>OZ014557.1:9579307-9902026 GCA_963966155.1 Clivina fossor
GTTCAAAAGTCCTTAGCAAATATTACCGCTAAAAAAAAACTAGCGTAAACAATGCTGTAAATTTATCAAGTAATCTATATTTTATACAAGTGTATTGGCTCATATTCATAACCTTTTTTAGAGTGTACTTTTAGATAACAAGATTAGAAGTAAGGTAAAGGAGGCTAACATTGACAGTAGGGTAACATTGACACATCTTTGAAAACGGCTTTTAAAATTTTTATAGTGAGTCACAGAACGCTGTTGATTAGCTCTAAAAATAATGTATATGACTACTGTAGATAATATCACCATCCATCGTTCGTTGCTCGAAGCTTAGGGCTTATGGCGTATGGATACCGACGTGTTGTTTTTTCTACGGTGACAATTCGTGTTTGAAACTTCCATTCTAAGAGGTTTTTACCTGCAATTCGCGTACCATTTCATGCACAATTCGTTTTTTTTAAGAAAGCGAGGGGGTCATTTTACTTTTCCGGACATTACAGACAAAAGTTACGTTCTTGCTACAGATATAGTACGCGTGCTGCCTCAACCAAGAATTCGTCGTGACATGTATTTTTTTCAAACAAATTTTTTCGATGCGGAGTAAAATTCTTTAATTGTTAATTAATTGCATGTATATTATAAATTTTCTTAAAATTACAATAAAGTTCACTCTTATGTTATTATTCCTTTATTTACTACCTAGTATTTACTTATAATAAGAATAGAAGAATTATTTATCACTAAGGAAATAATTGGTTTCATAAAAATGCACTTTTGACCAATTTTTTTAAATAAATTTAAAATTGTCAAATTATAAAAAGAAAGTTCTATGTCAAAATTAAATTCCTATATTGTAACATTGCCATTTCAATGCATAAAGCAAGAAAAAACAAGGCATGTCAATGTTACCCACATGTAGGGTAACATTGACTAATTATGGTATATACATATATATTAAATATTTTCAATACCGTTTATGATAATCAATAAATTACTTTACATTTTAGAAACTAATATATGAAGCTAATTTTTCTGCTAAGAAAAAAAGAATTATAAATCTTAATAAAATTTAAAAAAATTAATAACTAAAGATGTGTCAATGTTTGACGGTTTTACCTTATATAGGTAAACCCATATATATATATATAAATATATATATATATATATATATATATATATATATATAATATATATATATATATATTATATATATATATATATATATATATATTTATTTATATATATATATATACATATATATATATATATATATATATATATATATATATATATATATTTATTATCTCGGCTGAAAAGGCTTACCATGAACAGCTCTCTGTTGCCGAAATTACAAATGCATGCTTCGAACCCGCCAACCAGATGGTGAAATGCGATCCACGTCACGGCAAATACATGGCTTGCTGCATGTTGTATCGTGGCGACGTCGTACCGAAGGATGTAAATGCTGCCATTGCCACTATTAAGACCAAGCGTACCATTCAGTTCGTAGATTGGTGTCCAGCTGGTTTCAAGGTCGGCATCAACTACCAACCACCCACTGTTGTATCCGGTGGTGATTTGGCTAAAGTACAACGTGCCGTCTGCATGTTGGCCAACACCACTGCTATCGCAGACGCTTGGGCTCCTCTTGACCATAAATTCGACTTGATGTATGCCAAACGTGCTTTCGTCCACTGGTACGTCGCGTCGGTGAAGGTATGGGGAAGAGGGTGAATTCTCAGAGGCCCGTGAAGATTTGGCTGCCCTCGAAAAGGATTACGAAGAAGTTGGCATGGATTCCGGAGAGGGAGAAGGCGAAGGCGCCGAAGAATATTAAATTTCATTCTCATCAAAGCTATTATCTTATCTTTTTATATTGTTCAGTTCGATTTTATTTTTTTATTTATTTGAATATGTCTGAATTTTGAAATAAATTTTTTACACTGATTTTTATATTCATTTATTGTAATCATACGAAAGGATAAAATATAAAATTACATTTCATAATAATAATATATATATATATATATATATATATATATATATATATATATATATATATATATATATATATATATATTAAAATAAAAATAAACACACAACTCTTGGTTTTTTGTTTCAAAATTATTATTTTATTAATACGATGTACATTTCGGCTTATTAGGCCATCATCAGGTGACAAAAATGTAATACAAAAAATTATACATTTCTAACTATATATACTAATACTTAAACTAAAACATAATTGTACTAGGGACCTAAAATGGTTTTAGCAGTGGGGATGAAAATAAGTCGGTTTGTTCATTTATTAAGATTTTATTATCAGCCAAGGCTGTTTGTATTTCCATCGCTTCTAAGAAATTCATCCTAAGACCCTTGTCGCAAATATGCAATACTTCCAAATGTTTTATTGAGGATATGGAAGTATTGCATATTTGCGACAAGGGTCTTAGGATGAATTTCTTAGAAGCGATGGAAATACAAACAGCCTTGGCTGATAATAAAATCTTAATAAATGAACAAACCGACTTATTTTCATCCCCACTGCTAAAACCATTTTAGGTCCCTAGTACAATTATGTTTTAGTTTAAGTATTAGTATATATGTATAGTTAGAAATGTATAATTTTTTGTATTACATTTTTGTCACCTGATGATGGCCTAATAAGCCGAAATGTACATCGTATTAATAAAATAATAATTTTGAAACAAAAAACCAAGAGTTGTGTGTTTATTTTTATTTTAATTTTAATTATGTTTCAACAAGTGCCTACAGCCGTGTCCATCCAAATTATATATATATATATATATATATATATATATATATATATATATATATATATATATATATATATAGACCACGTTGACATTTCTCGGAAAGTTGGTAACTCAATATTTTTATTAAAATTATAATTTATATAGGCACTAGGAGAAACTTTTCTGAAAATTTGATCAAAATTGAATAAATAATGTACCACAATAAATTTTTCGAAATTTTAAACATATAAACATATTAAAAATAAATAAATAAACTAATAATAATAATAAAATATCAATTGCACTATTATATATTACTCAAAAGCAACAATTCTATCATCAGTAGTGTACATAACCTCACACAGCGCTGTCATTTGACATTTGCAGGTTAACATAATTTGATTCAAATGTTTCAGAAGCAAGATGAAAGATCGTAGAAAGATGATTAATATAATCTTACTGTGGCGAAAAGTTAATAAAATAATTTCACTTAAACCACAAACAACAAGATTAGAAGTATATGGGTAAACCCATATATAGACTACTTTGACATTTCTCGGACAGTTGGCAACACCGTATTTTAATAATATTATAATTTATGTTGGCACTAGGAAATACTTTTCTGAAAATTTGATCAAAATCGAATAAATAATGTAGCCACAATAAATTTTTAAATAATTTTGTGATTTTTTTTCTCGATAAGTTGGAAACACTGTATTTTGTTAAAAATGCATAATTTATTTAGGCATTAGGAAAAACTTTTTATGAAAATTTGATTAAAATCGGTTAAATAAATTGGTCATAAAATTTTTTTAAAAATTTTATTAATTTTTTTCTTCGAAAGTTGGCAACACTGTATTTTGTTTAAATTACATAAATTATATGAACACTAGGAAAATCTTTTGTGAAAATTTGAGTAAAATCGGTTGAATAACATGGCCATAATAAAAAATTTTAAACTTTAGTAATTTTTTTCTCGGAAAGTTGACAACACTGAATATTAATAAAATTATGTAATTAATGGGAGCATTAGAGAAATCTTTTCTAAAAATTTGATCGAAATCGGATAAATAATATAGCCACAATGAATTTTTAAAAACTTTAGTAATTTTTTTCTCGGAAAGTTGGCATCACTGGAAAGAACCAAAACCACATGACCATCTTGGGCACTAGACAAATTTATCCTGAAAATTTCATTAAAACCGGTTGAACCGTCTAGGTCCTAGACCTCCTCCTAGACTCTAGGAGGAGTTGCGGCCACAAAATTTTGACTTACGACCGAGCGAGCGAGCTGACGACGCACATCCATACACATACACCCACATAAACGTTTAAAATTATAAGAAAATTATATAATGCTTATAAAATCAATGAAAATTACTAAATAGAATTTACCGTATTTGCCCGAATTTACAGCGATATTTTTTGACTAATTATTTTCCGTTAAAAAATTGACTCGCGCTAAATTCGAGAGGTCTACGTAATAATTATCTTTTTGAAAAATTTCGGTGTCGCGTTAAATTCGGGCAAATACGGTAATAAAAATTTGTAGTTTTTGTCTTTTCTTGAACTTACCTACCTTTTTTAGGTATCCATTTGGTTAAATCCTCCATACCAATTTTAATCGAATATTTTGCCTTCGCTTCAATTTATCACTTTTGTTTTTAATATTTATTTACGTACTTATTTTTTTTGCAATCGGAAATATGTGTGTGTGTGTGTGTGTGAAAACAAATAATCAAAATTTCATTTAATCCCTGTTTAAACTCAATACGATCACAGTCACATGTTGCATTATGAATTCTACTGGTATAACAACTTTTAACACCAAACAACGGTACGGGATATGCTTCGTTAAAATTGTCGTCGATAGATTTACTTGCATCTCAATGAAGAATTTGTTCTCACACGCTTGATACGAAACAAAAACCATAAATTAAGTCTCAATTCCTTGTAACATTAAACTAGCCCCCCCCCCCTTCCCCCTTCACTAAAAAATAATTTATGTACAATTTTTTTCGTTTTAATTTTCGATCTAGGTTTATTAATAGTTGTAACGTATCGTTTAATAATTAAATAAAATAAAGTTAAACGCTACGAAAAAAGATTGTTTAATGTGAGTTCAAACCGAATTTACAAAATAGCAAAAAAACACAACACAGATAACGAACGGTATTGCACTGTCCGTAAAGATCTTGAACGCTGACCTAGATTTGCAAGGGCCATCTGCAAACTTCCCGCCAGAAACCAGGTCGCATTCCAGCGGGTCATGAAACCCTCGTATTTGGCCCTGTAACACCAGTGGTCCTCAACCCCTGACGCTACATAGTTCTTTTTTCGTACAAATATCACTTCGGGAACGATTGTAATATCCACACATTATCCAGGAATATTTCTTAGGATTTAAGAAACAGTATTAAATATTTCGCACTTGTTTATTTGTTTCACATTCGTGGCACTATCAATTGAAGGCCCGGATGCAATAACCAGATATGCGCTCGAAACTCGACCGGCCAAAGTCCAAGTATAGAAAAAACTGAAAAAAAATTAAGTTGTCCGAAATTCACTTTAAAAAATATCGTTGTGTGCAGCATTGAAAAACACATTGATTTCTATAAGAAATTTTTTAATCCAACATTTTTATTCCAAGAAAAAAAATAAAAACGAATTTTTTTTGTTGCACTATTTTAAGCTAAATTCATTGTTTTTAAAACTTAAATCGCGATAAATGATATTAAATATTAACAAAACTGGCAGATTTTTTCTGATACGTACTCAGAATTATTTAGCGATTCTGATGGTTACACTGACATATATAAGTAACGATAATTTGTTACTAAAAATTTAATGTAAACAAAAAACCATAAAAAAGCACGTTTTTTTAGCTTCGGATTAATAAAGTGAGTGACGAAAGTTGCGCTACGAATATGTTTGAGTGAGAAAGTTGTTTGTTAATATAGAAGGAAGTTTTTGTGCAAAGTTGCAAGTCAATTGGTTGAATATTTTTTAAGATACAACGACTTGAATCTGAAATACATAAATGTCTCGCGAGCGGCGTTTACGGCGGCAGCAAGTTGTTTGTTAATATGAAAGGACGCGCTGCCGCCAGTCGCCGCGGTAAACGCCACTCGCGAGACATTTATGTATTTCAGATTGAAATCGTTGTATCTTAAAAAATATTCAACCAATTGACTTGCAACTTTGCACAAAAACTTCCTTCTATATTAACAAACAACTTTCTCACTCAAACATATTCGTAGCGCAACTTTCGTCACTCACTTTATTAATCCGAAGCTAAAAAAACGTGCTTTTTTATGGTTTTTTGTTTACATTAAATTTTTAGTAACAAATTATCGTTACTTATATATTTCAGTGTAACCATCAGAATCGCTAAATAATTCTGAGTACGAATCAGAAAAAATCTGAAAGTTTCGTTAATATTTAATATCATTTATCGCGATTTAAGTTTTAAAAAACATTGAATTTTGCTTGAAATAGTGCAACAAAAAAAAATCGTTTTTATTTTTTTTCTTGGAATAAAAATGTCGGATTAAAAAATTTCTTATAGAAATCAATGTGTTTTTCAATGCTGCACACGATGATATTTTTTAAAATAAATTTAGGATAACTTAAAAAAATTTTATTTTTTCTTATACCTGGGTCAAGTTTCGAGCGCATGTCTGGTTATTGCATCCGGCCCTTCAATTGTTTTTGGATGGCTAGGAGAAATTATTTTATAATATAATTTTTAGTCCGTGTTAAAAACGTGATATATTAATTTTTTTTTATTTAAATAATTATTTTATTATTGAATATTAAAAAATAATATTAATTATAATAATAAAAAATCCAAATTTATTGCATGAACTCAATAAGTAAAAATATTATAATTTAATTAACCAGTTTTCAAACAATTGTTTTGAAAATTTAATTTCTATTTACTAAGAAATACGTCTACTGATTTTTTTTCTAATACATGGAAGTTAATTTAGATAAAATAATCTGTAAAAATAACAACCTACAATTTAATTTATGTATTTATTTTTCTTTTGTTATAGCTCTGAACTGAAAAAAAAAATAGTACAAATCTATGAATAGCTCAAAATTTTTGTAAGAGATTGAATATCCTATTAAGTATTTTTTTAGAGTAATTTTTTATTATGAATGACAATGCGGAATTATAGTGATTTAGTATGACCTTGACTGAGTTAAAAAAAATACCAAATAAAAATTGTTATAAATTTTAATTATTTATACTGACCTATCTAAATTTTTCAAACCTATAAATTATGGTTTTATGACTTTTTTGATTATTATTTTTGTTGTTTGTTTATTATCGATCAGAATTTGTGATTAAAAATTTTGAATTATTTAATGTTTTTGTTTGTATGTTTATTGTATACTTGTATAAACATGCTGTGTATATAGTTTTGTTTTTTAATACTGAAAAGTGGGTTTCATACAATACAAATTTTCAATAAATTTAAAAAAATTGAAAAACACGGTTTTGAATAATATACTCTCCATGTTGTATTCTCATCGGAACTACGCATGTGTACAAAAATTTCCGTTTCTGTTTTATATGTATATAAATATATATATAAATATATATATTATATAAATAAAAATATCATGGATTAAAAGCAGTCTGCTAGCGCTTTTGAAAAATGAAACTCAGTTGAAATACTATCAAATCTTTCGATACATATATAAAGTACCAGATAGTAAATACTTGAAGTTTAAGTACAAGTATTTGTATTTTATAAAATACTTAAGAATTAAGTACAAAAACTACTTATGTAGTTTCTAAGTGTTTCCTGATGAAGACAAGCGTTGAGTTCCGTCGAAACGTCGATTAGAAATAAATATTTTAATACAGAATTTGAACGTAAAGCAGTTTTATTTTATAAAATACGTATATTTTATATAAGTATTTACTTACTTTTTCGGTAAAAAAAAAATGGTAAATTAATTATTTTATAATATAATTTATAATTAAATTTATATTAAATAATTATATTATTTTTACAGAAAATTTATGTAAACCATTGTTTTGCTAAAATAATATGTATTTTTTTACTATGGTTTTTATGTAAAATGAAAACTTTGTTTACAGTGTAGTAAGTACTCAAATATTAAAATTACAAAAAAGTACCTTAAAAAGAAATTAAGTACAAAGTACTTAATAAGTGGTGACCAATTCTGACTGTATACAAGTTCTACTGTAATAAAAAAAATGCTCCATATGGTGTTGTTAAAATCATTCACATTGTTATTATCAAATAAAAACTTTATATCCATAAAAAAGAGAAATTAACTGATTACTTAAAAAAAATAGACAAGAAACAAAAACTTGTTCTAAGTTTATTTTCTTCAACGAACATTATCTCAAATAAATACTTAATTTGAAAAACGGGGTAAATGAGCAAAAAATATTGCTAATAGTTCGTTAGATGGGACGTGAATAAATTTACATTTTAAGTGGTTAATGCTTAGCTTCATTACACAGATAAGGCAGTAAAGACAATTTTATTATGTGCAGAATCTAAGGAAAATATTTTATCGATGCAATATTACTTTAAAACCAACATTTTTTACTATTAACTTAAAAGTAAATATACTTTTGATTGATAGAAATAAATTTTTAATGAAAGAAAACTTTTTTTTTATTTATAATACAAGTCGTTTTAAGGTAGTTTAGTTTAATATTAAAATGCTGAAATCGCCATTAATAAACTAATTAAATCATTAGTTAATTTTTGAATTAGAAGATCAATACATTCTTCTTAATTCTTATTATATAATTATTTTGAAATCTTTTTATACATTTTTTTACTATTTAATGTGGAAAAAACAATGACCCGAATTCTCACCTCATTTTTAAAAGTGATTTCTGCCAAAAGTGGTTTTGACGTTTACTTAAAATTATTGATTAAGCACTTTATTTAAATTTTGTAATAAGTACCAAATATAATAAAAATGATCAAAATTAGAAAAACTATTTACAAAATATAACAAAACAAAAAACACAAGCAAAACGTTATTTTGAAATTAATGATAAAAGCATTTTTTCCACGAAAAAATTAGTTAAGAATATGGGCCTATACCTATATTTGAATTGAAAATTATTAATAATTTTTCACATCAATTTTTTTCCAGAAACCAAATGGTATATCAAATGGTATATCACTTTCAAAATAGATATACTATAACTTACTATTATATATTTTTAATAAAAAAATCATTTCTATTATAAAAACTCATGACCCGTGCATATTTTACAGATCAAAAGTATGTTTACTTTTAAATTAATTAAATGCAGTTTAATTAAATTTTATGTATTTTACATGTATTAAACGCATTGGTTTAAATTTTGTGTAGTTTTTAAGAAATAATAGTTTATAATAAGTTACTAGTTTATAATAAGTGATCTGTTGAAATAAAAAGTACAAAATTACGTAGTGTAAGTTTAGGATTAAAAAAAAATTATTTAGAAAATGTAGTTTACTATACTTTATGTATTTTGAATATATTAAATGCTTTTGTTTATATAGCATTTTTTTTTGCTAAATAAAGTTTTGAATATTATTATTAAAGTAAAAATGTTGGCCCGTATAGCGACCAACGTGTTCAGTCTTGTCGGCTGCATTTGCAGACGTGCGGCGCCAGCTTGGAAAGCCCCTGACGTCACACAAGAACCCTGACGTCAGGGCCAAGTTTCCGACTACCCTTCCCACGCTTGGAAGAGGGCGACGAGAGAAAGGGGATGAGACATCACCCGGCAGTCCGCATCGAATCGTCGACTCGGAACGTTCCAAACGAATATACTCTGTCGCATTGCTTTCTGATATTTGTCATTTGTATGTATATTTGTGTGTGTGAAATAAATGATAGTTATTCGATCCACAGCCCGTATTCTCATCTCTTTTGTTTACGAAAAAGTGATTCTAATTTTTGCTGTAAATTAAATTTTTACTTCTACCCCTTATCAAATATGAGCAATATCTCTATTTTTGATATAATTTTTATATCTAATATAAAATTCAAATAAACTAATTAAAATTATTGTTATAAGTAATTTTAAGTGAACGTCAAAAGTAATTTTGACAAAAATCACTGTTTAAAGTGCGGCGAAAATAAAATAATATATTTTTCAGTCTTACATCTTACATCTTACGAGATGAGCGCAGAATTGCAATATAAAATAAGAATTGATCGGTAGTCTGAATGAGGCTTAAAACTAATAAATCAGAACTTATAAAACGACATAAAAACAAACCTTATTAGCTGTATCAACATATTTTACATTCTATGTATACAACATCAGTAAAGAATTTACTAATTAATGTTAAAAGCTAACATATCAAATGTTGTTTTTTTGAACAGATTTTATAACTTGTAGGTGGTGTAGCACATTCATTCACATATCTTTTTCTCTCTATACATTTTTAACCGATTCCAGTTTTAACCGGAAGTAGGAAGCAAGTAATTTGCACTGATAGAATGTAAGTTTATATCTAGCGTGTTTACGTATTGTGGATACGTTTTTAATGGTCGCCGAAACGAACATAATATCCAGGGTCGTTCTGTTTTTAATCGGTTTTTATGTATATTGGCACAGAGAAGTTGAAATAGGCGTTGAAATTATGGCGTACCACGGTCGAATGGTGAATGTGGTTTAAGTTAGGTTAGGTTAAGTTTAGGATTGGCTTCGGTTAATTTAAATCCAATGCGTAAATAGCTGAGTAATGAATTGTTTGATTGATTACAGTTTCGTTTTGAAGATGAAACAGTTGGATTGGAGACAATTGACGCTCTGAATATTGCAACTTTTTTTTTATTTTTTTTTTTAGGTAATTGTGCTGCTAAATAGAGTCATCTTGCAATTTTTTTTTTTTTATAATGAAAACTGATCAGAAAAACTATTTTATTGATAACAACAAAAAAATTTGCAATTAGATTTAAAAAATTGACAAAAAAGCATCGTTTTATTAGTAATAATAATAATAATAATTCACTCACCAAGCACTGAAGATGTCATCTGCAATGTATGGCGAAACGTCTGCGACGAGGATAGATCAACCGCGGCATACCAGCCCAGAAAATTCTATAAATTCAATAAATTCAATAATTATGTTAATGTTATAAATTTTTTATATATTCGACGATAGGAAATTTTTTTATACAGTAATATTTGTTCATTAATCGTCATTAATTTTTTTATTACGAAGAAGAACTAATTAAACATTAGTTACAATATATTAAAAGGCAAAAAATTTTTTTTTTATTTAATGTTACTATTAATATTATATTTCATAGTAGTGTCAAACAATGTTGGTTTTTATTTAATTTAATAACACCATTTGCCATTTTTTTTTCTAGTGTAAGTTTTTATGAACGCAAAATTGAAAAGAATGTTGTTGCAAAAGTTGTTAAGTTAAGTTAAGTTAAGTTGTCGGTCATCTTAAGCGCATGTCTAATGAACGTTTGATTAAAAGAATATATGTAAATGATTTTGAAGGTATATGTTTGCGTGGACGTTCGATGAGTAACGGGAGTGGTATGATTGAGAGAGTGGCTTGCGTGAGCAGAAATTTCCAAGTAGTAAGAATAGAATAAAATGTATGAGAGGTGTGTGGATAAAGTTAAAATTTGTCTGAATTATTTCTACATGTTTATAGACCACAAATTTGCTATTTATTTCATTATATTCTCTTGAGATTAATACATTCATATATAATATAGTTTTAAAAAAATTTGTTGACACTTTTTGATTGTAATAAAATTCAAAATTCAAAAAAAAAAATTTATGTAATTTTATCTACAAACCATGAGACACTATGATGCTCAGTATTTCTAGATAGAATTACTCAACTGCTGTAATTTTAACATAATTGTTTAAAAATACATAATATGACCAACACTATATAACATGATATTACTAGCGGAATGGAAAAGTACGTATGTATGTAATATTACAGTTTTTTTTAGTAAATTTAGAGAACTTCAGTAAATTTGCTGTCAGGAATTTTCCATAAATAGCTAAAATTTGTTTACTTTTGTGATATTATTGTTAGTATAATTACATAAAGGATGTATTTTGAAATGAATAAATTATACTTAAAATATTTTATTAGTATTATTACACAAAATATGTACTAAGTCTCATTATTTTGATAAATTATTACAGATATTAATATGTAAGCTGTATTATTTTAGCTGTATTATTTTAGATGAGACTTACGTCACAAACAAGACTGTATGAATCAAATCCAATTTTCCGGGGGTAAATTACGCCCATCACTGAGCTTAGCCATACCCAAAGAATATATACTATAGACCAACGGTGGGCAACCCCCGGCTTGCGGGCCAACTACGGCCCGCGAAAAGTTTCTATCCGGCCCGCGAGATTTTCAGAAGAAATTATAAATAAATATTTTTTTGATGTAATTCGTTTAGTTTATGCTAACAAAATCTTTGCAGCACCAGGTGTCACATTAAATAAATCCTTTTTTCTTTTATACATGTATATTTATTGTTTTATGGTTAATAACTTATTTCTTTCTAATTCTTTTTAATTTTTCGAAGACGATAAGTGAAATAAATGTAGTAATTAATTTTTTTTATTTATTTAATATTTGCAGATTAAAAAATTACAGGTCACAGGAAGGTGTCAATTAACTACTACGGCCCGCGGAAAAAACGTAAAATTTATTCTGGCCCGTATTATAAAAAAGGTTGCCCACCCTTGCTATAGACTATATACTATATACTATATCTATGGTCATACCTCTCGCATTGTAAAATATTTAAGCGCAGAAAAATACAGCGGCGGTACCTATATATTTTCATATATATACTTTACTGTAATAACTTGTATATAAAATTATATTTATTTTCAATAAATTTTTTTGTGATTTTCTACAATAATGTATTTTGAAAAAGTGAATTATTTTTTGCCAAAATTAATATCATATCAGATAAATTCCAAATAATAAAATAAAATTCATGTAATAAATTTCTGAATGTATATTAGTTTTAAGTTTTAATTCACAATATTTGGTAATTTAATAAATAAATATTTATAAAATAATAATAAAATGTATAAAAAAAATCTAGTTACTAATATTATTAATTTATTGTCATATATATAAATACTTATAATATACATTTATATAATTACATTTATATAGATATTAAATTATAATAATCATAATAAAAGTAGAGGTAGTATGTAAAATAAAAATCAATATTATAATGAAAAATCATTTTTGCAGTTTCGTTTTTTATTTATTTTACGACGCGTTTCGATTTTGAAAATATCGCAAAACGAAACTCCAAAAGGAAAATCAAAAACAAGAGCAACACCATAATATATTTTCGCATAATAAATTTATATTATTTATTTCTATTATTAATTTTTGAAAATATTAACAGATACTTACATCGAAAACAGCGTCCAATGGAACTGACAAATTCTTATCTTCTTTTTCTTTACAAAAAAATTTGTAGACATTTAAAATTATTTGTCGTGCTTGGCTTTTTAAAATATCACCCGGCATCGTAGAATATAATAATAATAATAATAATAAAACAACGTAAAACTGTATTATAAATACAAAATGAACTTTACAAATATTAGAATCGTAGAAAATAATAATAATAATAATAATAATAAAACAACGTAAAACTGTATTATAAATACAAAATGAACTTTACAAATATTAAAATGGCGTAACCGTACAGTAATAACAATCTTCTTCATCAGATATACCCTCATTCATGCTTTCATATTCAAATTGTCTTTTTACTTTCAAGGATCTTTTTTCTGGAAATAAAGGTTCAATTCCATTTTCTGCAGCAATCTTTTTCGCCAATTTTAAGCTAGATTCATATCCAGTATTTCTAAAATTCTTTAACATTTTATTGAGATTGTCTAAATGTGATAGAGCTACATCCATTTGCATATCCCTTTGTTGCATAATTTTGCTTATTCTGTTTACTTCAACTAACATCTCATACCATATTACATTAGAAAGAATAAACGAAAAAGAGCCGATTTCTTTTAGTAAAGAATTCGCTTCACTCACACTTTTAGGATCTTTAGAATCTTTTTTAATTTCTTCAAATCATTCCCAACGAGTTTCCGATAATGCTTTTGGAGTAATTGATAAATATTTTTTTGCGACATCGTATCTATAATTAGAGGCAGAAAGAAACGTATAAATACGTTGAACAATTCCAAAATAGGTAACTGCTTTAGATGACACATGCGCAATATCCCCCAACAAAAGGTTTAAATTATGACAACTACAAGGTGTAAAAAAAGCTCGTGGATTTTGTTTAATTATTTGAGCCTGCACTCCAGACTTAAAACCCTTCATGTTTGCCCCATTGTCGTAAGCTTGGCCTCTGCAATCGGATAGTTTAAGGTAATGATTTCCTTATCGTGAAAAAGTCAAGCTAACGCGGGGTTGGCCTAACCGCGGGGCGTATGCACACTTTGCCCCGCCCATATATTATCCAGCTGTGAATGGTAGTTAGTATATTTGCCTGAGCACACCTTTTGCCAGTCTTCAAATGGCTGCGTTTTTATGATGATTATTTTATGACGGTTAGTTTATATGAATGAATACTAATGTGTTTATAATATAAATAAATAATTTATTAGTGTGAATTTTAAATAAGATTGTATAGTGTATTTACATAAGATCCACAAAATTTAACATTCCAGGTACCAGGTATAAAAGGATCAATGAACAAATGAACGTGCTATTTAGCAGATAAAATTATACCTAACATATTTATATATATATATATATATATATATATATATATATATATATATATATATATATTTCGGGTTCGGTACGGCGCGTGCTTACCGCAATAAATCGAAGCAGTTCTATTTCATCTAGTTACTTGTATTGTGTTATCTAGTAACTTGTTCCTATGTTCTGTTTATTTACTATAAAAGTCATTTGTATCAGTTTAATATAAAGTTTAAAATAAAATAAAGAAGTATAAATACAGAACTTTGGAGTTAGAGCTAGAGTCGGAGTTTCAATTTTCATTTTTCTTCTTAATTTCGCAATAAATTAACAATCATTCACATCACAATCACGCCATGTACCCGTAAGAAAGTGGCAAAAACTCTATTCATAAAGATAAATAAAGATTCATTGACAATTTCACGATATGTTTTTATAATTTACCATAATCATGGAAACGTACATACACTGGAAAAAAATCCATGTAATATTATATAAATTTATTTTTCAGTATAAATATGTATATCGCAAAATACAAGTGGATTTTTTACTACTAGATACATAGGTAATATAACTATGAGATTGATATCGAAAAATAAGTACAGTAATTTGTATTTGATCTTGTAATGAATGGCGTCATTTCGGTTCAACTAATAAAAACACTCACTCACTCACTCACTCACTTACTCTGTAATACGAATTGTATTTATACGATTATTTAAAATGCTACCGCTGTTAGTTTGTTAACTTTTAAATTATTACCACAACGATGAACTCTCGGTTGTCATAAAACTGTAATTTTTAAAAGAATTTTTATTTCGTTTACGGTCAGAAGTATTAAATTATTTTATATGCTTGTAAAAAAAATGTATGCATTGCAAGAATATTGTTACTGTCTGGTTTATATAATAAAAAATAAATGAAATTGTTTTGCTACTTTTATTAAATAACAAATATACAATCACTCCCAATTCTGTAACAAAGTTGTTAAGTTTTAGCAATGTTGCTAACAACTATAAACAATAGAAACAAATGTAACAACTGTCATATTTATTTTGTATTTAGTGTCTATTAATATTATTGGTTAATTTTTGTTAGCAACGTTACTAGAACAACAAATTTGTTACAGAATTGCAGTGAATATATGTGAATATGTGTATTCTGTTAAGTTCTATGATCTATAATTAATAAACATGAGTTCTAAAATCATAACTCATAGTTTTTGACCAATAAGAACTCTTCAAAACTTTAAACAGTCGCAACTCGTAAATATCATGGATATTAATAAAAAAAAAACCTTGTAATTATCAAATGAAAATTATTTTGATATTTTATGATTTGCAGTATTAGCCTAAGGTTCGCGTACTAAACTTTACTTCGTGAGTAATAGCTATTATTACATGCTCATTGAACAATATACTTTTCTCAAATATCAGTTGTTCCAATAGTTATCAAACTATAAACCAGGAGACAAAAAAAATCGGTCGATTTTTAGGTTTTATCATATTAAATTAACTACAGAAAATACATTCCGTGATTATAATATTACATATATTAATATAGTAGATGAGAAGAGAATATATAATTAATGATTAATCAAATTATAATACTAATAATTAATTAATTAATTAAGAATAATAAAAATTGTATGTAAAGAGTAATTTAAAATATTAACTAGAATATATATCTATAAACTAATACTAAATTTTAAGAAAATATTATTAATCTAAAATAATAAACTGCTAAATAACTAAAATAAAACTATATCTGGTATATATATATATATATATATATATATATATATATATATATATATATATATATATGTGGGTGGCAGGCTTTGTAGTCCCGGGGGTGCAGGGGGCACGTTCGAGTAGCAGGTCAAACAGATGTCCGGTAAGGGTAGCGATGGACCGACCCTTCGTGGTGCGGGCAGAGGGGCACGCAAGGCAAAAAGGCGATAATAAAAGAATTATCTTTATTTGTCCTGTAATAAATATATATGATAAGCTACTTGTTTAGTGAAAGTGAGTTAGTATATCATGCTCAATCATCTAATCCTCACTCGACGTAAGGCAATACAGGTGTTATTTTATTTAGGTACAATTTGATGGATTAATTTAGTATAATTGTCTCTAATTAGACTGGTTAGGATGGGTTAGTATTGACGGGTCGTTGGACTAGACTTATTGGCCGCTATCTCAGCACAATCACTAGTACCGTTGATTGCAAACGGACCATCCAGGAATGCAATTTACAACTAACCCACAACAATAATTACCGTTACACTAGTACTTAATAATCCAATCGCTGTTTTGGAGAATATATCACAAAAACTGCACTATTTATGCATTAACTGGAGCACTTTATTAAAGCGTTATACTAGAACGAAAGTCAAGTAGAGAGTGGTCCCAAGCTAAGATATCTTTCACATCCGCCACATGTGAATATTACTTATGTATACAAGTCAAACGAATATGGTTCTACGGTGGTAGTGTCATTGGGGTGCATAAGGTCAATGTCATTTCGCGCGCTTTTTAGCATTCAAGGAAATGCTTGAAATCTGATCTACAAAGCCAGTATTCCACACATATATTTGCTATATTTAAAAGAACATTTTAAACTAGAATTTTTAACTTTAAAAACTTAACTAAAATTGTATTTATATTTTTATTATTCTAACAGTTCGCCTATCCTGACCTAAACCTCGTCCTCGAGGTTAACAACCCCTAATGCGTCATCGTCTGGCGCCGGTTCATCGTCCGAAGAACTAGACATACCTCCCGCCGGTGCCCAGGGCTTTATCCTATCCACGGCTACTACATTCGAATATTTTGCCCTTTTACTACGTCGAGATCCGGTTAAATCTTGCACTACATAACGGTCGTTTGGTAAAATTTTTGTAATTGTAAACGGTCCGGCGTAATTAGGTTGTAATTTTGTACTCGTACCCTCACTAATTTTCTGCTTTTTTAACATTACCAACTCACCTTCTTTGTACTGTTTTGGTACTATTCTCTTTTTGTCAAATTTTTCTTTTTGTTTTAACTGATTATCGCGTATTTTTAGTGCTACTGCTTCTCTTTCTGCATTTATATCTGAAATCATCGGCCTATCCGGTTGAATCTCCGTCGTCAATTGCGCATCAGATATTGCACGAGGCCTATATCCAAAAAGCAATTCACTCGGAGTTTTACCTGTCGCGGAATTTACGCTATTATTTATTGCAAACTGTATACTATCTATTTGTTTATCCCAAGTGAGATCATTGTCCGAAGTGGTTGCTAGTGCCGTTAATGTCGTCCAATTTGCACGTTCTATTTGCCCATTAGCACGCGGTGTTGCTACAGCGGTTAATATGTGTTTAATGCCTAATTTTTTACAAAATAATTTAAATACTTTAGATGTAAATGAGGTGCCACGATCTGATATGATTCTACTTGGACTTCCAAAAGTTTTAAATAAATTTTCGAGAGTTTCTATAACATATTTAGTTTTAGTGTTTCGTACCGGTTTTATATGCATGTATTTAGTAAATGCATCAATAATTAAAAATAATTGTGTTTTTCCGCTATTACTTTTACTAAACGGTCCCATGTGATCTATATGCAAAGTGTGAAAGGGTATAGCTATTTTTTCTATCGGATGTAAGAAACCAGGCTGTTTGCCCCGCGGTTGTTTATGGTACAAGCACTGAATACAAGAAGCGATATATTTTTCAACGTATTTCCGCATTTGCGGAAACCAATACGATTCACAAAGCTTGTTTAGGGTTCTGTCTAGTCCGAAATGACCGAAATCATTGTGCGACGCCCTTACTACCTGCTGGCGCTGTCCCTTCGGCACGACCTATTGTAGCCCAGATGCAGTTATCCTATAGACTCGACCCTCGCGTAAACAATAATCTTTGTAAATTTTTTTTCTCGTATTCTGTTGTGGGTGGTTTTGACAATATTTCGCGAACTAATTTAATTTTCTCATCCGTTAATTGACCCGCTAGAACCCAATCGGCTTGTTCGATTCTAAAAATTGTAAATTCTTCAGTGGGCGGTTCGGTGCTGTTTGGATTCCTACTTAGTGCGTCTACGTGCGCCATTTTAACTCCAGCTCGATATTCAATGCTAAAAGTGAATTCCTGTAACTGGAGCCACCATCGACCGATTCGAGGTATTAAATCTCGTTTTGTGCAAGCTGTCTTTAATGCATTGCAATCCGTTACAACTTTAAATTCTAACCCTAATAAATATACTCTAAATTTCTTCAGAGTTTCAACAACAGCTAACGTTTCCAATTCATAAGAATGGTACTTGGCCTCCTGTGGTGTCGTTTGTCGGCTATAGTATGCCACGGGCTGTAGTTCACCTTTTTGCGATTGCCGCTGCAATAAAATGCCAGCCAGGCCTAACTGGCTTGCATCCGTGTGCACTTGAGTTTCGGCTTTGTGGTTATAAAGCGATAATAATGGGCGTTCTGTTAATTTGATTTTTAAATTATTAAATGCATTTTCCTGTTCCGATTCCCAAATCCAAGGTAGTTTTTTACGTGTTAATATTGTTAATGGACGTGCTATAATTGCGTAATTTTGAATAAAATGACGAAAATAACTTGTTAAACCGAGAAATTGCCTAATATTATGTACGCTTTCGGGACGTGGAAAGTTTTTTACAGATTTGATCTTTTCGGAACCGGGTTTTACTCCATCACTATTTATTTCAAAGCCTAAATAATCTATTTTTGTTTTAAAAAAATAACATTTTCGGGGATTTAAAGTTAAATTATGTGTTTGAAAAATTTCTAATAATGTTTTGAGACGTTCTAACCCTTCTTCAAAATTAGAAGCTGAACTTAATATGTCGTCTAAATATGCCATAGCAATCGTATTCCGTAATGGACCTAAAATTTTATTTATCATGCGTTGAAATACTCCGGGCGCGTTTGTCAAACCAAACGGCAAACGATTAAATTCGTATTGTCCATCAGGGGTAATAAATGACGTTAAGTGTTTAGAATTTTCAGCAACAGGGATTTGATAATATCCTGACGTCATATCTAAGCTAGTAAAATATTTTGTACCTTGTAATTGATTTAACTGGTCATCTATACGTGGAAGTGGAAAGCGATCTTTCACAGTAACACGATTTAATTTTCTATAATCTACACACATACGTGTTTCGCCGTTTTTCTTTTTAACAAGTAATATCGAAAAAGCGAATGGTGAATTTGACTCGCGAATTATATTTGAATCTAATAACTCTTTTACAATGTCTTGCACTTGTTCTCTCTCATGATATGATAATCTATATGGCCGATAAGTAATTGGCGTATTTTCAGTTAATTTAATTTCAACTTCCGCGGCATTTGTACAACCTAAATTTTGAACACTACATGAAAATACGTTTTTATATTTATTTAATAATTCTATTAATTTATTTTTCTGATATGAAGTTAACTCTTCACCTATGTTTAAATTTTGTAACAGATCATTATTAACAAAATTTTCTAAATTGTTTGATAAAACAAATTCAGGTTTGCACGGCAAACCTCGCGCTAAAACTTTATTTGATTTAATAGTCAAATCTCTATCTGATAAATTAGCTACAAGTAAATAACAAATATTATCAGTATCTACGCTAGTTACTGTACGCGGAATTAAATGTTCTTGCCCCGGTTTTGGTCGTACGCTTAAATCTATAAAAATTTCTCCCTCACTCTCTACACGGCATAAAACATTGCTGGGCTATGTAGGCAATGGTAATAATGCAGTTGTATTTCTAGTTCAAGGTTTAATTTTATTGTTTGGCACAGCAGGCTCTGTAAACAGAACGGTAGCGCAACATTCTGTTAGTGCCGGGATTTTAGTTGTACATAAATCCCATCGTATACAATACAAACTGTTAAAAGGGTCGTTCGCATGAGGTACCTGCTCTCTTTAAGTAGTCATTGGTAAATATACCAAACTAAATATTCCACTACTTGAATATTTACATGCCTAAACATTGTTAATTGATAATTTTGATTATCAATTTCTCTTATAGTCTCAACGACATCCAAGCCATAACCATTAAATACTTAAGATACGTAACCACGCATATTGAACCATTGTCAATAAATGTGCGTATCGTATATTATTAGAATGAGAAGAAATGATATAAATAAATAAATAAATAAATATTCCTAATACGAGAACCATTACGACCACGAGTAGCCATTTTTATTTTTTTGAAAATTTCGATTTTAATCTAATTAAATTCTAGTTTTTTTTAATGTTCTAATTTATAAGTATAGTTTAGAGCTAATAGAGTTCTGAGTTTGTGAGTTTCAATCCCACTTCTGAGATTTATTAAGACGATAAAAGAGAGAATGTGTAATTAATGATTAATCAAATTATAATACTAATAATTAATTAATTAATTAAGAATAATAAAAATTGTATGTAAAGAGTAATTTAAAATATTAACTAGAATATATATCTATAAACTAATACTAAATTTTAAGAAAATATTATTAATCTAAAATAATAAACTGCTAAATAACTAAAATAAAACTATAGCTGGTATATATATATATATGTGGGTGGCAGGCTTTGTAGTCCCGGGGGTGCAGGGGGCACGTTCGAGTAGCAGGTCAAACAGATGTCCGGTAAGGGTAGCGATGGACCGACCCTTCGTGGTGCGGGCAGAGGGGCACGCAAGGCAAAAAGGCGATAATAAAAGAATTATCTTTATTTGTCCTGTAATAAATATATATGATAAGCTACTTGCTTAGTGAAAGTGAGTTAGTATATCATGCTCAATCATCTAATCCTCACTCGACGTAAGGCAATACAGGTGTTATTTTATTTAGGCACAATTTGATGGATTAATTTAGTATAATTGTCTCTAATTAGACTGGTTAGGATGGGTTAGTATTGACGGGTCGTTGGACTAGACTTATTGGCCGCTATCTCAGCACAATCACTAGTACCGTTGATTGCAAACGGACCATCCAGGAATGCAATTTACAACTAACCCACAACAATAATTACCGTTACACTAGTACTTAATAATCCAATCGCTGTTTTGGAGAATATATCACAAAAACTGCACTATTTATGCATTAACTGGAGCACTTTATTAAAGCGTTATACTAGAACGAAAGTCAAGTAGAGAGTGGTCCCAAGCTAAGATATCTTTCACATCCGCCACATGTGAATATTACTTATGTATACAAGTCAAACGAATATGGTTCTACGGTGGTAGTGTCATTGGGGTGCATAAGGTCAATGTCATTTCGCGCGCTTTTTAGCATTCAAGGAAATGCTTGAAATCTGATCTACAAAGCCAGTATTCCACACATATATTTGCTATATTTAAAAGAACATTTTAAACTAGAATTTTTAACTTTAAAAACTTAACTAAAATTGTATTTATATTTTTATTATTCTAACACATAGTAAACAAATATAAAACATTCGAAAAAATAATGTTAAAATATCATTTTGTTCACGTAGTTATTAATTTTTTTGGTTTAACGAAAAAAATTTGAGTCACAAATAAAATCGACTCCGACTCCGGCAAAATTCTTCGACTTCACATACCTGCTAGAAACTATAATCTATATAAAACAAAAATCTCCTAAAATTTCGAAAATAAATTGGTAACCGTTAGGACCACCAGAAGTAAAATCATTTCATAACATTTCCGTAACATAATATGATCACTTTGTCAGCTTTATTTCAGCTTCTCTCTCAAGGCACATAATTATAGTGTGGGCCACTAAACTGTGATTTATTTCTAAAGTTAAACCTATTATAATAATGTTGTTCTATACAACGTTATAATAGCCTGCCTTTATCTCACCTACTACATAAAAAGATAGCTCAGCTTTGCAATACAACGAAGAAAAAATAATTAATTACTAGTTATTTTTCAACATAAAGAACAAAACAAAGATTTTAAAAGAAATATTAATTTACAAAGCACAAACTTGAAATATATTAAAAAAAAAAATTCCGTTTTTTGTTGAATCGTTAATTTTACTCTTATCAGTGACATTTGAATAATTATTCAACATCTCAAGCTGAACAAAATATTGTAAAATAAAACAGCTTTAGGTTAAAGTTCTGTACTCATATTTATTAATAATCGACGTTTCGACAAAACTCAACGTCCGTCTTCATCAGGAAAAATGATATAAATAACATTATTGTAATGTAAATAAACAGAATATAGAAACAAGTTGCTAGGTAAAAGATTAGAAAATGATCTACTGTGGCGAAATTTAAGTAAAAATAATATTATAAAAAATCCCAAAACCACACTTAAAGCACTTTTAAGAGCAGTAGTTAAGAGTATTTTTATTTACTTGGTAACAAATAAGTAACTAGATCATACAGTTTATAGATTTTTAACTAATAGAAGCCAAATTTCATTTAACTCAGTGTCTTCACAGTGATTGATATTATTAATCACTAGTACTTTACTATGATAACAATAATTAATGTGAAGGCACTACGTTAAATCAAAATTAATTTCCATTAATTAAAAAATCTATAAATTGTATGATCTAGTTACTTATTTTGTTACTTAATAACATGTTTCTATGTTCTGTTTATTTAGTACAAATGTCATTTATATCATTTATCGATTTTATATAAATATTAATACAAAAATTTAATCTAAAGCAGTTTCATTTTAATGTAATGAGTTCTGAAAGATTTTTTACTATGTTAAACGAAATTTTGTAAAATAAAACGGCTATAGGTTGTAGTTCTCTATTAATATTTATTAATATTTATTTTATCAGAAATAATCATACAAATGACTTTTATAGTAAATAAACAGAACATAGAAACAAGTTACTAGATAATTACAAGTAACTAGATGAGGTAGAACTGTTTCTCCTAGATTGACAGAACATAAAAAGTCAATCATCCAGATAAATCTGCTATTGCACAACATGCAATAAAAAATTTTCATTATGTAAAATTCGAAAATACTGTAATAATTGCCAAGACCCATCAATATTAACAGTAGATTGATAAGAGAAACAATAGAAATTTATAAAAAAAAAGATAACATCAATCAATGTAAAGACGCTGATTTAAATCATATTTGGCTTCCTTTAACCCATTAATGCCCAAGCATCGAAAAAATTTGAATTTTTTTTTTTTTTTTAAATAAACCGCTTATTGAGTGTCTCAAAAGAGGCTTCGTAAAATAAAATTAAAAAAAATAAATTTCTTGTGGCAAAAAAATAATGATGCGTTGACGCACGCTTGGGAGGTTAGGTTTAATTCAAATATAATAATACAAGTCCGGTCGATAATTTATTTATTTATTTGGTATGGAACATTTTAAAGCATTCAGGATGTAAGTGTACATTACACTTTTTACACATACAAATCGATTGGTTTTTACAGTGCCGGCACCTTCTTCGGGCCTTGTTGTCATGGACCTTGATGATGTGTCCTACATTATCAAATCGCCTCTCACGTGGCAGGTCATTGTTTTGTGGTTTTTCTAAGCTTTGTGTTGCAGAATTTTTTTCAGGATTTTTTAGATTTTCAGAAATGGTCTTGCTTTCACAATTCATTAGTGCCACTGCAATATATGATCGGAAATCTACTTGGGATATTTGGTCCTTGTTTCCAATTTTGTATATTTTCCACGCATTCACAATTGCGCTGTCAATTGAATTTATGAAAAGTGGCCACCACCACTTTTTCCCTCGTATGTGAATACGATAATTAGCGATTCCATTATCGTGCAAGTCAACTCCGCCCATGCATTTATTGTAATTAGATATCACGTTTGGTTGAGGAACTGCGACTTCTTTCTTCTGTTTTCGATCATAGCGTTTGGCATTGACAAGTGGCAAAACAGTTCCATTATTTGTTGCAATTGTCACTACAGAGTTGTCGTTCCAGCGCACCATCAAAATTTCAGCTGCTTTGTCAAAAACTGAATCATAAGAACCCCTTATTTTTTTTCCAATAGCTTTTGTTGATTCTAGGGGGCAATTGGCAATTCTACTTAAATAGCTTATGGGAAGAAAAAAGTTATCGAAAAAGATTCTATGCTCTTGTGGTTCTTTTACAACAGATAAGAGGTCTATAACAACTTGTCCCGCTAATCCACAACCTTAATCTTCAATAATTCTTTTACTATTAGCGCCACCATAGGGTTCAAACTGAAATAAGTAGCTATCTGCAGAGGCAAGACACCATAGTTTGAAACCGTAACGTACAGTTTTATTTTTTATGAACATCTTGGCTGAATGCCTGCCAAAATATGGGACCATTTCTTCGTCGATTGAGATGTTGTAAGAAAATATTCCAAATTGCAAATTTCTCTCGTTCATTAGATCGAAAAAAGAACGTAATTTGTAATACATAAGCGGCTTATTGCACCCTACTGTCGCGGCGACCTATATGCTGCATATGCCCAAGCGTGCGTCAACGCACAGACGAGTTTGGACTTATTTTACGGTTCAAACGTTTCACTTTATGTACACAATGGTAACTATTTTTTCAACTGCTGTAAGTTTTAGATAAATTCAGCACCGAATTTTATCATAAAAAGGGTTAATCAGAATTTTAAAACCATTTTTGTACGGTGCCGAAAATGCCCTTAAAATTCGTAACATTTAATTGATTGTATTTATTATGAATAAACAAACTACACATTGTTAAAACTTTTAAGTAAGAAAATGGAATGTGCCAAATTACTTAACATGAAAACTTATACCAAAATTTTATTTAAAAGTACCTTAAAAAAATCAATAATGTAATGTTGCGTTGGCGCACGCTTGGGCGTTAATGGGTTAACTAAAAATTTATAAATTTTACGATTTAGTTACTTACTTTGTTACCTAGCAACTGGTTTCCATATTCTGTTTATTTACTAAAAATGTCATTTGTATCATTTTTCCTGATGAAGACGTATGTTGACTACGTTGATTATTAAAAAATATTAATACAGAACTAAAACCTATATTTATTTGAATATAATGAATTCTGAAAGATTTTTTACTAAATTAGAATTTTGTAATTTTATTGATATCTGTATAAATAAAAACTAGCCCATGTAATTCGTTTACAAAAATATTTGTAAAGTGTTTTGATGAATAATTAATTAAATTAATGTTTAACCATTGTTCGTGATGATTTGTCGTGTAACGCTTATAAATTTGTATTTATTTGTTGCTGATTGTTGTAACTACAAACAAATTCCACAATCTTAAACTATGCACATTCCTATGTCACTACGTAACGCATATCTGGTTTCTACTCACAAACAAACTCCACAATCTTAAGCTGCGTACTCATTTAAGCACGAATACGCATGAGGCAGGTCGAGGCCGTACGAGGCAGTTAGTGTGGACGTCGTTCCGAGGCGCGGCACATAGGCTCGAGTTGTTCGCCGCACAGCCTCGGAGCGAGCCATTTGTTGTCGGTCCATCAAAGGGATTCGTGGCTCAGTGTGGACGTGCTTTTGCATATACAGCCGCGTATTCATTTGAGCACGAATGCGCATTAAATTTTATCAAAAAATACTGCTTTTTTGGTGATTTCTTTTAAAATTTCAAAGAACATCATATATAAAAATGGAATGGAGCCAAGAGTTGTGTTTAGAAGTTATACATAAATATAAAAATATGGAAGTACTATGGAATCCTATGGAATTCATTGTGACTACATTATTTATTCGTTTTTGATCAAATTTTCGCTCAAAGTTTCTCCTAGTGCCCACATAAATTATAATATTATTAAAATACAGTGTTGCCAACTTTTCGAGAAATGTCAAAGTAGTCTATATATGGGTTTACCCATATACTTCTAATCTTGTTTAATAACTTATAAATAAGTATAAAACTAGCACAAGCCACAGATAGTTGTTCGTCCGACATTTTCGCTGAATCTAGGCGAATAGATGGAACACTACCGCGGCAAGCCTCATGCGTCCTCATATGGGGAGACATTTTTTTCAACTCGAGGCATTCGGTGCGGCCTCGACTTGCCTCATGCGCATTCGTGCTCAAATGAGTACGCAGCTTTAAACTATGCACATTCCTATGTCACTACGTAACGCATATCTGGTTTCCGCTCTAGATAACCAATGACCCCTTCCACCGCTGACCCTGTTCTGCACAAATTCCTCCCCCCCTTGTAAGATTCAAAAACGTCACTCACGGCCGAGTCGCGCAAGCAACCGCACGTTCATTATCTATGTCGGTATAAGTATTATTTGTTTCAATCGCTTTATTGTATTATTGTATTTGTTTTGTTTTTATATTATATGTTTTATTTCACTTGTAATTATTTAGTGTATATCTATGTAGCGTCACAACTAATTTATCTTGCATTAAAATAGTGTATTAAAAAGATATCTGTAGTAATTTATTTATGAGAAAACGCGTGACCAAACAACCACTAAATTAAATTTCAATATCACTTCCGTGATACGATAATTTAAAAAACATATCACTACTACATTTTCCATTAAATTTTAATTTTTACAACCAACTATAAATAACAAAAAAAAATCTAGGAAATTACTTTGACTAAATGTAAATTCGAAATTAATTATTTAAATCCCGTGAGATTTTATCTGATTTAAAAATAATTGTATTCGTTATCATAATTAGGCTGTTATTACAATGTTTTAGTTGTTTTATTTAAAAATAGATGAATTTTTAGGCTTCCAATCATATTAGATGAATCATCTAATACAAGAGTAGACAATTATAATATTGATCTAATGCATTTAGATGTTTTTTTTTTTTTTTTAATATTTTTATATATTCTTGTTCGTGCATTTTTAGATTATTTATCTAAACTTGATATGAAATAATAACTTCCTTTTAACTAATTATACTACAATTGAAATAAAATTAAAATTATTATTAGGCATTTTGTTTGGTAGAATTTCGCAAATATTATGTTGGCGCACACTAAACTGTAGATAAGCGTACTCCCCTACTGAGGGAATGTTGAATTTGGGATATTTCATCATTTTCATATCATTTTAATATTTTTAAGAAGACGAAATCCAATATTTCGGCGAAAAAAAAGTTATTCGTTTTTTTTCAAACCCACCTATTATTTATATTTTCTCAATGCGTTATTTTTAAGCTATTATATACAAGTAACGTATTTTTTCCTCTCTCTTTCTACATAAGCTGTATTATTTCACGGAGATGCAGTGTATGAGGCAATTATATACAATGTGTCTAAAAAAAATGATGTACAATATGTTTTTAAAAACTATTGTATACAACATAGTAAAAATTTTTTCAAAACTCATTATATTAAAATAAAACTACTTTAGGTTAAACTTCTGTATTAATATTTATTTAACATCAACGAAATCTTAAATGAAAACTACCATTTTTTTATTGCAGATTAAGATTCTACGTGAAAAAATAAGAAGGTTTAAATCGAAATATTTTTTTAGAATCTTTGAATGGCGCTGAAAAACGAAACTTAACAAATTTTCGCCGATTGCAGTGTCATCAAATTTGATATGATTACAATACCTCCCTTATCATATGTGATATGACAGTCGATAAAAAAAAGATTTTTGTCAATTCTGCTTCTTTGACAATTTAAACACGACTATAATTAAAGTGTTTATTATGAAAACGAACCTAAAATTTTACTATCCAATTTGAATGAAATGAAAATAGCAATTTTATTATTTTTTTTCTGTACTTATACTTTCTCAATGCATAAACACGTTGTTAAGTATAGATAAATTATAATCGGCAAGCAAGCTAACTTCTTAACATGCATTTGAAAGAGAAATTGATTAATATAAGATCGATGCAATTGATCGGTTAACATATGGTATCTTCATATAATTCAAAGTAATTTTTCAAAGTGGATACCATCCATGGCACGATGAATGCAACGGCTTATAAGATATACGTAAGTTATAGAAGAGTTGTTTAGCATCTGATGTAGGTAATTATTCTGTCATACACACATACACACACACACGCACACACTCAACTTGATTGCATTTCGCATATTCAGTTTTGAATTTAATCGTGTAATACTCTGTACGTATTTTTGTTAATAGAGACTTTTTAGTGATTTTAAGCTACGGATCCACCAAAAAAACCATTGAGAAATTTACTGGTTTCTGTTAGTGTTATCCCAGTACACTGTAAAAAATTGATGTAAATTTATATGTTCTATAAATATATAAACTGTAATATTACGTCAATTATCGCAATAAAAATTACAAAATTCTGCTATTTTATTGTTAATAGTTATGTAAAATTACATACTTAAATATATATTATATTTTTTACAGTGTAGGTTTCAGTAACTTGTTCATAATTCTAATATAGTTTAAGTAGAGCTCCAGTGGCGTAGCGAGTGAATAACATTGGAGCATAATTATGCTTTTTTTCTCGTAGTAAATATGCTAAAAAAATATGTTATACATCGAAATAAATTAAACGTAAATTCTTTCTAAAAAAAAAGTCTGGCTACGCCATTGTAAAGCTCATAAACTTATTGAATGTAATTTTACATAACTATCAACAGTAAAATAGCAGCAGCTGTAAATTGTACTATGATAATTGATGAAATATTATATTTTTTCTGAAAAAAATACATTCATGGAATATGTAAATTTACCATCAATTTTTTACAATGCACAATCACGCCATGTAAAAAATAGGGTGTGATACAAATTTTTTCCACTATGCCAAAATTATTTTCCGCCAAAACTTTCTATCAAACGATTAAACACATTGTACTGTATTATGTTTGATAAGAATTTGTACTTAAAATATTTTGTATGCACACTGTAAACATTTTTTAAATAATTTTAATATGTAACCCTTAGCACAAATTCTCCACTATCTCAAAATTAATTTTCTCCAAATTTTTCTATCTTAGACAAGCAACTCTAACTTCATCCACATTCACGAAAATTCTCATACATGCTCTTCTATTACGATAATATTGCAAAAAAAAAAACGTAAAAAGCGTATAATGAGTGGCGTAATAAAAATTGTATAGAAAAAAATTGTATAGAAATCCTTCATATAGCCTCTAGATGACGAATCTGAACTTAGTTTATGTGGGTGTATGGATGTGCGTCGTCAGCTCGCTCGCTCGGTCGTCAGACAAAATTTTGTGATCGCAACTCGTCCTAGACGGTTCAACCGATTATAATGAAATTTTCAGGATAAATTTGCCTAGTGCCCAAGATGGTCATGTGATTTTGTTTTTTTCCTGTGATGCCAACTTTCCGAGAAAAAAATTACTAAAGTTTTTAAAAATTCATATTGGCTACGTTATTTATCCGATTTTGATCAAATTTTCAGAAAAGATTTCCCTAATGCTCTCATTAATTATATGATTTAATTAATATTCAGCGTTGCCAACTTTCCGAGAAAAAAATTACTAAAGTTTTAAAATTTTTATTATGGCCATGTTATTCAACCGATTTTACTCAAATTTTCACAAAAGATTCTCCTAGTATTCATATAATTTATGTAATTTTAACAAAATACAGTGTTGCCAACTTATCGAGAAAAAAATCACAAAATTTAAAAAAAATTCATTGTGGCTACATTATTTATTCGATTTTGATCAAATTATCATGCAAGTATTTCCTAGTGCCCACATAAATTATAATATTATTAAAATACAGTGTTGCCCTAACTTTCCGAGAAATAATGTCAAAGTAGTCTATATATGGGTTTAGCCATATCTACTTCTAATCTTGTTATTTGTAAATTTGAATTATTTTGTTTGAATTGTAAATAATTTCATTCTGTTTTACTCTGGTTTATAAATTCAATGAATGTTTTTTATTTAATTTTTAAAATTTAATTTAGTTAATAATTTTCATTTCTACAAAAGTTAAAAATTATCTAATTTTTTTCGTTTTTGTTGTTTTTATTAATTAAAAGTACAGTGTGTAAAGTGAAAAAAAAGGAAAAAAATTTTTAATATGAGTTTTATGAGAAAAATCCAGTAATCACTTAAGATAAGATCAAGAAATTGATATTATGTCAAGTTGTTGATTTTAAATATGACTAAGTTCGAATGTTACACATCAGTAGTATTGTGTGAAAAATGTTAAAAATATTTGTCATACAAAAGACTTACTTTTTAATTATCATCTGAGAAATGTACAAAATAATACTCCACGATTCCCCGACTCCACACTGATCTTATAACAGCAGTTTGTTATAACTAAATTTATATAATACAAACTTAAAATAATACTTTTCTGTTTTCCAAGTTTACAATCAAAATGGCGACTCATCAATCTGTTTAACAGCAAACGTTCATTAGACGCATTCGCTCAACATCAAACCATCTTAACTGACTAACACCAACTTTTCTGTGTTCCAAGAATACAATCAAAATGGCGACTCATCAATACGCTTAAAATCAAAGGAAAATCATGTAAAATCGTAAAAATCGTGTGTGTGTGTGTGTGTGTGTGTGTGTGCATGTTATACAATTCTTAATGATTTAACCCCATTTATTTCATAATTATTTATGTCTTTAACATCTCATGTTACATCTGTCTTTTCAATTCGTTGGTAAGATGACAAACAACAAAAGCAGACGGACAAACAATTGGGGACAAATTTTACTCTCCTTGCGGTGGTTAGTAGACATGTAAGTTGGAGAAAAAGGAAATATCCTATGGTATATGTATATATGGATTTTTAGAGCTGCATTCGTTCCTTGTTATTATAAAAATGTTTATGTTTGAACAAGAAGAGATGACATTTTTTTGTTCTGTAGGACATTATTTTACGCATCGCTTGTTTCTTGGTATGTATTGTCGTCGCAGTAATTTGTTTACAAAAATTCTCAACGAAAACTGTTTCCCTTGTTATTAGAAAAATGTTTTTCTTCAAGCGTATTAAGTCACGGAAATTTTTTTACATAATATGCGTATATTTTATGTAAAAATATAATTACTCTTTTGGTAAAAAACATACATGATATGGGACCTTTGAGACCCAAATCCAACACGATACCATTTCATTTAAATTGGCATTATATAAATAAATAATGAAACACAATATAATTTGTAGACAATTAAATTATCAGAAGAAAGATAATTACAGTCAATAACATATTTTTCCTTAATTACATTCAAATTCTTAAAATACCTGCATGTTAATACTTAACATATATAGGTATACATACATAACTTGCTAAATATTTCTTTATCTCCCCCATAAAATAATCCGATCCAAGTCTAATATTTCATTTCTTCTATACTTATATAAGTTGCATAAGTTAGAAATATTATATATAAACTTATATATATATATATATTAAGTGATGCGTCGATAATAAAATTATAATAATAATAAAATTACAACTATAATTAAAACTAGGGGCGTGTTATGATATATATGTTATACTAAATAAAAACTAATGATACACTAGGGGTTAATGTCCTTAAAGATGACACTTTCGATGTCCGGTCGCGGAGCGAAGCGGGGTGGGACGAACAGGCTAGCAGACAATTCCTATGAACGATACGAGGGTAGATGCCAGGTAGTCGGGCTCTAGGCTTTATTGTTCTGTAAAATTTATGAGTATAAGCCAACATGCTTAGTGAGATGAATTACTCAATAATCATGCAATTATAACATTGATAATTTATGATACGCATCTCAGACAAAACTTCAACAATTAGATTATGATTAGAATTACATCATGCAATTGATGTCTTCATTGGATCTCACAGATCCACAGGCGTGACACTAATGTGGGGGCTGCCTTACGCCCATTGTTGTAGCCATACTACTAATGAGGGAGCCGGCTAAGCTCATTGTTGAAAGCCATACTACTAATGAGGGAGCCGGCTAAGCTCATTGTTGAAAGCCATACTACTAATGAGGGAGCCGGCTAAGCTCATTGTTGAAACCATACTACTAATGTGGGAGCCGGTTACGCTCATTGTTGAATTAGTGTTATTGTTATATATATAAGTTGAAGTTCTAAATGTCTAAGTATTCATGCAAAATCATACTAAACTCAATGACTGATAATTAATCAATTCACTCACCAATAAGTAATATACGCTCTGCTACTAATTGTTGGTGGATAATCCAAATAACTTGTAATTAACAATAATAACAAAACAAGTACACAGACCACAACTGAACACAACCACGGCTACGTACAGAATGCTCTATTTGCTTAACTAAATAGATTAGCGCCAAATCTTAAAGAAAGCTGAAATATTGTTCTTCAAGCTATTTTGGTATTTAGACCACTAATATTTTGGGGTGAGCGTTGCTTATCGTTTGCCTGTTCGACCCCCGGATGCCTGGTCAAGTGTGTCACATATGTTAAACATTAAGATTAGTGCACTATGGTATAGTTTTCAAAAGTTACTGAATATTTTAGAATGTGTTTTGAAAAATTTACATTTAAATTATTATTTATTAAAATATACTCTAACAGCTCGACCATTCTGACTACAGCTCGTCCTCGAGTTGTGAATCTACTACACCTAGTGCATCATCATCGGACGCTGAGCTTTCGTTTTCGGATGAACTCGAAATACCAGCCGGTGGTACCCATTGTTTTATTCTATCCACGGCGACGACATTATTATATTTAGCTCGTTTGCTTCGCGTAGAACCTACTATATCTTCAACAAAATAGCGATCGTTATTTAACACTTTAGTTATTTTAAATGGACCCGCGTATAGAGGCTGTAATTTCTTACTAGTACCATCGGAAAATTTTTGTTTTTTAATAACTACTAAGTCGCCTACTGCATATAATTTTGGGCTTTTCCGCTTTCGATCGTATCGTTCTTTTTGTTTTAATTGATTTTCGCGTACTTTTTGTGCTACAACTTGTCTTTCGGTATGTAGATCTGAAATTGTTGGCCTATCAGGTTGAATTTCGGTTGTTAATTGCGCGTCAGATATTGCACGAGGTCGATAACCAAACAGTAACTCACTTGGAGTTTTGCCTGTTGCAGAATTTACACTATTATTTATTGCAAATTGAATATTATTAATTTGTTTGTCCCACGTGAGATCATCGTCGGAAGTAGTAGCTAAAGCAGTTAAAGTTGTCCAGTTCGCACGTTCTATTTGACCGTTTGCCCGCGGCGTTGCTACGGCAATCATTATGTGTTTAACGCCTATCGAATCACAAAAAGTTTTAAATGATTTTGAAGTAAAAGATGTACCTCTATCTGAAATTATCCTAGTTGGTGTACCAAAAATATTAAATAAATTTTGAAGAATTTTAATTACGTGTTTTGTTTTAGTATTTTTAACTGGTTTTATATCCATATACTTTGTAAATGCGTCAATTATTAAAAATAATTGAGTATTACCATTGCTACTTTTATTAAATGGGCCCATATGATCAATATGTAGTGTATGAAATGGTACAGCTACTTTTTCAATCGGGTGTAAAAACCCAGGTTGTTTACCGTGCGGTTGTTTATGATATAAACAAGGAACACATGATGCTATATATTTTATGACATATTTACGCATTTGCGGGAACCAGTAGCTTTCACATAGTTTTTGTAATGTTTTCTCTAACCCGAAGTGACCAAAATTATCGTGTGATGCTTTTACTACCTGCTGTCTTTGCCCCCTCGGGACAAGCCATTGTACACCCGACGCGGTAATTCTATAAACTCGACCTTCTCGTAAACAGTAATTTTTATAAATTTTTCTTTCATAGTCGGTTGTGGGGGGTTGCAATAAAATTTCATGAATAAGTTTAATTTTCTCGTCCGTTAGTTGACCTGCTAAAACCCAATCAGCTTGCTCGATTCTAAAAATTTTAAATTCTTCGGATGGTTTTTCGGTACTATCCGGATTTCTACTGAGAGCATCCACATGCGCCATTTTTACCCCCGGTCGGTATTCTACGGTGAAAGTGTATTCTTGCAAGTGGAGCCACCATCGGCCAATTCGCGGTACTAAATCACGCTTTGTACATGCTGTACGGAGAGAATTGCAGTCTGTCACTACTTTAAAATCTATGCCTAACAGATAGACACGAAATTTCTTTATTGATTCGACAACAGCTAATGTTTCCAACTCGTAGGAATGATATTTTGCCTCGTGCTCTGTTGTCTGTCTACTAAAATATGCAACGGGATTTAACTTATTTGATTGTTGTTTTTGTAATAATATGCCACCTAAACCTATTTGACTAGCATCAGTATGCAATTCTGTTTCGGCAGACGAATTATATAAAGCTAATAATGGACGTTCGGTTAATTTTTCTTTTAATATATTAAATGCATTATTTTCGATTACGCCCCATTTCCACGGCTGATCTTTCCTTGTTAAATTTGTTAGTGGATGAGCTTTTGTTGCAAAATTTTCAATAAAATGTCTAAAATAACTGGTTAAACCTACAAACTGCCTAACATGATGCACATTTTCTGGTGTACGAAAATGTTTAATAGCGCTAATTTTATCTGCTCCCGGCTTCACGCCATCACGATTAATTTCAAATCCTAAATAATTAATAGATGATTTGAAAAAGAAACATTTCTTTGGGTTTAAAGTTAAATTATGTTTCTCAAAAATTTTTAATAAAATTTCTAAATTTATGATACCTTCGTCGAAAGTTGACGACGGACAAAGTATATCATCTAAATAAGCCATAGCTAAATTATTTCTTAACGGACCTAATATTTTATTAACCATGCGTTGAAATACACCCGGAGCATTGGTTAATCCAAACGGCATTTTATTAAATTCAAATTGTCCGTCAGGTGTAATAAATGACGTAAAATGCTTTGACTTTTCAGCGACAGGTATCTGGTAATACCCTGAGGTCATATCGAGAGTGGTAAAGTATTGTGTGCCTTGTAGTTGGTCTAATTGATCGTCTATTCGGGGTAAGGGGAACCTATCTTTTACCGTTACTTTATTTAATTTTCTATAATCTATGCACATGCGTGTTTCACCGTTTTTCTTTTTAACTAAAAGAATTGGTGATGCAAAAGGTGAATTTGATTCACGGATTACATTCGCATCTAATAGATCCTGAACAATATTTTGTACTTCCTGTCGTTCTGAATGCGATAAACGATATGGCCGATATGTGATTGGTGTTTCATCGGTTAATTTAATTTCAATTTGTCCTATATTTGTGCAACCTATATCTTTAATTTCACTCGCAAAACAATTTTTATATTTAGTTAATAGTTCGAGTAATGTATGTTGTTGATTTTCATCTAGTTCTTCCCCGATATTTAAATTTTTAAACATATTTTCAGAAACTAATAATTTAGATATTTTTGAATTTTTATTGTCTGCAGTGCATTTATGACCTCTAGCTAATATTTTATTTGGTTTTATTGTTAATTCCCTATCGGATAAATTAACTACAGGTAAAACACATAATTTATTACTATCAGCTGTTGCAATACAGCGTGGTATTAAATGTTCGCGACCGACTTCTCGGCGAATACTTAAATCGACAAAAAACTCACCGTCACCATCAACTGAGCATAACACATTTTCAGCATAGCCTGGTGGTATTACAGTTGCTTCCTTTGCCCACAAAGTAATTTTATTACGTACAGGAGGTTCGAACTCAGGTAGCGTAATATTAGATTTCTCTAACACAAGCAATTTTTCAGAATCTTTAATTATTAATATATGATCCTGTTCTGTGAACGGCTGACCTATTATAAGTGGAATATTCTGAATATTATCAGGTACTACTTGTAAAGAAACATATGCTATAACATCCTGAACATTAATTTTTATGTTTGAAGCTTCACCTATTGTTTTAATATTTCCATTACCATAGCCTATTATTGTTTTCTGATTTGCCTTATTTACTTTAATATTTAATTTTGCAGCATCGCTTTCACGTATTAACATACAATTTGCACCAAAGTCAACAAATGCCCGAATACTACAATCATTGAGTTTAGCATTGATAAAATATTTCTCATCTGATCTTACCTTCGTATTGGTAACCAATACAGTTTTCTCTGTCGCTCTCACAGTACACTGGCCTGGTCTGTGAAATTTACGACAGTCCGCACAACGGGTGGCCTTTCTCGTACAGTTCGAGGAGAGATGCCCGTTTTGGCCGCAGGTATAGCACGTAATAGGACGTTTATAATTGTTATTTTGAAAACTTGAGTGCCGTCTATTTTTATGTTTTTGCAAATCATGACGTAAATTAGCAAATGAGGAAGATGGTTTGTTCCGCCTTATTTCAATATTACTGCCGTCATCTACAGTTTTCAAAAATACTAACAAAGATTCGGGAGTTTTGAAATTTCCCGCCTTAGCTGAAGCTACTAAATTTCGATCATGTATACCGTTTAACATACATGATACAGCCTTTATGCCAGTAAAATCGCATGCATTAATTAGAGCCAATTTTTCATAATAGTATTTTAAAATAGTTTCGTCTGGTCGCTTTTTCCTACTTAACATTTCCTCTAACATTGTAGAAAAATCTCGTTCTACAGGAAAACCTTTTAATAACAAATCTTTCCATTCGTCCCATGAATGGTTTTTGCTAACTAAACCGCGATACCAAGTATAAGCATATCCGCGCAGTTTAGACGTTACATTATAAATTGTTTCGCGTTCCGACCAGCCATAAATTTCGCGTAGCTCTTCTACCGAAGTGAGCCATTTATCCATAGGCATTGTAATGTCCTTAGGATCAAAATGTGGTAACACATCATTACCTACATGCATAATTTGCCGCGGTGGTGACCGTTGGTTTCTCTCAATTACGCTTTCAGTGAGACGTATCACAAGATTACGTAACTCGTCAGTATTGCTAGAACTTGCACTATCACGACGCGTAGTGCCAGAAAACGACGCAGCAGCATTTTGAGCGCGCGAGCCATTGCGATTACCACGACCTGCCATTTCTTAAGCAAATAATATAATTAATTTTTATTAATTTTAAATTAAAGTTAGCTCTTTATCTACGAGGTTATGAGTTTCTATCCCACTTCTGAGAATTTCTATTAAGTGATGCGTCGATAATAAAATTATAATAATAATAAAATTACAACTATAATTAAAACTAGGGGCGTGTTATGATATATATGTTATACTAAATAAAAACTAATGATACACTAGGGGTTAATGTCCTTAAAGATGACACTTTCGATGTCCGGTCGCGGAGCGAAGCGGGGTGGGACGAACAGGCTAGCAGACAATTCCTATGAACGATACGAGGGTAGATGCCAGGTAGTCGGGCTCTAGGCTTTATTGTTCTGTAAAATTTATGAGTATAAGCCAACATGCTTAGTGAGATGAATTACTCAATAATCATGCAATTATAACATTGATAATTTATGATACGCATCTCAGACAAAACTTCAACAATTAGATTATGATTAGAATTACATCATGCAATTGATGTCTTCATTGGATCTCACAGATCCACAGGCGTGACACTAATGTGGGGGCTGCCTTACGCCCATTGTTGTAGCCATACTACTAATGAGGGAGCCGGCTAAGCTCATTGTTGAAAGCCATACTACTAATGAGGGAGCCGGCTAAGCTCATTGTTGAAAGCCATACTACTAATGAGGGAGCCGGCTAAGCTCATTGTTGAAACCATACTACTAATGTGGGAGCCGGTTACGCTCATTGTTGAATTAGTGTTATTGTTATATATATAAGTTGAAGTTCTAAATGTCTAAGTATTCATGCAAAATCATACTAAACTCAATGACTGATAATTAATCAATTCACTCACCAATAAGTAATATACGCTCTGCTACTAATTGTTGGTGGATAATCCAAATAACTTGTAATTAACAATAATAACAAAACAAGTACACAGACCACAACTGAACACAACCACGGCTACGTACAGAATGCTCTATTTGCTTAACTAAATAGATTAGCGCCAAATCTTAAAGAAAGCTGAAATATTGTTCTTCAAGCTATTTTGGTATTTAGACCACTAATATTTTGGGGTGAGCGTTGCTTATCGTTTGCCTGTTCGACCCCCGGATGCCTGGTCAAGTGTGTCACATATGTTAAACATTAAGATTAGTGCACTATGGTATAGTTTTCAAAAGTTACTGAATATTTTAGAATGTGTTTTGAAAAATTTACATTTAAATTATTATTTATTAAAATATACTCTAACATATATATATATATATATATATATATATATATATATATATATATATATATATATATTCATATATAGACAATAAATAATTACTCGAGACGAAGAAGAAAGTGAAATTTATTTTGTCGTAACTCGAATACGTTGTAAGTAAGGTCATTTAAAAATGCTAATGTAGAAAAGTGTTATATTTATACACTGAATTTTTTTAAATTTTAAAATCAATTGCTCCCGTATTCTCATTTCTGTTTTAAAAGTGATTTTTTGTCAAAATTATTTTTCATATTTACTTAAAATTACTTATTAAGCATTCTTAATTAATTTATTAGAATTTTATAATATTAGAAATAAGTTTCGAAATTGTTATACTACAATTTACTAGTATTAAAAACTGTATTTTTATTCTAGCAACCTAATTTTACAAATAAAAAGTACCATTACTTTTGAATTACTAGTAAAAACATTGGTTTTAAAGTAATATTTTTTTAATGTTTCAGTAAATTCTAAACAGACCTGTGCTGGGATCCCAAACTGAAGTTGCTATCAGTTAAGCTAAGCTAAACCATAGCGTACGCTACGCTTAAACTAGCTGCAGCGGCAATTTATTACATCCGCTATCGTCTTCGGCCGATTTCGGAAGGTTACTACCTAAGTTAAAAACATGTGTTTTTTTTTAAGGGTTTTCTATTTGAACTCAGTACCGGGATTATTTCATCAATATTTGACAAACATAAGGGAAATTTTTACATTATTTAAAGTAAAAATTTTATGATTTTAGAACTGTTATAAATAAATTGACAAATGTATATATAAACAATCTTTTTTCCTCTTAAAAATATTTTTATATTTTAGGCATATTTTTACAACTACAATTTAGACTTTTATTTTATTATTTTATTATGAAACAGATGTGCAAATATTGCAGACTCAGTTTTTCAAACGGTTTACATTTTATTTTTATTTTTGCCGGAATCTATATTTAACTTCGATTGTGAATAGACATTTGTGCCTTGTGCGTGTAATTTGTTTAAATATTTTGTTAGAATTTTCAATTTTATTTATTGAAAATCATTTTATTTGAATCTTCAAGGTAATATATATATATATATATATATATATATATATATATATACATACATACATACATACATACACAATCACGCCATATACCCAAAAGGGTGTGGCACAAACTCTTTTCATTATCCCGAAATCAGTCGCCTCCAAACACTCCTATCCATACAAGCAACTTTCGCTTCATCTACATTCATAATTCCTCTCATACATGCTCTTCTATTCCTACTACTTGGAAACTTTCGCTCACGCAAAACACTCTCAATCATATCACTCCAACTACTCATTGGACGTCCACCCAAACGTATACCATCAAAATCATTCAAATAAATCTTTTTAACCAAACGTTCATTAGACATTCGCTCAACATGTCCGAACCATCTTAACTGACTAACACCAACTTTTGCTACAACATTTTTTTCAATTTCACACTCATCATACACTAGTCTATTTCGTACCCGATCTCTCCTAGTTACATCACATACCCCACGTAAAAATCTCATTTCCACAGCAGTCATTTTCCGTTTATGCTTTTGCAACCAAACCCAACATTCACTACCATACATCACCGTAGGCACCAAAACTGCATTGTATATACTTAAACGGGCTTCTTTTAAAACATTTACATTCCTAGCAAAAGTTCCCAAAGCACCCAAAACCTTACAACCAGCATTTACTCTCCTTTCAATTTCACGATCAAAACGGCCATCTCTAGACAGCAAACTACCCAAATACACAAATTCATCTACCTGCTCTAAACGTGCACCGTCAATATGTACATTACATTCAGTCATCAAATCACCTTTCTCAAAAACTAAAACTTTGCACTTATCAACATTCAACACAAGATTCATATCTTTACCAACAACATTAATTCTATCAATCATTCTTCTCAGTTTTTCTTCAGATTCAGCCAAAACAACCACGTCATCAGCATACGCTAAAGCAGGTACAACACAATCACCTATTTGTATACCATCATTACCACAGAAAGCTTTTCGAAGAAGTACATCCATATATAAATTAAATAGCCAAGGAGACATTACACAGCCCTGTTTGACGCCAACATCTATACGAATCCAATCACTTAAGCAACCATCAACTCGTACTGCAGCTTCACTTCCATATATATATATATATATATATATATATATATATATATATATATATATATACATATATATATATATATATATATATATATATATATATATATATATATATTGCAACGCCACCTCGGCTTCGGTGCTTTATTTTGGTTCTCCTTTTTATTTCCGGATATCGGGCGCCAATCTCGTACTTCCTGCAACCTGTAATACGGGAAAAAGGGAACGGATTGCAGATAGCTCAGTCGCGTTTGTCCGGGGTTCATACACACGTTTAATGGAAGATACACAATTGTATACGTAATTAAAAGAACACAGTTTGAAATACTAACAACACAAATTTTATTTTAAAAAAATTTTATCAAAAGAAATTATTAAATTATAAATTATAAATTAATCTAATTACAACAGTAACAATCAAGAAATTTCCAACAAAGATTTTATAAACTACAGTTCCGTGCTGACCGACTGATATATATTTTTTTTTTTAAAACCAGAAATATAATTCAACACCGTTCTATCTGTCCACGAAACTAGATCCAATCTGACTGTCCGAAAAATTAAATTTTATACTGACTGCTGAATTTTTCTAAGTCCGAAAAATTAATTCAAAAATTTTTCTAAGTTTCAAAAAAATTTAAAACTGACGACCGAAATTTTACAAGTCCGAAAAATTAATTCAAAATTTTTTCTAAGTTTCAAAAAAAAATTTAAAACTGACGGCCGAATTCTCTAAGTCCGTAAAATCGTAAATCTGGGGCCGGGAACCAGCCACCGAGTGAGTTCGCTCAGATGCTAAGCAAACTCCCCTTCCCCTGGGTCCGGACACCGGTCAACCAGGGAAGGTTTGTCGGTCTCGACGCGAAACCGAATCAAATTTTAAGCTACGAATCTTCCCTTTTATAGGCGACAATTCGTTAAAACTAGTTATAACCGCTTGCAGCGCGCTGTCTCACTCGTATTGCGAGAGAGCGCGTCAGTTCTTCTTAATATTGTTAAAAAAACAAAACTCGGCCGGTCGTAATTATACGCGCAAACAGATGTCTCTACTCATACCGTACGGAGAAAAAAATAATATTTACTAACAGCTGGCCTTCGCACAAAAACATTAAAAACATCGGACATGACTGAACATCGCTATGAGATAATTTCGTTCTTTTTATTATATTATAACAAAATAATTCAAATTTTAATTTATCGAAGAACGTTTAATTGACGAACTTAAAATATGGAAAAATGAAATTTTGACCGTTATTATCTCATAGTGAGTTTTACAATTTTGTACAATTATACAACCCAGATTACATGCTAATCTAAATAAATTTAAATATATGTGTCGTACGCGAAGCGTATCGTCACAATATATATATATATATATATATATTAGTTTATTTATTTATTAATAAATATAGTTTCTTGCAAACAATTTTCTTTTTTTAAAAAAAATGTAAGTAAATTAGTTTATTACTGTTTAAACAAAATGTTAGAAAATCAATCAGTAATTTTACAATTATTCAGAAGTTTATGACTTGTTTTTTTTCCCTGATATAATAAATAAAACTAACGCGATTGATGTTACATATAATAAATTTCTAACGGCTACAGTTCCGTTAGAAAGCATTTTCGGACATATGTTTATTTGAAGGTTTTATTTAGATTACTCATAGGAATCATCCGGTGTAGTTTTTCCCCAACGTCATAAATCACCCTGTATAAAGAAATTGATTAAAATCAAGTTTAAAATGAAACGGCTACAGGTTTAAGTTCTGTATTAATATTTATTAATAATTGACGTACGTTGAATACATCAATAGTTAATAAATATACTCTAAATAAAAATTATGTACAAACCATGAGACACTATATTGCCCAGTATTTCTAGGTATAATTACTTAACTACTGATTTTTTACAAAATTGTTTAAAAATATATAATATCACAACTATTACAAACATTATGTAATATGATAAAATTACACATGTATGTAATGTTACCGTTTCTTTTTAGTAAAGTTTCTTTTAGTAAATTTACAGAACTTCAGTGGATTTTCTGTTGAGAATTTTTCATAAATAGGTAAAATTTGTGTAGTTCTGTAATATTATATATATATATATATATATATATATATATATATATATATATATATATTGTAACAAATAGTTATTAACTATAATTTAAAAGGTATATCTTATAATTAATAATAATTGAAATAAAAACAAAAGAAATATCATGGTCCAAATTTTTAAATGCAAAATTTTTATGAATGTAATAATGCAATACCTAATTATAAATTACTAATTGATAGTACATTTTACGACTGGTGTTTTATGAATGGTGATTGTTATGAAAAAATTATCGATAAATTTTGCATATTTCTTTTGCAGAAGGCGATAAAAGTTGTCGGGCTATGTGTATGTATGGTGGAACTTGTATAGATGGAAGGTGTATTTGTACGCCTGGATATACAGGCGAATTTTGCACAGAACGTAAGTTATTGTCACTGTGACGCGCAATTGCAGCAAAAGTTTATCGCTCGTTCTTCCCATACCCACAATTCCTTCAGCTCGCTGGGACGACCTGCGTTTCCCACCTTAAAGCCGTTGTCTTCGACACATCGATCCTTTCGTCGTAAGATCTTCACTGTAAACGATCTTGGCTTGCATGTGAACATTCCGTACCAACATTCTGAAGATATACATTCGACGGTACGAAGATATCGGGGGTAATAACCAGGGCCCAGATCCTGCCAGCGAATTTTTGCTTCACATTCCCATTGTCTGACCTTTAAAATTAGAAACGTTCTGATTATTTATTTAATATTTATGAAAAGTTGGCGGTTAGCTTCAAACAGATATAGAAATGTTGAATTTTGTAGTTTATTAGGTTATATTATTCATATTGTTTCTGTTGATTTTTTTTTGAGTTTTCTTGGTTTTATAATTAGTAAATATTTTGTTTAATAATATTCATATTAGAGTTCCATGTTAAATATAATGGTAATGTAAAATTGATTATGGTTTATATTTATTGATAAAAAATAATATATAATATAAAATTTGATAATTGTTCAAAATAATTCAAAATATGTAACTTTAATTAAAATTTATGATTTCAAATGTCAAATTGTAATTAAAGTAGAGCGATTATTTTTAAAATAAATTTCAACAGAAATGTTTAAATTATAGTGCAATATTTTAATTAGCAGGATATTTTATTTTGTGCAAAATAAATATCAGCAAATATACAAAATAAATATAAAGAATAATCAAAAAGTAATGCCTACTGACGATTATGTCAGCCAATTATATTGAAACTTAGAAATAGTAAACGAAAACAAATTAATTCATTATTATAAAAATTTTCTTCTAGATTACTGAAAAATCATCGTACTCGTAGATATAAAGTTTGCAATATCTTTGTTAATTATACAATTTTTATAATAACTCCTCCATAACATAAGTTTGAGTTATGTACCCAAAACTTTAAGTGATGGAACTACACTAACGCTTTAATTTTGTCCGTATCTTGTGAGATTCGTAGCATTGCTAGATATTTAGTTTTTTTCTAGTAAATTAAATTATCATTTTAATAGAAAAAGACAGAATATCTCATAACGATCTGATTCTTACGAGATATAAACAGATTGACTGATTGACAGTGTAAGCATAATAGCATTTAATTTTTACATAAGTTTCAATTTATTCGTAGTTGATATGAATCCAGAGAAATTACTTTTTGAACTACAATATAAATTAATTTTATTATTTGTATAAAATATAACAATCGGATATCGAAATATAACTAGATATTCAAAATATTAATATTTTAAAACAATAGTCGAGTTCATATTTAAATTATAAAATAACATTTAAATTTTTAGTATTACAGAAAACTGATAAAATAAAAAATAAAATTTTAACGACAAACACATTAATTTATCATTAATATGATTCATAGAAATATACTAACAATAAATAAACATTTGTAATATGTTTTATAATTATATATAAACATATGTTTTTGTAAAATTACAAATTTGTATATTGTTTGATTTTATTTAGGATTTTTTTATATTAATGTGACCGATATACTGTAATGCATATATATCATTACTATGTATAAATAAAACAAACCATTATTTATTTTTGTAAAAATGTTTTTTTAATATAAAATTTTTATAGATAACCATTTTTATGTTTTCTAAATAATTTTGTCAATTAAATTTTTGTATCAAAAACTTTATAAATAATAAAATATAAATAAAAAGACTCTGTTGTTTTACAAATTTAAAGAATAATTCTTTATTGCAATTAATAACTTTATAATACTGTTAAATGCGGCTGAAAGAAAAACTTAATGAAAGAAAGTGTTTTATTGAACAATTACAAATAAACTCACATTTAGGTAAAAACTGCTGTGGATATATTTGTTTCTGTATAATTACTGCGAAAATTTGTCGTAATGAAAAAAATAACATCCAGTAACTTTTCCGTAACTAAAATAAAAAAGTCTTAGGATTAACTTCTGTATATATTCTATTTAAATATCGACGTTTCCATATACTGTACGTCGTTTGTCTTATTTTTCTGATGATAATATATGTAGAGTATATCGAAACGTCGATATTTAAATAAAATATATACGGAACTTAATCCTAAATCTTTATTTTAATATAATGATATAATATTGTACAAACCTATTGTTTGTTTATAAATTGTAACAACAAAAATTCAACATTTCTCACATCTTAATTTAATTCTCGATTTCTAACTTACCGGTTTCACAGCGCGTTTTTGTACATTCTTCCTCAATTGCAAGTCCCTTTTGGTGATAAAATGATTGGTTTTCCATGCAGGTGTATCACTAATTTCTTCAGTAAAATGATCATCCACATAAAAAGGTAAATCACTATTGCCCGCGGTTCTTTTCGGTGACGATGATTCTCTCGCATTAACCTCCAAAAAATTCGGTTCACCAACACTCATATAGCGGCTATTAAACGCCGGACCCAAACTTTTACTCAAAATATTCGATGGTACTTCACTGCATTTAACTTTACCACGATGATAACTCGCTGTACGTACACAGCTTATGAAAACGATTGCAACAAGGAAAATACTGTTTGAAATCGTTTGCGACATGTTTTGAGAGAGATGCTACTACTAAGACGTACTAAACTTAACTGATTTGTTTGACAACATTTGCAAAGTTAATTCGGGGGCTAACTGCACGCATATAGTTTCCCCATCACCTGCTGTAATGGACAGGTATACTACAATAGAATGTTCTTTGCCATTAGTTACTGGTAGGTAGGTAAGGTAAGTTCGAAATTGTTTACTATTGGACGAGAGAATTTTACTGGTTATAGTTAGAGGCAAAAATTTTTGTTCGTATTTTGTATACTAGTTGTTCGTAATTTTGTTTGTTTTTCCGATAATTGATTTTTAATTAAATGTAATTGATACCCTGGAATTTTTTCGGTTTTGTTTTTGATGCTTAAATTTTAAATATATAATTTTAAGTTTTAAATACACGAAAAATAAATGCGATAATCGTTAAAATATCAAACTGAAAAATTTGATTAGAACAAGATTAGAAGTATATGGGTAAACCCATATATAGACTACTTTGACATTTCTCGGAAAGCTGGCAACACTGTATTTTAATAATATTATAATTTATATGGACACTAGGAAATACTTTTCTGAAAATTTGAACAAAATCGAATAAATAATGTGGCCACAATATATTTTTTAAAAATTTTGTGATTTTTTTTTTGATAAGTTTGCAACACTGTATTTTGTTAAAATTGCATAATTTATTTAGACACTAGGAAAAGCTTTTATGAAAATTTGATTAAAATCGGTTAAATAAAATGGTCATAATAAATTTTTTAAAATTTTACTAATTTTTTTCTCGGAAAGTTGGCAACACTGTATTTTGTTAAAATTACATAAATTATATGAATACTAGGAGAATCTTTTGTGCAAATTTGAGTAAAATCGGTTGAATAACATGGCCATTATTTGTCCGATTTTATTCAAATTTTACAAAAGATACCACTTGGCGTGCTATATAAATTATATAATTTTAGTAAAATACAGTGTTGCCAACTTTCCGAGAAAAAAATTACTAAACTTTTTCACATATTTTGCATTTACAATCGTTATGGCCCACATTATTTGTCCGATTTTAATCAAATTTATACAAAAGATACCACTTGGCGTGTTATATAAATTATATAATTTTAGTAAAATACAGTGTTGCCAACTTTACGAGAAAAAATTACTAAACTTTTTCACATATTTTGCATTTACAATGATTATGGCCTACATTATTTGTCCGATTTTAATTAACTTTTTACAGAAGGTACCACTTATCGTGCTATATAAATTATATAATTTTAGTAAAAAACAGTGTTGTCAACTTTTCGAGAAAAAAATTACTAACTTTTTTCACATATTTTGCATTTACAATGATTATGGCCCATATTATTTGTCCGATTTTAATCAAATTTTTACGGAAGATACCACTTAGTGTGCTATATAAATTATATAATCTTAATAAAATACAGTGTTGCCAATTTTCCGAGAAAAAAATTACTAAATTTTTTCACATATTTTGCATTTGTCCGATTTTAATCAAATTTCTACAGAAGATACCACTTAGCGTGCTATATAAATTATATAATTTTAGTAAAATACAGTGTTGTCAACTTTCCGAGAAAAAATTACTAAACTTTTTCACATATTTTGCATTTACAATGATTATGGCCTACATTATTTGTCCGATTTTAATCAACTTTTTACAGAAGGTACCACTTATCGTGTTATATAAATTATATAATTTTAGTAAAATACAGTGTTGTCAACTTTTCGAGAAAAAAATTACTAACTTTTTTCACATATTTTGCATTTACAATCGTTATGGCCCACATCATTTGTCCGATTTTAATCAAATTTTTACAAAAGATACCACTTGGCGTGCTATATAAATTATATAATTTTAGTAAAATACACTGTTGCCAACTTTCCGAGAAAAAAATTACTAAACTTTTTCACATATTTTGCATTTACAATCGTTATGGCCCACATTATTTGTCCGATTTTATTCAAATTTTTACAAAAGATACCACTTGGCGTGCTATATAAATTATATAATTTTAGTAAAATACAGTGTTGCCAACTTTACGAGAAAAAAATTACTAAACTTTTTCACATATTTTGCATTTACAATGATTATGGCTTACATTATTTGTCCGATTTTAATTAACTTTTTACAGAAGATACCACTTAGCGTGCTATATAAATTAGTATAATTTTAGTAAAATACAGTGTTGCCAACTTTTCGAGACAAAAATTACCAATCTTTTTCACATATTTTGCATTTACAATCGTTATGGCCCACATTATTTGTCCGATTTTAATCAAATTTTTACAAAAGATACCACTTGGCGTGCTATATAAATTATATAATTTTAGTAAAATACAGTGTTGCCAACTTTACGAGAAAAAATTACTAAACTTTTTCACATATTTTGCATTTACAATGATTATGGCCTACATTATTTGTTCGATTGTAATCAACTTTTTACAGAAGGTAACACTTATCGTGCTATATAAATTATATAATTTTAATAAAATACAGTGTTGTCAATTTTCCGAGAAAAATATTACTAAATTTTTTCACATATTTTGCATTTGTCTGATTTTAATCAAATTTTTACAGAAGATACCACTTAGCGCGCTATATAAATTATATAATTTTAGTAAAATACAGTGTTGTCAACTTTCCGAGAAAAAAAATTACTAAACTTTTTCACATATTTTGCATTTACAATGATTATGGCCTACATTATTTGTCCGATTTTAATCAACTTTTTACAGAAGATACCAATTAGCATGCTATTAAATTAGTATAATTTTAGTACAATACAGTGTTGCCAACTTTCCGAAAAAAAATTACTAAACTTTTTCACATATTTTGCATTTACAATCGTTATGGCCCACATTATTTGTCCGATTTTATTCAAATTTTTACAGAAAATAAACCACTTAGCGTGCTATATAAATTATATAATTTTAGTAAAATACAGTGTTGCCAACTTTCCGAAAAAAAAAATTACTAAACTTTTTCACATATTTTGCATTTACAATCGTTATGGCCCACATTATTTGTCCGATTTTATTCAAATTTTTACAAAAGATACCACTTGGCGTGCTATATAAATTGTATAATTTTAGTAAAATACAGTGTTGCCAACTTTACGAGAAAAAATTACTAAATTTTTTCACATATTTTGCATTTACAATGATTATGGCCTACATTATTTGTCCGATTTTAATCAACTTTTTACAGAAGATACCACTTAGCGTGCTATATAAATTAGTATAATTTTAGTAAAATACAGTGTTGCCAACTTTCCGAGAAAAAAATTACTAAACTTTTTCACATATTTTGCATTTACAATCGTTATGGCCCAAATTATTTGTCCGATTTTATTCAAATTTTTACAAAAGATACCACTTGGCGTGCTATATAAATTATATAATTTGTTGGCAGGAAAAAATATTGAATATTTACATTTTTTACATTTTCATTGATTTTTGCGAGTTTTGATAATTTTTATAAATTAAACTATTAGTATTAGGAAAAAATGTTAAGTATTGACTTAAATTTCTTTTTCCACGTTATATAACCTCCTTAAATTCGTTTTTTGCTAAATGTTTCCAGTTAAGCTCCATATAGGTGAAAAATGTGAAAAAAGTAAAAACTTGTCGAATTTGAAGTTTGACCATATGGTTGTGTAGCATTTTTCAAGGGCTTTCCAATGAAACCCCACTCGATTGGTTTTTAAAAAAATTGAAAATTTCGTATTCAGTAGAAACCTGTTTAAACATGGACCGTCCGCATTGCCCACAGAACTCGACCTAGCTATAAACATATCATAAATACTTATGGAATAAAATTTTTAAAAAATTTAATAATGCGAGCTCTAAGTGGTTACACTCAACCGTTTTTTCATAAAAAGTCAATTTTTTTTGGACCTGTTGAGACTTAGAACAAATGTCCGGTATTGGGTTGTAGCCCTTCCAAATATACACAATTAAGCTAAATACTTTTTCTTCATAACTGCGTTGAGACTTGGAACAAATGTCCGGTATTGGGTTGTAGCCCTTCCAAATATACACAATTAAGCCAAATACCTTTTTTTCATAACTGCTATAGGTTTTTTAAAAACAATTAAAATGTAGTAAATCGGTTGTAAAACAAAAGCGAATCACCTAAATTTAAAATTTCATATACCATTGCATAGAATTTCAAAAGACCTTTCCAGTGATACCAAACTTGGTTAGATTCGAATAAGATTTAAAAAAAAGCAAGTTGGGACATGTTTAGGATTTATTTTGTCCCACCTATTGTCCCATACTTGTTCCTCATTTTTAATTCCCGGCAACTTTGGTGTCTTGACATTTTTCTCTAAAGTGCATAGTTTCTGAGTTCCGACCGCCTATGTCTTTGTTTTAATATATACCTACAGGTTGCGGGAGTCGTATGGGGGGGGGTCGGCCATCTTGCGACGGCCATTTTGAATTTTATCCATATAAAATCGTACGAATTTCAATTCAGTGTTAATATCTCGAAAACTATGAGGTTTAGAGAAATTTCGTAAGAATACTTTTCGATAGAGAATAAAAAGTTCTATATTATGGTTTTAATTGGACTTTGCTAGTATGTGCCATTTGGGCGCTAGAATCTTTTTTTTTACTTCTGGGTTTTTATTTTTTTTCTCAAAAACTGTTAGGTGTATGGAAACGGAAATGGTATCGAAAAAAAAAAAAAAAAAAAAAAAACATTATTTTGAATACGATGTATGACAAAACGTCAGCGACTAGAATAGATTGACCACGGCATACCAGCCCAGAAAATTCTATAAATTCAAATGTTTTTCTTATTGTTCTTTACAGTAACTAGAACCCATCGCTCGATCGACCGATCGACCGATCGACCGATCGAAAGATCGACCGATTGACCGATCAAGCGATCGACCGATCGACCGATCGAGCGATCGACCGATCGACCAATCAACCCATCGACCGATCGACCGATTGACCGAGCGATCGACCGATTGAGCGATCGACCAATCGACCGATCGGTAGATCGCTCGATCGGTCGATTGGTCGATCGCTCAATCGGTCGATCGCTCGGTCGATCGGTCGATTGGTCAATGGGTTGATCGGTCGAGCGGTCGATCGGTCAATCGGCCGATTGGTCGATCGGGCGATGGACCAATTGAGCGATTGACCGATCGACCGATCGAGCGATCGACCGATCGACCGATTGACCGATCAACCCATCGACCGATCGACCGATCGACCGATCGACCGAGCGATCGATCGACCGATCGACCGAGCGATCGACCGATTGAGCGATTGACCAATCGACCGATCGAGCGATCGACCGATCGACCGATCGACCGATCGACCGATCGAAAGATCGAGCGATCGACCGATCGAGCGATCGACCGATCGACCGATCGACCAATCGACCGATTGACCGATCGACCGATCAACCCATCGACCGATCGACCGAGCGATCGACCGATTGAGCGATCGACCAATCGACCGATCGAGCGATCGACCGATCGAGCGATCGACCAATCGAGCGATCGACCGATCGACTGATCGAGCGATCGACCAATCGAGCGATCGACCGATCGACCGATCGACCAATCGACCGATTGACCGATCGACCGATCAACCCATCGACCGATCGACCGAGCGATCGACCGATTGACCGATCAACCCATCGACCGATCGACCGATCGACCGATCGACCGAGCGATCGACCGATTGAGCGATTGACCAATCGACCGATCGAGCGATCGACCGATCGAGCGATCGACCAATCGAGCGATCGACCGATCGACTGATCGAGCGATCGACCAATCGAGCGATCGACCGATCGACCGATCGACCAATCGACCGATTGACCGATCGACCGATCAACCCATCGACCGATCGACCGAGCGATCGACCGATTGACCGATCAACCCATCGACCGATCGACCGATCGACCGATCGACCGAGCGATCGACCGATTGAGCGATTGACCAATCGACCGATCGAGCGATCGACCGATCGACCGATCGACCGATCGACCGATCGAAAGATCGAGCGATCGACCGATCGAGCGATCGACCGATCGACCGATCGAGCGATCGACCGATCGACCGATCGACCAATCGACCGATTGACCGATCGACCGATCAACCCATCGACCGATCGACCGAGCGATCGACCGATTGAGCGATCGACCAATCGACCGATCGAGCGATCGACCGATCGAGCGATCGACCGATCGAGCGATCGACCAATCGAGCGATCGACCGATCGACTGATCGAGCGATCGACCAATCGAGCGATCGACCGATCGAGAGATCGACCGATCGAGCAATTGACCGATCGAGCGATCGACCAATCGAGCGATCGAGCGATCGACCAATCGAGCGATCGAGCGATCGACCGATCGAGCGATCGACCAATCGAGCGATCGACCGATCGACCGATCGTGCGATCGACCAATCGAGCGATCGACCGATCGAGCGATCGACCGATCGAGCAATTGACCGATCGAGCGATCGACCGATCGACCGATCGTCCGATCGACCGATCAACCCATCGACCGATCGACCGATCTACCGAGCGATCGACCGATTGAGCGATCAACCAATCGACCGATCGAGCGATTGACCGATCGAGCGATTGACCGATCGAGCGATTGACCGATCGAGCGATCGACCAATCGAGCGATTGACCGATCGAGCGATCGACCGATCGAGCGATCGACCGATCGAGCGATCGACCGATCGAGCGATCGACCGATCGAGCGATTGACCGATCGAGCGATCGACCAATCGAGCGATTGACCAATCGAGCGATCGACCAATCGAGCGATTGACCGATCGAGCGATCGACCAATCGAGCGATTGACCGATCGAGCGATCGACCGATCGAGCGATCGACCGATCGAGCGATCGACCGATCGACCGATCGACCGATCGACCGATAGACCGATCGCTCGATTGACCGATCGAGCGATCGACCAATCGAGCGATCGACCGATCGACCGATCGAGCGATTGACCGATCGAGCCATCGACCAATAGAGCGATTGACCGATCGAGCGATTGACCGATCGAGCGATCGACCAATCGAGCGATTGACCAATCGAGCAATTGACCGATCGAGCGATCGACCAATCGAGCGATCGACCGATCGAGCGATCGACCGATCGAGCGATTGACCGATCGAGCGATCGACCAATCGAGGGATTGACCGATCGAGCGATCGAGCGATTGACCGATCGAGCATTAGGGAGCATTGGGAGCATTAGGGATATCTTTTCTGAAAATTGTATCAAAATCGGATAAATAATGTAGCCAATATAAATTTTTAAAAATTTTAGTAATTTTTTCTCGGAAATTTGGCATTACTGGAAAAACCAAAACCACATGACTATCTTGGGCACTAGACAAATTTATCCTGAAAATTTCATTAAAATCGGTTGAACCGTCTAGAAGGAGTTGCGGCCAGAAAATGTTGACTTACGACCGAGCGAGCGAGCTGACGACGCACATCCATACACCCACATAAACTAAGTTCAGATTCGTCGTCTAGAGGCTATATGAAGGATTTCTATACACAAATTATTTGTTTTGAAAATGTTACAGACACCGTACCAAACGCTATACCACTTTTTCCTTGCAGTCAAAGTGGTAATTATAGATTGTTACAATTTAACAATTGGGAAGTTTAGCGTATTTTTTTATTTCTTTATTTGGTTGGAAATGGCTTAAAAAGTAAGGTTTAATTTATCATTTTTCTCAAAGATGCCTAGATTTCCCAAAAAAATGCAAAAACATGTCGTGATGACGTCAGTAATGTTTTCGCAAAACTTATGTCGATTTCTGAATCAGACGCACATGTATTGCAACGGTTATCGATACAAGCTATTGACTGGGCGTAACTGAATCAACAAAAAGCAACATTTGCTACGACATACGTTTTCAAAATTATATCTCACCAACTTTTCTGCGCTTGCGCACAGTGGCCTTGTGACGTCAGTAATGTCCTTACAAAAATTGTTAACAACAAATAAATGAAACAATCATTAAAAATTTTAATGACAGTTTTTGTTGTAATTTTATATATATATATATATATATATATATATATATATATATATATATATATATTTGAGAAAAAATAATTTTACACGTAACTTCAATCACGCTAAACTTCCCCATTGTAACAGTAAAACTTGGATGAAAAGAAATGCAATTTTAGAACGGAAGAACAAACAAATGTATATGTTTGATAATAAAATTAAAATATTACAAATCATTTAAATGGATTAAAAATATAAAAACGTCGATTGTAATATATAATACACTGCAAAAAGTTTTGTGAAATTACATAAATTTTAAAGTAAAAATTACTATAAAATTATATGTAAAATAACTTTACTTTATTAATTGTGAAACAGAAAAAATATAAAAAAATAAAACAAATTTACATACAGACATATGTGATAACACTAGTAATATGTACTTAATATTTAAAAAAAAAACATGGATATTGTAGTTGCTACAGATAATATTACTTATTTTTACATGCTATATAAAATTACATGATATTTCTGTAATTTTACAAATTTTTATTGAAATTTACAATAAATAATGTAATAAAAGTTAATTATAATTTTATGTAATTGTACATAATTATATATATATATATATATATGTTTTACAATTGTGTTTACAAGTTTACATACATACATGCATACACAATCACGCCATGTACCCAAAAGGGTGTGGCACAAACTCTTTTCATTATCCCGAAATCAGTCGCCTCCAAACATTCCTATCCAAACAAGCAACGTTCGCTTTATCCACATTCATAATTCCTCTCATACATGCTCTTTTATTCCTACTACTTGGAAACTTTTGCTCACGCAAAACACTCTCAATCATACCACTCCAACTACTCATCGGACGTCCACTCAAACGTATATTATCAAAATAATTCAAATAAATCTTTTTAACTAAACGTTCATTAGGCATTCGCTCAACATGTCCGAACCATCTTAACTGACTAACACCAACTTTTGCTATATACAAAATGCGGAAAAAAACTGGAAATAGCCGAATAACTAAAGAAATCCACGTACCATCGATAAACAAAAAATACGTATTTCATATTTTCAGAAACCTATTCAATGATACTAAATCCCAGGGAGGCAACTTTGTAATTCGGATTTTACACCTTGAATTATGTTGGTTTTGTCTGAAACTTTTTTTTAGTTTGTGATAGATGGCGCTGTAATCTCAGAAATTGAGATTTTTCGCAAATTTTTGGGAAATTTTAATCTCGATATTTAAAAATAAAGTCAGGCATGTTAAACTTGTTTTAAACTGTTTAGGGTTAATAAAAAACATTACCACCAAAAAACGCGTCAGAATTTATTATAATAATATTAAGTTATATGTTTGGTTTTTATGCTTAAATCACGTCATTAATTTATTTTGACGAACTAAGTTTATTTTTAAAATTGACTTTATTGGGATTTGAATAATGGTGATTTAAGCAAAAAAATACTATTTAATTTAACCGGTAAATTAACGCTAAACCAAGTAATTTTACTCGATAAATATTACCAGATTAAAAACCGCATCAGAATTTATTATAATAATTATATTAAGTTATAGTGTTTTTTATTTTGCTTAAATCGCGTCATTAATTTATTTTGATGGAATTAATTAATTTTGAAAATTGACTTTGTCGGGGTTTGAACCCCGGAATAATGATGATTTAAGTAAAAAAAGTAATTAAGAATATAAAATATAATAATTATTATTTCATTATTTGAAAAGCAAAAACCGCTAAATTACGTTACGATACATTTTTCTAGCTTCAAAATTTTTATGTCTTAAAATAAAAAAGGCTTCAGGTTTTTTCAGTTCGGTATTAATATTTATTAATAATTGATGTTTCGACGAATTTAACGTACATCATTATCAAAATTATTTTAATATAATAGGTTCTGACAAAATTTTTTACTGTTTTTTTTTTTGGTTTCCATTAATTTAAAAACTTATAAAATTTTGTTACGTTTAGTAACTTGTTTCTATGTTCTATTATTTCTGATGAACTTAAAGCCTAAAGCCGTTTTATTAATATAATAAATTCTGATAGATTTTTTACTCATTTATATTCGAATTATTAAAAATTATTAAAGTTTTGTTTTAAAATATGTGACCAACAATACGCATGTGTATGCCAGATTGCATACTTTACATATTTTTTTTTGTTAAAAACAGACGTCGAGTTTCGTCTCGAAACATCGATTATAAATAAATATAACTCCCTAATAGGGAGTTATCGCAAGTACAACGATAAATTTAGCGTACGTTATTTACCTACAAGCGAAAGAATGCGCATGCGCATGGATTTAGCGTACGGTACAAAATAACCGCGGTCCGCTATTTTCGGAAAATAGCGGAGCATTCTCTTATATATTATTTTGAGTGGTGATGTTATGTTCTTGTTTTTATAAACTTGTTATTTTATGCAGTTAGGTTAAGTTGTTGTGAAATAAATATAATAGAGATTTTATGGAACAGCAACAACAAATCCTGACGATTTTAATAAATCAGCTCAATTCCAATAAAAACTAATGTATATATTGTGACAAAAACACTTTTTGTCACGAGTCAAATTTTATAGAAAATAATTGTGTTTATAGAGTATTTACTTTTTAGTGCAATGGCAACATTGATTAAAATGTGTGAAATTAGCACGCACATAAATATGCTTGTACCAGTGAAATATCTCTCTCTCTTCCGTGAGCAGTCTCGCTCTGAGCAATCACCTACTTGTATGTCGTCGTTGTATCTGTGATGAGTTTGAAGGTTAATTACCATGCGGTATTGAAAAGTAATGTATTCAAGATGGGATTGTTTCGTTTGGATTTGAAACGATGTAAGTTGACAATTTATTTATTTTGTATTATGTTTGAATTGTTATTCATGAGATTTTATTGATATTTGAATTATTTTAGTAACGTAAATTTTGCTCTTATGAATACAATGATTGTCAACTTACATTTGATTTCGTTTTGTATATTTTGTAAAGCCAATTTCTTTCTTGAATAATTTTATTAGTTATTTTGTTTTGAGTTATGATTTGTAGAGTTCAATTTATTAGAGTTTGTATCGTTATAGTTTATTTGAAGATTAGTAATTTTGAGATGATAAAATTAACCTTGAAGCAGCACAGATTCCTTCCAAATCCTAATTCCTTCTTTTGTAAATACTAGTAGATTTTCCTTCCCGTTTTCCGTTTGTGAAAGTTCTTTAGTGCGTATCATTGTCCGTATTTGTGAATTTCGAGCCCTTGCTAGAGCGCGTTATGATCTTCAGATTTTTGTGCAGTGCTGCGAGCACTGAGTTGATAATTTTATTCGCGTATTAAAACGACCGGCGTTTTAATGTTTGAACTTTTGTAGAGTTCGGGATTGTTGCAATACGAGTTATTTTGAGGCCACGTGCCATTGTTCGTGTTGCGATGATTTTTTGATTTATCGTATCGTATAGTTTTGCTATTATCACAGCGCTTAAATTTTAGGCTGAAGAAGCTGTATCGGCTGTGATGATATTTTGTTTGTAGTATATTTTTTGGTGGCCACGTCGTAATTCTCGGTGAAATACCCTATGTTTTCGTGGGCTACTCCTATAAGATCAGAATGCGTTCATTGGCTTCCAGATTTACAAATTACGGGAAAGACATTCTGTCTAGATCGGCCAAAGTACTTTCGTGTTTTGTCTCTCCCATGCACGCGACCCCAATTTGCTCCCTGTTCCTTGTTCCTTCTTTCCGATCATTATTCGTAATCATTTTCTTGTGTCGTATTTTATTTTGTCGTATACTGTAAGTAGCAAATTTTTGATTGATTGTACTATTTTGATATTGAAGATATTTTTTTTGGCAAGTAACTTTAACTTATTTAACTAGAAAATATCGTTAAGTCATTTTATCGTATTATTGTTGAATTTTCTTTGAGTTATGTATTTTTTGTTTCTAGTTAAATATTTTAATTTTACTTGCATGATTTTGAACTATGTAATTACCGCTTATATTTTGTACTTTGAGATTCATCTTATTTGCTAATTGAATTTTGTTGTTATCGCTTAAATTTTGTATTCTGATATTTATTTTGATTGCTAAATTTAGTCACGTTACTTGAGCTGATTTATGAGCTGTGTACTTTAGATTGTAAATTGTAAAGTATTTTGATTTTGCTTTAATTTGTTATATTGATGATATTGTATGAAAATATTGCTTATCGTTGTAATTTCGATTGTATCGACCTTTATTTCAAGTTCGATTTGTTTGATTTTATCATGTTTGTATGTTGGATAAATCTGCTGTGCCCCCTCATGTTTAGATGAACAGGCTGTCGTTTTCAACGGTGTCCGAGCGAGATTCAGATGTATAGTAGCACCAGTTAATTGTGGAAACCGAATTTGGATCAACAAATGAAAGATATCGACCATACTCTAAATCGAGCAGGAATTATTGACTGGATGATTTTTTATGACGTACTAAAGCCCGCGGGGCGTATTCCGATTACGAGGGCGATCATTCTCATGATGTCTCCATCCACGATCATGCCGCTTTGTTGCGCTGTACATTCTGCATCTCCTCGGCGCTGACGAAAACGCAGAAGAAGATCTTCCTTTAGCTAGACCACCCGCTAACCAGTAGATATCAAACAACCGACTTAGATTACACTGTACTAAATATCATGCAATATAACATCTCGTATTACAAAATTGTAAGTAATTTTTTTATTTAATTATTTATCGCATTTCCGAAACAAATTCTCGAAAAATGAAATAAATCCCTATCCCGTTAAGTTCCTTTTTGAGATTTGTCAAAGCTTCTCATTTTGCGTCAACATTCCGCTTTGACTGGCGCCCACCTAATTTACCAACATCACAAAATAAAGTTCCTACCAACCCCACCTACGACCCAGCTCTCCTCCAAACAACTGACGCCGTGCCCATTATGGGTGACAGGTAGGATAAAAATCAGATGAATAAAATATTTCAAAATTTGAACACTTTGATAAAATTTAACTTTAACATCTAATATTTTTCTTCATCTAAATGTCACAATATATATTATATATATATATATATATATATATATAAAATTGTTTTTTCGTTGAATAAATACTTGTATCAAACCTATATTAAATTATTAGATTACATTTAGATATTCCTCCAATTTTAGCGTACGGTAAAATATCGGAGTGCGATAACTATAAAGTGTCATTTACCATACAAATTAAATAACGTATAACGTCACGTGATTTTAGCGTTAACGGAACTTTAACGTTGTGTTTGCGATAACTCCCTAATATAACTAAGTAAAAGAAAAATGATGTAATGTCATATTTGAAACATACATATAATAATAATAATAATAATAATTTTTGTAACATAGTAAAAAAAAATCTTTCCGAACTAACAATATTAAAATAAAAAAGTATATTAACAATATATTGATAAAATAAGAAATAGGAATTTAGCTAAATAGATAAAGTGTGAAGGCACTGATTTAAATAAAATCTGGATTTCTTTAATTAATAACTTGTAAAATTTAATAATCTAGTTGAGTTAAATTTTGTTAGCTAATAACTTGTTTCTGTTTGTTTATTATTTATAGGTATAATTTTAGTTTTTATTTTATTATAGAACCCCCCCCCCCCTCTTACTATATTATATATTATATATACAATAGTATAATCCTCTATAGCTTTGTGGTAGGATGCTGGAATCGGAGCCCTCGTCAGAGCCTGAAGATTACTAGGTCAAAGCCGCGCTAAGTCAAGAATTTTCTTTTGTATTCTTTTTAATAATAATAATAGTAATTTTAGAGTGTTAATGAAAATTTTAGTTATGTAGAATTTTGTCTGTATTTATGAAATAATAATAATATATAAATAGTAACAATAAATTACTTAAATAGGTATATGCTTCATATTTTGTTTCATAATATAAGAATATTATTGATTTTAATTTATTGTGTAATAAATAAACAAATAAATTTAACACATAATAGATTGATATGGAAAAGCAGTGCTTATAATATGAGAGAGAAAAAATAGAAAGAAAGAAAGAAAGAAAAAGCTAATTATAAATTTTATTATAATATTATACGTATGAGGGGAGTGGGGGGCAAAAAATGTAATAAATAAATAGATGTTGGCGTGAAACAGGGCTGTGTAATGTCTCCTTGGCTATTTAATTTATATATGGATGTTCTTCTTCGGAAAGCTTGCTGTGGTAATGATGGTATACAAATAGGTGATTGTGTTGTAACTGCTTTAGCATTTGCTGATGACGTGGTTGTTTTGGCTGAATCTGAAGAACAACTGAGAAGGAAGAATTAATGTTGTTGTTAAAGATATGAATCTTGTGTTGAGTGTTGATAAGTGCAAAGTTTTAGTTTTTGAGAAAGATGATTTGATGACTGAATGTAATGTATATATTGATGGAGCACGTTTAGAGCAGGTAGATGAATTTGTGTTTTTAGGTAGTTTGCTGTCTAGAGATGGCCGTTTTGATCGTGAAATTAAAAGGAGAGTAAATGCTGGTTGTAAGGTTTTGGGTGCTTTGGGAACTTTTGCTAGGAATGTAAATGTTTCCAAAGAAGCCCGTTTAAGTATATACAATGCAGTTTTGGTGCCTACGTTGATGTATGGTAGTGAATGTTGGGTTTGGTTGCAAAAGCATAAACGGAAAATGACAGCTGTGGAAATGAGATTTTTACGTGGGGTATGTGGTGTAAATAGGAGAGATCGGGTACGAAATAGATTAGTGTATGATGAGTGTGAAATTAAAAAAAATGTTGTAGCAAAAGTTGGTGTTAGTCAGTTAAGATGGTTTGGACATGTTGAGCGAATGTCTAATGAACGTTTGGTTAAAAAGATTTATGTGAATGATTTTGCTGGCATACGTTTGCGTGGACGTCCGATGAGTAGTTGGAGTGGTATGATTGAGAGTGTTTTCCGTGAGCAAAAGTTTCCAAGTAGTAGGAAGTAGGAAAGAGCATATATGAGAGGAATTATGAATGTGAATGAAGTGAAAGTTGCTTGTTTGGGTAGGAATGTTTGGAGGCGACTGATTTCGGGATGATGAAAAAAGTTTGTGCCACACTCTTTTGGGTATATGGCGTGATTTTGTATGTACGTATGTATGTATGTAAATAAAAATTAAATAAAAATTAAAGTTGGTATGGTCGTATGGTAATAGTAGATGGAGTATGTAGGAAGTTGGTATTGAAATTTAGTGATATTTCTGTCATAAATGTATAGGAAGGCATAGCATTTATAGTTACACACACACATAAATATTATTATATATAAATAATTTCTAATTGTTGTAAACAATTTTAATTGCATTATCAAGCAGCAACATATAACTAATTTTTCGAAACTTTGACCAAATACGAGACCAAACGAGAGACCAAATAATTAATTTAGTTTTTTTTTTATTATTATTTATTTCTAATAAAAATGAAAAAATGTCAACGACACGCGGTGTTCCCAGGCGGTCACCCATCCAAGTACTAACCGCGCCCAATATTGCTTGACTGCCGTGATCGGACGAGAACGGGTATTTTCGAGGGTATTTTCAATGTGGTATGGCCGTTGACGTACATAATCATTTTACTCCATTTACTTACATGTATAAGCATTATATATATATATTGAAAACTATTCTTTGAAAAATATATTTTGTGGTTCTGAGAATAACCTCTATATTAATATAGAAAAGAATTAAAACATAATATATAAATTATAATATTATTGTTAAACTTTATTCGATTTGCAATCTTTCGTTTAACTTTAATTACGGTAGCAATATTCGATTTCATAATAACGACAATGTTTACAATGTCTGATACATATTTATTTATAAATATAAAAATTATTATGATATATTTGTATATTTATTAACCTTTGTATATCTGAAACCTTTTTATAAATTTTCTTACTATTTAATTTAGTAGAAAAATATATAGGTAGGTACTAGAATTGAAAATTATTATTAATTATCTATTTTTTTTTTCTAGAAAAACATAGTTTCATATAAAACTTATCAAATAATTTTACCATAATATACTTTAATTTTTTATTTATTTTTTTAACTCTAACATACATAATATATCATGAAATATTATACAAATTATATAATTCATGAAATAATGTAATATAAAAAGTAAATAAAATAAAAATGTTCTAACTAAAAAGAGAGAATGTAGGAATATTTTAGTTTCCATATTATTTATTATTAAAAGCATTTAGATATATTAAAAATGTGAAAAAATTCTTTAATATGATTTAATTTGTGGTTTCTAAAGAAACCGTTATTGTTTTTATTATCATCTCTATACATAATAGATAGAAGTATGTATGTATAATAATTTAGAGAAATTATTTCTTTTTTGGAGAAGAAACTTTTTTCTTAATTGTTTTTGGTTTAGTAGTTTTCGGTTTTGGTGATTTTGGTTTCTTAACAGGTGATTTAATTGTTCTCTTAGCTTTTGATTTGACAGTGATTTTGATTTTGTAGATTTAGTTTTAGTAGCAGCAGCAGCAGCTGATTTTGTAAAAGTTTTCTTAGCTTTTGCTGATGTTTTAGCAGTAGATAATTTTTTTGCTTCAGATTTTTCATTTGAAGTAGTGGCTGCTGCTTTTGATTTTTTAGCAGCAGTAGCTGTAGTAGTTTTTTTGGTTACTAATGATTTTTTTGTTTTTGTTGCAGTTGCTGTTGATTTTTTCGCATTAGAAGTGGAGGTGGTAGTAGTAGTACCAGAAGATTTCTTCTTTGTTACAGCATTTGCAGCCAATTTAAATGAACCAGATGCACCTTTTCCTTTTGTTTGAACAAGTGTTCCAGATGCAATACTAGCTTTAATATATTTTCGAATAAATGGTGCTAATTTTTCACCATCGACTTCGTAAGTAGCCGAAATATATTTCTTTATCGCTTGTAATGAAGAACCACCACGTTCTTTTAGATTTTGGATGACATTATTTACCATAACAGCTATAGTTGGATGCGATGCTTCTGATGCGAATGGTTTTTTTCTTTCTTTGTCGAATATTTCTTCGAAATTTGTTGATTTTCCGAAGAAATATTTGCTGTAGCAGTTGTTACATCAACGTCAGCCATCTTTCAAAATTGAATGAATTCTCAATATAGAATCAATTAGCAATCAGTTAAGTAAATGTTAATTCTTTCTATAAACGAAAGATCCAAATTTGACCACTTTTCATCTTGTGTAGGTATATATCGAATCGAACCGAATAGAAAGATGAAATTTTTGAAACGAATAATATAAAAACAATATATTGTAAATTGTTTTTAATACCAAATGCTAAATATAATTATAGAGCAGAAAACCAATTTCAAATTGGCTAGAGTAATACTAGAATCTGAGAATGTTTTAAAAACATTATAACAAATTTTTGTAATTAAATAAAAAATAAGTATAATAGAAATATGTAAAAATAAAAATAGGATAAAATATCTAATGTAAATAATAAAAATATGATTAGTATAAATATATTTAAAAAAGAAAAAAATTAATAAAAATTACGTTATATGACTGTTATTTCTTATCTATAGATATACTTATACGGTACGTAATCATAGTATATTGGGAAATATAAATAAAACTTTAATTTAATAATATAACTAAGTAAAAGAAAAATGATGTAATGTCATATTTGAAACATACATATAATAATAATAATAAAAAACATGTGGAATAAACAGGTGGTGATGATACCAATTATAGTAGGAGCAACGGGGTATGTAAGTCAACAGTACAAAAAATATGTCGAACAAATACCGGGAAAACACAATTTCGCCCTTATTCAAAGAACTGCCATTTTAGGCACTGCTTACATACTACGCAGGACTCTCATGTAAACTAAAAAATATAACAATCCTTTAGGTCACGGTGTGACCTCGGATGTTATATAATCCACACCAGTTAACACTGCGAAAGAGAACCATAATAATAATAATAATAATAATAATAATAATAATAAAAACCCAAGCTGAAAAGATTCGGAAGTACTTACCTTTAGCCGATGAAATAAGGAATATGTAGCAAATGAATAAAATAAGTATTAATCCAATAGTTATAGGCGCAACGGGAGAAATACCAAAGAAATTGTTTGAGAGACTGGACAAACTACAACTTCCTCAAACACTAATTAACATCATGCAGAAAACGGTAATATTAAATACCTGCAGTATTGTCAGAAGGGTCATAGTTGACCACTACCACTTACCAACAACGAATACATACACATAATGTTATATAATAATGAAATGTATATGTTTGTAGTGTATTTTTCTCATCAAACTTATTGTATTACTTACCTTAACGGTCGTGTACAAAAATTGTAACCTTTTTAAAAAGTGAATAAAGAAATAATAATAATAATAATAGTAATTTTAGAGTGTTAATGAAAATTTTAGTTATGTAGAATTTTGTCTGTATTTATGAAATAATAATAATATATAAATAGTAACAATAAATTATTTAAAGAGGTATATGCTTCATATTTTGTTTCATAATATAAGAATATTATTGATTTTAGTTTATTGTGTAATAAATAAACAAATAAATTTAACACATAATAGATAGATATGGAAAAGCAGTGCTTATGAGAGAGAAAAAACAGAAAGAAAGAAAGAAAAAACTAATTATAAATTTTATTATAATATTATACGTATTATATATAATTTATATATGGATGTTCGTCTTCGGAAAGCTTTCTGTGGTAATTAAGGTATACAAATAGGTGATTGTGTTGTACCTGCTTTAGCGTTTGCTGATGAAGTGGTTGTTTTGGCTGAATCTGAAGAACAACTGAGAAGGATGATTGATAGAATTAATGTTGTTGGTAAAGATATGAATCTTGTGTTGAATGTTGATAAGTGCAAAGTTTTAGTTTTTGAGGAGAGTGACTTGATGACTGAATGTAATGTATTTATTGATACGGTGCACATTTAGAGCAGGTAGATGAATTTGTTTATTTGGGTAGTTTGCTGTCTAGAGATGGCCGTTTTGATCGTAAAATTGAAAGGAGAGTAAATGCTGGTTGTAAGGTTTTGGGTGCTTTGGGAACTTTTGCTAGGAATGTAAATGTTTCCAAAGAAGCCCGTTTGAGTATATATAATGCAGTTTTGGTGCCTACATTGATGTATGGTTGTGAATGTTGGGTTTGGTTGCAAAAGCATAAACGGAAAATGACAGCTGTGGAAATGAGATTTTTACGTGGGGTATGTGGTGTAAATAGGAGAGATCGGGTACGAAATAGATTAGTGTATGATGAGTGTAAAATTGAAAAAAATGTTGTAGCAAAAGTTGGTGTTAGTCAGTTAAGATGGTTCGGACATGTTGAGCGAATGTCTAATGAACGTTTGGTTAAAAAGATTTATTTGAATGATTTTGATGGTATACGTTTGCGTGGACGTCCGATGAGTAGTTGGAGTGGTATGATTGAGAGTGTTTTGCGTGAGCTAAAGTTTCCAAGTAGTAGGAATAAAAGAGCATGTATGAGAGGAATTATGAATGCGGATGAAGCGAAAGTTGCTTGTTTGGATAGGAATGTTTGGAGGCGACTGATTTCGGGATGATGAAAAGAGTTTGTGCCACATTCTTTTGGGTATATGGCGTGATTGTGTATGTATGTATGTAAATTAAAACTGAATAAAAATTAAAGTTGGTATGGTCGTATGGTAATAGTGGATGGAGTATGTAGGAAGTTGGTATTGAAATTTAGTGATATTTCTGTCATAAATGTACAGGAAGGCATAGCATTTATAGTTACACACACACACATAAATAAATAAATATTATTATATATAAATAATTTCTAATTGTTTTAAACAATTTTAATTGCATTATTAAATAATTAATTTAGTTTTTTTCTTTATTATTATTTTTCCTAATTAAAATGAAAAAATGTCAACGACACGCGGTGTTCCCAGGCGGTCACCCATCCAAGTACTAACCGCGCCCAATATTGCTTGACTGCCGTGATCGGACGAGAACGGGTATTTTCAATGTGGTATGGCCGTTGAGGTAAATAATCATTTTAATCCATTTACTTATATGTATAAGCATTATACATATTGAAAACTATTCTTCTAAAAATATATTTTGTGGTTCTGAAAAGAACCTCTATATTAATATAGAAAAGAATTAAAACATAATATACAAATTATAATATTATTGTTAAACTTTATTCGATTTGCAATCTTTCGTTTAACTTGAATTACGGTAGCAATATTCGATTTCATAATAACGACAATGTTTACAATGTCTGATACATATTTATTTATAAATATAAAAATTATTATGATATATTTGTATATTTATTAACCTTTGTATATCTGAGATCTTTATATAAATTTTCTTACTGTCCAATTTAGTAGAAAAATATCGAATTGAAAATTATTGCTACCGCAATCGTTGCGTTCAACCAATAGGACACTTTGGTTTGCACATGCCCATTTTATTTCGTCTATATCAGGGATGGCGAACCTATGGCACGCGTGCCACAGGTGGCACGTTTAAATATTTTGATGGCACGCACAAAAATAAAATGATTTTTTAAATAAACTTAACATTTTTTTTTAGTCGAAATTAATGAAAATTTTACAATCTATTTAATTTATAATTTATGATATAAATTTGTAGTATTGAATATCTACTTTAGTAGGTAAACTAATACTGACAAATTGTACAATTTATTACTGAAATATCGCTCGGAATCGCTCGCAGTATAAGAACATCCACAATAGGTACAATTTCCCGCGTAAACAGTTTCGACTTCTAATTTTATTACGTGTCGTTGCCGTCGCTCAGCTTAGACGACAAAATGCATTCGGCATTTTCAGTAAACCGTTAGTATTTGAAACAACACTACGTATTTGCATGTAATTTTAAAACTTCAAACAGTGACTCGTTAAAAAATATAGCTATTATTTATTAGTTTATTTTCAGTACAGTTTTACTTTAAGGTAGATATTTGTACATATATTTTATAAATTAATTTTTATTATTATTAAAATATTTTTTTAGAATTTCTTATCATGGCTAGTTCGATGAAAAAATTGAAATTATCTGAAACAAATAGTAGCAAAGAATTTTAAACTTGGTCGACCGATAGATACGGTATGATTGAAAAGGACAGTATAGCTGTTTGTATTTTATGTTCCGGAACTGTGGTGTGTAGAACATTTTCAGTAAAGCGGCATTATGAAACCAACCATAAATCTCTTCTCGATCGAAGTGCAGAAGAGCAAAAAGAGTTTATATCACGTGTTTTACAAAATAAAAATGCTCAAACTACTTCCTTAATGAAATATATTGGAACTTAATCAAACACCTCTGCTGCTAGTTATCAAATTTCAAAAATTATTGCTCAATACATGAAACCTCTTAATGAGGGCGATTTTTTAAAGGATGCTTGGCTGCAATGTGCACCATACTTATTCGAAGATTTCGAAAATAAAGAAAAAATTATCCAAAGAATTAAAGAGTTGCCATTAGGTAGGAATACAGTCAAAGAGAGAATTTTAGGTATGGCGGAAAATGTAAGTTTTCAACAAAAAGTAGATATACAATCTTGCGATTTTATTTCCATTTGTCTTGAGGAATCTACCGACGTAACAGGCTCAGCTCGTTTAGCAATTTTTGTACGTTATTTTGTTCAAAACAACATTAAAGAAGAATTAATAAGTTTATCAACATTATCAACGACAACAAAAGGAGTAGACATTTGTAATGCAGTTATAGATGCATTGGAAAAAAATATGCCCTTCTAAAATTGTGTCAGTTACAACTGACGGTGCCCACAGCTTAACTGGACAGAAAAATGGATTTATAAATTTATTTACAAAACGAATTGGACATTCAATTCTTGGTTTCCATTGCACTATTCATCAACAAGCGTTATGTGCCAAAACAGGTTTGAAAATGATTGATGATATTTTGAGTTTTGTAACAAAATTAGTCAATTTTATATCAGCACGAGCACTAAATAAAAGAAAAAAAATATGACAATTTTAGTGTGGCACGTTAGTTTTTTAGATTTTTTATGACTTTGTGGCACGGCCATTGAAAAAGGTTCGCCATCCCTGGTCTATATGTTTTCCAAATATTTAATAATCTAGCAATGTATATTAAATTTCACAAACAACCACTTTTATCTCCAAATTTAATTGAAATTATGGAAAATCATATTATACGTTCTTATTATCTGGTACAAATATTTGCAAAACAAATTATTATACTTTGTTTCCATATTTATTTATTTAAAAAAATTATAACGAAAACCAACATACGTTAGTGAACGTTCTCATTTTTTTGAAACCACATATATTCATGACATGTTTCGGTTTTCTAAAATGCAATATTGATTTGTCGGTTTCTATTAATGGGGAGTCTGGTTTTGTACTGACGACACTTTTTAATTTTAACTTTCTTAGTGTAGCAACACATATCTATAGACTGTAGCTAATTGTTCAGTCAACATTTTATTACGAATAGTTTATCAACACTAAATAAAATAACGCACATACGAATATATATGTTAGCTGTCATTAATGTTTAAAAATTTTAAGACTGCACATGCGTAAGTACAACAGCCACAAATTTTTGTCAAAACTATATGACTTTAAACCGACTTTGTGTAAAAGACTCATTTTAAATGGATGCTAAATTTACTCAAACGAAATTTTATCATCTTATAAGTTGTAACAAACAAGGCAAATTGTTACATTTCTAATAATAAACTAATAATAGATATACTAACAAGAAAATTTATTATTTACATAATTGAATAAAATTACTCTTTTGTTTACGTGTTCTCAGCTGAAATATAAAGAAAGAAATATTTATATATATATATATATATATATATCGTCTTGTTTACCTTGGCGTTCATTATTGCAATATTATTTAATTGTGTTTGTTCAAAAATAGTTTATTTCAAATTATTGATAATACTCACTATATGTAATCACTATTAACAGAAATATCATGAAAGTTATATTTGTAAGTAGGCAATTTTTAAATTTATTAATTATTATTATAATTTGATATATTTATTTCTGTACCTGTTCTCAGGTGAAATATAAAGTAGGAAATATATACATATATATACCGTCTTGTTTACCTTGGCGTTTATTAGTGCAATATTATTCAACTGTGTTTGTTCAAATTTACTTTATTTCAAATTATTGATAATTTTTAAATTTATTAATTATTATTATAATTAGATATATTTATTTATTAAGAGTCGGTATTTCCAATACTAAATAAAGTGATAAAAAAAAATAAACTCACAGTAAATTTACTCAAGTTTATTTTTAGGATCTATTTAAGAATAAATTACATTTTGTATTTTTAAATGCTTTTATTCCACAGATATTTCTTCCAAGATTAAAAATTGTATAATTTTACAGTTATTTGAATTATTTCGTCTAACTCTCTTTTTATAAGTATATATACATAATAAATAATTAATAAGTTCTTTGTTATTGTTGTTGAATTTATTGAAAATCAATCTCCATAATTACATTGAAATATTAATGTACACGCCAGTACACCAAACTAATTTTATAGTTACCGTATTTAACTCGAGTATAGAAATAAATATGAAAATACGACTTTATTATAGGTATATTATGAGAGTGCTACCTCTAAACAAATACATTAAAGCAATCAACTTTAAATGAAACTCCTTTTCGAAATAAAAAAAAACTAACTTGAAATAGAATACGTAAATTCGAAGTAATGATTGTTTCTTTTTATATATTTTTGTGATTAATATTCTAACGGCTGGTGTAAACATCTGGCTGGCTTTTATGCCAAGTAAATTAAAAATATATAGCTGTGAAGCAATAAATACCTACCACCAAAGCCATCTACAGAATAATAACAACGTTGAACCAAAGTTCAAAAATGTGTCGTGAAATTAATATAAATAATATTCTAATGTTGGAAAAAAATCTCAACAATACAATGTAATATAATATATTTTTTTGTGCGTATAAAATTACTATTGAATAGACATAAAAACTGGTCAAATTATGAATTAGTATTTTTTAAAAACAAATCATTAAAAAATTTTGAGTACTTTTCTAAATAATTTAGGGAAAGATTCAATTTTTATAAAATTTATTTTATTTTTTATAGCTTTTAAAATTTAAGAAAAATTTATGTAATTTTTAATTTCATACTTATTTTATTTAATTATTTAAATATCTAACATATACATTCTCAATTATCTTTATTAGTTATTACCTGTGTCTCGTAATTCACTCGGGAGATACAAATATTTGTTTATTACTACATTATTTCAAAACTAGCAAAATAGTTTTTTTACACAAAATTCAGTTGATATGTTGTTGAATATAAATCGATTTAAATGTAACAGCTTTCTTCACTTTTATTATTATTGAAAAAAAAATAATACAAAATTTTAGCGCAAACATTCGAATTTATTATTTCATAGTATTTGAAATTTCATTTATATTATAGTGGTCTTCTTTTATATTTTTGTCTATTATTTGATAATTACAAATAGTAATTAATCAATATGCATAACCTATAACTACTATCGATAATACACTGATGAAAACCACATTCATCGCAGTAGAGTAGACCTAGAATAAGCCATTTTACACGAACAAATTCACAATTTTTGTTTCTTTATTATTGTGTGTTGGTGCATAATTATCAGGCGTTTTTGTAAGCGAGTGTTATTTGTTAATAAAAATTGCTGTTTTGTTAACTTTTTTAATAAAAAAAACCGTGACTTCTTTGCCCAAGTAAATGGAAAAGCCGTTATTGATGTAGGTATGTAGATGGTATAATAATTTAAAAATGGTATTGTTAAAATTTTATGTTTCTTTTTTTTTATAATAAATATTGTTTAAAAAAAAAGCCTGATAATTATGCACCATCATTATATATTAGTTTAGTGTAGATAGTAACAGCCAGTGGTAGCGGGTTGAACTCAGAGGTCACTTGTTTACACCATCCTCACACCAGACATTAAATTAAATATAATTTCTAGTGAGTCCTTTGGAACTCACTATAAACTGTAGGTTTTTTTTTTGTTTGGCTATGGGCTAACAACCTGCACCATTGACTATGCGCAAGTAAAAATTGTTAAGAGACTATATGTTCAGCTTATACGAATATAAATATTCCAGAAGTTCTTAGTTATATTGATGAAACTGAATTCAATTTAACTACAGCCACAACACCCTATATAACATCTGACACTCTAGTAGAATTACCAGGCACATTTTTACCGATTTTATATAAATATAATCTTATCACAAACGATACAAAAGGTACTATCACTCCAAGAATATCTACCAAAAAAATAGACGAATTTTTAACACAATTTGTCAGTGGCTTTGACATTGGACAAAAATATATTGGTTGTTATTTATGTGGAACATTATGCAATTTACCATGTTCATGTAATTATGGTTATAGCAAGACATATCCATATTCATTAATCAGCCAATATCCAATTCTGATTAAAAATACGAAAGAAATTGTTGACGAATTTAATTCGACAATTCATACATCAGTAACTACTGATAAAGTAGTCGAAGTTTCAAGTGCGCTTCTATGGGAATTACATGGATTTGATTTAATTGTTTCGGGAACAATCGAAACTGTTTATCCAAAAATTAATGCTTACAATTTATGTTTATTATTACGTAATTTATTTTCATTTTTAGAGAATGTTGAATTGCTTACAGCAGATTTATTATGCTACATTGAAACTTTTTCGTGCAGTAAAGTACTTGGAGCATCACAATATGACTTTGACATTGGAAAAATTAAAGCTGAAATTCAAAACAAACGACCAGCTCTTATAGATCTCATTAATAAATAGATTGATTTTGCACTACGTTATATTTTACTATATTAATTATATTACTGTACTTTAATAATTACCTGTATACTGCACTCCGCTTATGAAAATCACGGATAATGTTATCAATCACGTGTTGATATCAGAATATTAGAGGGGGGAGAGAGATTCTAAGCACTGAAAAATTGTCGAATAGTACATAAGATTCAAAATAACAATAGTATTTAAGGGAAAAGTTATGTATTTTTGGTGCATCAATCCTCTAATAGTATTTAATACCCAGTTGATCAGATATACATATGTATTGCTAATTTATGAAAATTCATTAAAAATTTATATTTAATTAAGACACGAGTCTTTAAAAATATTTTTTCAAATTACTTAAAATAAGTAACAAACATAACAAATAATGTTTTTTTGTGCAATATTAATATTTATAATTGATTTTATTTCACCGAAAGTTGGCAACATTGTATTTTGATAATATATAATATTATAGGCGCTAAGTGTATCTTCTGTAAAAATTTGATTAAAATCGGATAAAAAATGCGGGCATAACAAATTTTTAGAAAATTATTAATTTTTTTTCGGAAAGCTTTCTGTGGTAATAATAAGTGATTGTGTTGTACCTGCTTTAGCGTATGCTGATGACGTGGTTGTTTTGGCTGAATCTGAAGAACAACTGAGAAGGATGATTGATAGAATTAATGTTGTTGGTAAAGATATGAATCTTGTGTTGATTGTTGATAAGTGCAAAGTTTTAGTTTTTTAGAAGGGTGACTTGATGACTGAATGTAATGTATATATTGATGGTGCACGTTTAGAGCAGGTAGATGAATTTGTGTATTTGGGTAGTTTGCTGTCTAGAGATGGCCGTTTTGATCGTGAAATTGAAAGGAGAGTAAATGCTGGTTGTAAGGTTTTGGGTGCTTTGGGAACTTTTGCTAGGAATGTAAATGTTTCCAAAAAAGCTCGTTTGAGTATATACAATGCAGTTTTGGTGCCTACGTTGATGTATGGTACTGAATGTTGGGTTTGGTTGCAAAAGTATAAACGGAAAATGACTGCTGTGGAAATGAGATTTTTACGTAGAGTATGTGGTGTAAATAGGAGAGATCGGGTACGAAATAGATTAGTGTATGATGAGGGTGAAATTAAAAAAATTGTTGTAGCAAAAATTGGTGTTAGTCAGTTAAGATGGTTCGGACATGTTGAGCGAATGTCTAATGAACGTCTGGTTAAAAAGATTTATTTAAATAATTTTGATGGTATACGTTTGCGTGGACGTCCGGTGAGTAGTTGGAGTAGTATGATTGAGAGTGTTTTGGGTGAGCGAAAGTTTCCAACTAGTAGGAATGAAAGAGCATGTATGAGAGAAATTATGAATGTGGACAAAGCGAAAGTTGCTTGTTTGGATAGGAATGTTTGGAGGCGACTGATTTCGGAATGATGAAACGAGTTTGTGCCACACCCTTTTGGGTACATGGCGTGATTGTGTATGTATGTATGTATGTATAATTTATGTGAGCACTAGGAAAAACTTTTCTGAAAATTTGGTTTAATATAATAACACTCAAAAAATATTGAGATTTTAAATTTTTTATCCCCAAATATTTCACAATGATAATCAGTCATTGAATCGGCTGTTAGGCTATGCATCAATGACTGGCTTTTAATATATTAAATTTCACAAGACAATACGAACATTTATTTGTTCAAATGTCCTATATTACATTATTAGGTTTACTTATAATAATTTTATTAATTATTATATGTTTTTGCTAAACTAAAATTTGTTTCTGCAAGAGTAGTTGGGAATAGCTATTATGAGAAAAAATATTGTTGTCTGTTTTCTGGCTGGTAAAAATTTCGTCTTGTATTTATAATCATTTGTTACTTCATAAGCAAGTAACGTACGTATTCACACAGCTTGTAGTAGGATTTAGATCTCACAAATAAATCAAATATTAGTAAAATACCATAGGGACTAGGTGTTACTAGTAGAAATATATTTCTTTATTAAGATCCCTTTAAACCAGTATTTTGTATTATATGTAATATATAATTTTAATTTTATATTTTTAGTTGGAATGTACTGAGAAGTTATCGAATTGTACGTATTTGCTCAGTTTGTTCTGTTCGATTAAATGAAACCTATAAATTTGTAGAAAACTGTTTTAAATCGCAAGAAATTTTAAAGCGAAATGCAAAATAACAATCGCAAAATAATAAAGTTACAGAAAACGAAATTAAAAATGAAAGCGAGTTTAAAAAAGAGAATATTGATGAAGAATATATTAAACTAGATTTGGAAACTGACATAAATATTAAAGTTGAAGAAAGTTTAGAATCACAAAATAATACAAATGTTGATGCTGTTTGTATGAAAGAAGAAGCTATTACTGAAGATTACATTGAAGAAGTAGAATTGGAAACTGATACAAATATTAAATTTGAAGAAAGTTTGAAATCAGAATTTTTAGATTTACATTCAGAAATAATAATTAAGGAAGAATATTCAGATTTTGAGAATGAAATCAATATAAAACATTGGCAAGCTAGTAGAGATTTGAAGAAAAATAATATTTTCAGCTCGGAAGAAAATGATGAATCTGTAAAGAAAAGAAAATCTCATAAATGTACATTATGTAAGAAAACTTTTACTGATAGTGGAAAATTAAGGAAACATATCCGTTCTCATACAAGGGAGAAACCTTATAAGTGCCAAATATGTAAAAAAGCACTTACTCAAAATGGTAATTTAAAAGTTCACATTCGTTCTCATACAAATGAGAGACCTTATAAATGCAAAATTTGTGAGAAAACTTTTACTGTAAGTGGAAACTTAAGACAACATATCTGTTCTCATACAAAGGAGAAACCTTATAAATGTGAAATATGTGAGAAAACTTTTACTGTAAGGGGAAACTTAAAAGTGCATATCCGTTCTCATACAGAGGAGAAACCTTATAAATGCGAAATATGTGAGAAAACATTTACTCAAAGCGGACATTTAAGAAAACATATCCGTTCTCATACAAATGAGAGACCTTATAAATGCGAAATATGTGAGAAAACATTTACTCGAAGTGAACATTTAAAAGAACATATTCGTATACATACAAATGAGAGACCTTATAAATGCGAAATATGTCAGAAAGCATTTATTCGAAGTGAACATTTAAAAGAACATATTCGTATACATACAAATGAGAGACCTTATAAATGCGAAATATGTCAGAAAGCATTTATTCGAAGTGGAAATTTGAAAGTACACATTCGTACACATACAAATGAGAAACCTTATAAATGTGAGATATGTGAGAGAACTTTTATGTGTAGTGGTTATTTAAAGAAACATGTCCGGTCTCATGCAAAGTAGAAACCTGATGAATACCAAATTGAAAACTTTTCCTCAGAGTAGAAATTAAAACCATATTCGTATTCATAGTGTTCTTTTGTTTATTAATGATTAATTTTTAAATTTTGTTAAGCCTCATTTAGACTGCTTTTTTGCTAGCGAAATCAGTGTAATGTTTTAGCGCAGAGCTAGTAGTTCTGAACCAAACAACATGTGATCTTATAGGAATATATTGCAAATGCACGGATTTAGTTTCATTAGCAAATTTTGTTTCATCGCAGCCAAAGTTTTAACTAAAATTCACTTATGTTTTTGGAACGGCTAAATAGATTTTGCAGTAACATGAGATAGCGATCTATATGTATTTTTATGAAAGAAACGTCAAATTGTATGTAAATAAGCAGTTTGGAAAATAAAATTAATATTATTTTTAAAACGCGTATTTAATATATTAAAATAACATTCATTTTAGACACATTAGAATAAAAATTAACGAAAACAAAGTAGATGGCGAATTTATCTTATACACCTGCAAAATTATATTTATGTCCTATACTATTCTAAATGTTCTGTTTAGCATTCGTATTTTTCAAATGATTGTACAGGTATCATCTTGTATAATCATAAATTCTTTGTCAGACATATTTAAACAAAACAACTTAAACTGTCACAAACAAAAACTGTACTGAAGATAAACAAAAATTGTCCTTTATATTTAGTGAAATATTTATTGTTTACGTAATGTAGATTGTAAAAGTATATGAAAAGTATACATTTTTATACATAATACAGAAAAACAAATAATAAAATGTTTTTAACTTAATTATATTAATTAAGCAAAAGCAAAAGCAAAAGTTGGTGTTAGTCAGCTAAGATGGTTCGGACATGTTGAGCGAATGTCTAATGAACGTTTGGTTAAAAAGATTTATTTGAATGATTTTGATGGTTTACGTTTGCGTGGACGTCCAATGAGTAGTTGGAGTGATATGATTGAGAGTGTTTTGCGTGAGCGAAAGTTTCCAAGTAGTAGGAATAGAAGAGCATGTATGAGAGGAATTATGAATGTGGATGAAGCGAAAGTTGCTTGTTTGGATAGGAGTGTTTGGAGGCGACTGATTTCGGGATAATGAAAAGAGTTTGTGCCACACCCTTTTGGGTATATGGCGTGATTGTGTATGTATGTATGTATGTATATTAATTAATATACATATATATCATAAGTTAGAAATATTATATATAAAATATTTAAATAATATCAATCAAATAAATTGTTTGATATTTATAAACTTTATAATATGCTTAATATTACAAAAATATTAATATAAACATTATTCTACTAATACTCAGTTCTAATATAAATACAGTTAAAAAATTATTGATTTTTAATATGTACCATTTTTATATATAATGATGTCGATTTCGTTCTATTGTGAAAGTTATGAATTAAGTTAGATTATGTATTTGTATTTTAAAATAATGATATAAGCTTAATTGATTGAACTCTATGATCATACAGCGGTAATTGATTCAATATGTGATTATCTAATAATAAATAAATATTTGAATTACGGATTTTGTGTATAGTTTTATTCATTAATATATTGATAATATTTTCTTGACCTAGTACTTCGTTGCTAATTCCCAAATTGCAATTCCAATTTATTGTTCTTCATCAGCTTTACGTAATGCAATAATCGACGATGCTGTATATATTAACCATCCTTTTTCTTCCTTTCTGATAATTTTGAATTTGTACTACGGTGATGTACTTCGGTATACGTCTGCTTTAGAATACTTTTAATTTGGAATACGTCCTGTTTGGGTGAAATTTTTTTTGCTTTTGTACGGTATACGACTTAATTCAATTATACGCGCTATATATGAACAAGTAATACTATGATATCTACACTATTCACGAATTTATATTGACTTCATTTGGTTTAAAACTATGTAATTTCTGATGGGGAGAGTCCTTGGTTGGTGTACTGCTCTTTTAGTGTACCAGACCTGCGAGGATAACAGTTGGCAGTAGATGGCAGACGCTATGCAAAAAGTCTGGTAAGTTTTGTATTGTTGTCTTTTGTAAGCGTTATTTACATATTTAATCAAATTTAATGCATAATAAAATGTTGCTATTATAAAAATCTTAGCAATACGTGCATAGCAATCTATTTTTGTCTGTGTATAAATTAATAGTATATTATCCGTTGGAAATATTTTAAAAAGTATTTATTTAAATACTTGGCAGCTGCTTGTAGCAATGCTTGTAAACAGATATCAATAGAAAAACAAACAAAGACATATTTATTTAATTTTATGGTATATACTACGTATTTTATGAATACGAAAAAGATATATTCTTTAAATCGACAAACAAAGTACACACTAAATTAGTTACATTTCTGTTGCCTTTCGAAGTATTTTATTAAACCACTAGAGGAACATAATTATAGTTATGTATGGCACTTAACAACTTATGTTTCAGATATGGAAATGTCCACATGTTTCGGCGTTCTAGAAGAGTATTACACAGTGGAACCTCGGTATACGACCTTAATTCGTTCCTGATGTTTGGACTTATACCGAATAGGACGTATACCAAACCAAAATTTTCTATAAGAAATAATGTAAAAATGTTTAATCCGTTCTCATGTAAAAAAAACTCCTCCTGATATAGTATATTAATGGGGTTGTAAAATAATTATTTTGTTTTCTGTTGCTTTGCGTTTGCCTTTTTGCAATTTATGATTAATAAAAATAATAAAATTTTACTTAAAAATGAAAATCAAAAGAAACTTAACAAAGTTATAGACTGTGGCTCCACGCAGGTCTGGTACACTAAAAGAGCAGTACACCAGCCAAGGACTCTCCCCATCAAAAATTACATAATTTAAAACCAAATAAAGTCAATGTAAATTCGTGAATAGTGTAGATATCATAGTATTACTTGTTCATATATATCGCGTATAATTGAATTAAATTGTATACCGAACAAAAGTCGTATACCGAGCAAAATTTGTTTTACCCAAACAAGACGTATTCCGAATTGAATGTATTCTAAAGCAGACGTATAGCGAGGTACATCACTGTAGTACAAATTCAAAATTATTGGAAAGGAAAATAGAGGATGGTCAATATATGCATCGTTTTTGGTTAATTGCATTACGTAAAGCTGATGAAGAACAATCATTTGGAAATGCAATTTGGGAATCAGCAACGAAGTACTAGGTCAAGATAATATTATCAATATGTTAATGAATAAATCTATACACAAAATCCGTAATTCAAATATTTATTTATTATTAGATAATAACATATTGAAGCAGTTACCGCTGCATGAACATAGAGTTCAATCAATTAAGCTTATATCATTATTTTAAAATACAAGTACATAATCTAACTTAATCCATAACTTTCACAATAGATCGAAATCGACATCATTATATATAAAAATGGTACATTTTAAAAATCAATACTTTAATAACTGTATTTATATTAGAACTGAGTATTAGTGGAATAATGTTTATATTATTATTTTTGTAATATTAAGCATTATTATAAAGTTTATATATATCTAACAACTTATTTGATTGATATTATTTAAATATTTTATATATAATATTTTTAACTTATGATATATATGTATATTAATTAATATGATTAGGTAAAAAACATTTTGTTATTTGTTTTTCTGTATTATGTATAAAAATGTATACTTTTCATATACTTTTACAATCTACATTACGTAAACAATAAATATTTCACTAAATATAAAGGGCAATTTTTGTTTATCTACAGTACAGTTTCTGTTTGTGACAGTTTAAGTTGTTTTGTTTAAATATATCTGACAAAGAATTTATGATTATGCAAGATGATACCTGTACAATCATTTGAAAAATACGAATGCTAAATAGAACATTTAGAATAGTATAGGACATAAATTTAATTTTACAGGTTTATAAGATAAATTCGCCATCTACTTTGTTTTCGTTAATTTTTCATCTAATGTGTCTAAAATGAATGTTATTTTAATATATTAAATACGCGTTTTAAAAATAATATTAATTTTATTTTCCAAACTGCTTATTTACATAGAATTTGACGTTTCTTTCGTAAAAATACATATAGATCGCTATCTCATGTTACTGCAAAATCTAATTAGCCGTTCTAAAAACATAAGTGAATTTTAGTTAAAACTTTGGCTGCGATGAAACAAAATTTGCTAATGATACTAATTCCGTGCATTTGCAATATATTCCTATAAGATCACATGTTGTTTGGTTCAGAACTACTAGCTCTGTGCTAAAACATTACACTGATTTCGCTAGCAAAAAAGCAGTCTAAATGAGGCTTAACAAAATTTAAAAATTAATCATTAATAAACAAAAGAACACTATAAATACGAATATGATTTTAATTTCTACTCTGAGGAAAAGTTTTTAATTTGGCATTCATCAGGTTTTTTCTTTGCATGAGACCGGACATGTTGCTTTAAATGACCACTCCACATAAAAGTTCTCTCACATATCTCGTATTTATAAGGTTTCTCATTTGTATGAGAACGGGTATGTCTTCTTAAATCTCCACTTTGAGTAAATTGTTTTTCACATATTTCGCATTTATAAGGTCTCTAATTTGTATGAGTATGTCTTTTTAAATCTCCACTTTGACTAAAAGTTCTCTCACATATTTCGCATTTATAAGGTTTCTCCTCTGTATGGGTACGCATATGGCTTTTTAAATGTCCACTTTGAGTAAATATTTTCTCACATATTTCGCATTTATAAGGTCTCTCATTTGTATGTGAACGGATATGTCTTCTTAATTTTCCACTTTCAGTAAATGTTTTCTCACATATTTCGCATTTATAAGGTCTCTCATTTGTATGTATACGAATATGATTTTTTAAATAGTCACTTTGAGTAAATGCTTTGTTACATATTTCGCATTTATAAGGTCTCTCATTTGTATGAGAACGTATATGCCTTCTTAAACTTCCATTCCGAGTAAAAGTTTTCTCACAAATTTTGCATTTATAAGGTCTCTCATTTGTATGAGAACGGATATGTCTTCTTAAATCTCCACTTTGAGTAAATTGTTTTTCACATATTTCGCATTTATACGATCTCTCATTTGTATGTATACGAATATGAACTTTTAAATCTCCACTTCAAGTAAATGCTTTTTTACATATTTTGCACTTATAAGGTTTCTCCGTTGTATGAGAAAGGATATGTTTCCTTAATTTTCCACTTTCAGTAAATGTTTTCTCACATATTTCGCATTTATAAGGTCTCTCATTTGTATGTATACGAATATGATTTTTTAAATGGTCACTTTGAGTAAATGCTTTGTTACATATTTCGCATTTATAAGGTCTCTCATTTGTATGAGAACGTATATGCCTTCTTAAACTTCCATTCCGAGTAAAAGTTTTCTCACAAATTTTGCATTTATAAGGTCTCTCATTTGTATGAGAACGGATATGTCTTCTTAAATCTCCACTTTGAGTAAATTGTTTTTCACATATTTCGCATTTATACGATCTCTCATTTGTATGTATACGAATATGAACTTTTAAATCTCCACTTCGAGTAAATGCTTTTTTACATATTTTGCACTTATAAGGTTTCTCCGTTGTATGAGAAAGGATATGTTTCCTTAATTTTCCACTATCAGTAAAAGTATTCTCACATAATGTACATTTATGAGATTTTCTTTTCTTTACAGATTCACCATTTTCTTTCGGACTGATAATATTATTTTTCTTCATATCTCTACTAGCTTGCCAATGTTTTATATCGATTTCATTCTCAAAATCCGAATATTCTTCCTTAATTATTATTTCTGAATGTAAATCTAAAGATTCTGATTTCAAACTTTCTTCAAATTTAATATTTGTATCAGTTTCCAATACTGCTTCTTCAGTGTAATCTTCAGTGATAGCTTCTTCTTTCATACAAACAGCATCAACATTTGTATTATTTTGTGATTCTAAACTTTCTTCAACTTTAATGTTTATGTCCTTTTCCAAATCTAGTTTAATGTATTCTTCATCAATATTCTCTTCCTTAATTTCGCTTTCATTTTTAATTTCGTTTCCTATAACTTTATTATTTTGCAATTGTTGTTTTACAATTCGCTTTAAAATTTCTTGCGATTTAAAACATTTTTCTACAAATTTATACGTTTCATTTAATCGAACAGAACAAACTGAGCAAATACAATTCGATAACTTCTCAGTACATTCCAGCTAAAATATAAATTAAAATTATATATTACATATAATAAAAATCTCCGGATTAAAGGGATCTCAATAAAGAAAAATATTTCTACTAATAACACCTAGTCCCTATGATATTTTACTAATATTTGATTTATTTGTGAGATCTAAATCTCACTACAAGCTAAGTGAATACGTACGTTACTTGCTTGTGAAGTAATAAATGATTAAAAATACAAGACAAAATTTTTACCAGTCTGAAAACAGACAACAATATTTTTTCTCATAATAGCTATTCTCAACTACTCTTGCAGAAACAAATTTTACTTTAGCAACAACATATTACAATAATTAATAAATTTATTATAAGTAAACCTAATAAAATAATAATTGTTTTATGTAATTTTTATTGTAAATGTACATGTATTCAAATTAAAACTTATTTTACATATGTTTTAATTAAACAAAACCAACAAACGTATTAAAATTTGAAATACTCTAAATTAGGTTAAGTTAAATTTGTCTATTCTCAAAAATTATGGAAGAGACAATAAATAAATGATTACTTATCAATTTCTAAGCATATAATTTCGTTTCGTGGACCTGGTTAAAGCTAGTATTTTACTTACAATTTCCGATGCAATGGTTTCCAATTTGTATGATAACAATACATTATCCGAATCCATTGTAGTTAAAGTAAATGTTATATTATCACCACCAGCACATAGTCGACAACGTTCTTCATTTAAATATTGTTTTAATATTATTTGAGAATTGAAACATTGTTTTATAAATTTATAAGCTTCATTCAACTGAACAGTGCAGATTGTACAAATACCATTCGGCAATTTGATCCTGCAAGCTACCTAAAATAAAAAAAGTAAAAGATTCAAATACAATAATGTATATTACAATCAAAACAAATAATTTCATTCTTACAATTTCTGGCATAATTGCTTCCAATTTATCTACGTAACGTTTGCCATCTGAATCCAGATCAAGTATAGTGAACAATACATTTTTATCACTTATACATAATTGACAATGGTGCATAAACTTATTCATGATTAAAATTAAATTTTCTACCAAAAAAAGCTTCTTCTAAAAAGTAAAATATCAAAATATTGTAATTGATAGTATTAGAGGTTAACTTATAAAAATCTGACACGAATCTAGTTGGCCAGATGAATTTTGTGTAAAATTACTAGTAGAAGAAGAAGAATATATAGCTGCGTATTTAATTTTACAATTTTTTCCTTAACTGCTACTTAATCTAGTTTCTAGCTATTTGTCTAAATAAAATTTAAATAAAAGAAAAAAAAATAGAAAGATAAGTGATCATTCTGCAGCTGAAGGAATTTTAGCTGCAGGACCGTCAATGTAAACAATTACTTTAAATATAATTTGTCACTTTTTTTACATGATTATTATTTAAAATCAAATCTAAATGTTGTATGTAGAATAATGTTTTTTAATTACTATAAAAATCAATATGTATTTGGAAATTTATAACACAACATTCAACTGGCCAACTATTTCGAACAATAATCTTACAGTGTTATCTATACGGTAATGCTTGAACTATTTGCAAATCGAATTGTGCTGTCGATAAAAAAGAAAACTGTAATCTGAATACTAGTAGTGCTATCTATGAATTATTTTTTAACAAGTATTTGCATTTTTACATTCTTCTGAGTCACAACGAAGTCTGAGAAGTCCACTTGGTATTAGGAACGCATGAATAAAGTTGAAAATAAATTAATTTATTTATTGCTTATTTTATCTAATATTTTACTGAAAAACGATCTTTAGAAAAATATATAATGCCGTCGGGGAAAACTACATCGGATGATTCGATGATTCCTATGAATAATCTAAATAAAAACCATCAAATAAACATATGTCCGAAAACGCTTTTTAGCGGAACTGTAGCCGTTAGAAGTTTATTACATGAAACATCAATCGCGTTAGCCTTATTTATTATATCAGGCAAAAAACAACGTATGCGCTTTCAGCACGACAGTGCACCGCCTCATAGAGCAAGAGTAGTGACAACTTGGTTAAACTTTTATTTCCCTAGGAAATGGATTGGCTAGATTGGCAAGGTCTCCAAATTTGACCCCACTGGACTTTTATCTATGGGGGACATATGAAAGAACTTGTTTACAAGGTTCCAATAGCAACCCGGGAGTAGTTGCTGGAACGAATACAGAAGGTCGCAGATGAAATAAGAAATAACCCTGATGTGATGGCTCGAGTTAGAGATTTACTCGTCCGACGTTGTCATGCTTGTATTAAAGCCGAAGGAGGCTTTAAATTAGTACCTTAATTATTGTTTTTGTTTTTTACAACTTTGACTGCAAGGAAAATTGGTATAGCGTTTGGTACGGTGTCTGTAACATTAGTAAAAAAAAAATTTGTATAGAAATTTTTTTATATAGCCTCCAGATGACGAATCCGAACTTAGTTTATGTGGGTGTATGGATGTGCTTCGTCAGCTCGCTCGGTCGTAAGTCAAAATTTTGTGATCGCAACTCCTCCTAGACGGTTCAACCGATTTTAATGAAATTTTCAGGATAAATTTGCCTAGTTCCCAAAATGGTTATGTGGTCTTATTTTTTTCCAGTGATTCCAACTTTCCGAGAAAAAATTACTAAAGTTTTTAAAAATTCATATTGGCTACATTATTTATCCGATTTTGATCAAATTTTCAGAAAGGATTACCCTAATGCTCCCATTAATTATACAATTTTATTAATATCCAGTATTTCCAACTTTCCGAGAAAAATATTACTAAAGTTTTTAAAAATATATTATGGCCATGTTATTTAACCGATGTTACTCAAATTTTTACAAAAGATTCTCCTAGTAATCGTATAATTTATGTAATTTTAACAAAATACAGTGTTGTCAACTTTCCGAGAAAAAAATTACTAAAATTTAAAAAAAATTATTTTGCTCACTTTATTTATCCAATTTTAATCAAATTTTCATAAAAGATTTTCCTAGTGCTTAAATAAATTATGCAATTTTAACAAAATACAGTGTTGTAAACTTATCGAGAAAAAAATTACTAAAATTTAAAAAAAATTATTTTGCTCACTTTATTTATCCAATTTTAATCAAATTTTCATAAAAGATTTTCCTAGTGCTTAAATAAATTATGCAATTTTAACAAAATACAGTGTTGTAAACTTATCGAGAAAAAAATCACAAATTTTTTAAAAAATTCATTGCGGCTACATTATTTATTCGATTTTGATCAAATTTTCCGAAAAGTTTCTCCTAGTGCCCACATAAATTATAATTTTAATAAAAATATTGTATTACCAACTTTCCGAGAAATGTCAAAGTGATTTATATATGGGTTTACCCATATACTTCTAATCTTGTTTAATTAAATATTTGTCTTTTAAAAAATACTGCTGAAAACTTTCCAGCGGTAAAATTGTTGTTTACTGTATTTGTAGTAAAAGTTCTTAAAAACAGATGTTGAAATACATCTAAAAAATCAATGCTACAAGCGGGAATAGCCCCTTAAACAGAACTTCAATCTAATGCTTATTTATTATACCAAGGTAAGTTTTGCCACCCAGATGGCTTCAAGTTAATTTCAATTGCGAATGGATATGACCCATTATGAAATTGAATTAATATGGTGTTTGTAAACAGATAGTGCTGACAAATGACATGACAACCAAATTCGACGATAAGGGCGTGAGTTACGAGACAGCCTGTTTGGGAGATAGTTTTGCACATAGAGTTAATTGTCGAATACAATTAGACCGAAAATCGGATTTCATCTTTCAAGCCAATGTTGTTAAAAGTATTCTAAAACCTGTTCAAACTGCCACTTTTCAAGTAAGATTTATTTCAATTTTTTTTCAGAAACTTGTAATTTTCTGCTATTTTATTTTATTTGTAGATTACTGAAGCTGGTATTCGCGAAATGGAAAAATTGTTTCATTATTAGATTAATTTAATAATTTATATTTTGTGTTATGTAATAATTTTTTATCGAATCATAAATAAAATATTATGTAGATGATAATACATGGGTCACTGATGTAAATTAAATTAATTATTTATCTGGTCTTAAAACTTTGTACCACTGAACTGATATTACTACAATCTTTTTATGATTGTACCCTATTATTTCCAACAATACTTTTCTTCCACCAATTCTTTTTTCCACTATACATTTTTTCGACCAATTAGTTTTTTCACCAGAAAGTTATATTTTGAAAAAATTAAAAAAATACAATTTTTTTCAAAATTTGCTCAAAAAAATCTGAAAAAATTCAGTAAAATAGAGAAAAAAAATTAGCTACATAATAGCTAAGTAACTTTTTTCTCTAACTCATACTGATTTAGCAGGAAAAATTATAAAAAATTCTAGCGCCCAAAACGGCACATGCTAATAAATTAAAACTAAAACCAAATTATATAACTTTTTATTCCCTATCGAAAAGTATTCTAAGTATTTTTCCGAATTTTACTTCAGAAACAAATATTATAATGTAAATTTTTTTTATGGGAAGTTTGTCAAAAGGTTAGATGTTCGAATCAAACTCTCATTAAAGATTCTATGTCAAGCTTTCGGTTGTATTATCCACCATCTTCAGGACATGTTCTTTTTAGAAAAATTCAGAAACAAATACATTATAATTGGTAGAGCAATCATAAAATTTACAGAATATACAAATCATGAAGTCGATAAATAATTAAAAGTAACAGATCAATTTTGTTAATAAGCAAAAATGAATGAATATGCCGTATTATTGACCAAAAAGGCTGTTTACCTGAATATAAAATAGTTTTTTACATTTTTCATGGCCGCCTTAATTTTTAAAAAACTAAAAATATGCTTAAAATTGTTTTCAGACAAAGCAGGGCGGAATCCCAAAACATGAAAATGAAATTCTTAAATTTTTTGTTGATTACACCTATAGTGAACTCAATCCGGGGACACACTGTATATATATATATATATATATATATATATATATATATATATATATATATATATATACCGGGTGTTTGTTCGTATGGGCGTTTAACATGTAATTTCGATAAATTCTACTTTCTCGAGTTAAATTCGAAGAAATACTTAGAATACTTGTCGAAGAGCATAAAAAGTTCTATAATCTGATTTTAGTTTTAATTTGCTACAATGTGCCGTTTGGGCGCTAGAATTTTTTTTTTTTGATTTTTTGGTTTTTATTTTTTCGCTCAAAAACTATGAGGTGTAGGAAAATAAGCATGATATGGAAAAATGCGGAATAATGAGTACTATAATTTAGTAAATAAACCATTACTCTAAGATTTATCGTTTTGTAGAAAAAAATTAAAAACTGAATTTTTAAAAATCTTATTTTTTCAAAATAAGACTTTTTTCTAAATTTGCTAAAAAAAAATCTGAAAAAATTCAGTAAAATAGAGAAAAAAATGAGCTACATAACAGCTAAGTAACTTTTTTCTCTACCTCATTCTGGTTTGGCAGGAAAAATTATTGAAGATTCTAAAATGTTTTTTAGGGTTTCATTTCACTGTTTCTGAAAAGCAAACTACATCGAGAAGTACTTCATTTCTGAATTCATAGATGGCGCAGATGAACGTCATTTGTAAAAATATAACAATTTTAAAAATATTGTTATTGTAAATATCTTTTTAATAAAACATATTTTACAATTTTGTTCATTATATTATTGTATATTTTAAGTGTTCAACATTAATGTTTAAATAATAAACTACTTTAAAAAGTTCTTCAATTCCTTGTTCATAGATGGTGCTGATGAACGTTAGTTGCAAAAATATAACAATTTAATAAATATTGTTATTGTAAATTTATTTTTAATAAAATATATTTTACAATTTTGTCCAATATATTATTGTATATTTTAATTGTTTAACATTAATGGTTAAATTATAAACTACTTTAAAAAGTACTTCATTTTTGTATTCATAGATGGCGCTCGTAAACTTTAATTATAAAAATATAATAATTTGATGCATATTTTTATTGTAAATATATTTTTAATAAAATGCATTCTACAATTTTGTCCATTATATTATTATTATATCTTAATTGTTCGACATTAATTGTTAAATTATAAACTACTTTGAGAAGTACTTGATTTCCGTATGCATAGATGGCGCTGATGAACGTCAGTTGCAAAAATATAACAATTTAATGAATATTGTTATTGTAAATATATTTTCAATAAAATTTATTCTACAATTTTATGTATTAAATTATTGTATATCTTAATTGTTGCAAATGTTTTGAAAACAAAGTGTTGTTAGTTAAAAAAATCATTTTTAAATGACGTCTCCTGTGTAGTTATTGGAAGTGGTTTCTTAAGTAGTTTGTCTAACACGTTGACTCGTTACCCTGGTTTCTCTTCAGTGCGAATAAATCTTTCGCCTTTTACATTCAGCAAACAAAACGCTGCTATTTATTCTTCTTCTTATACTAAAAACATTATACAAAATTCATCTGGCCAACTGGATTCGTGTCAGATTTTTATAAGTTAACCTCTAATACTATCAATTACAATATTTTTATATTTTACCTTTTATAAGAAGCTTGTTTTGGTACAAAAATTAATTTTAATCATGAATAGTTATAGTATAGAATAGAATAGTAATAAAACAACATTTAAATGAAGAACTTTGTCGATTACGTGCTGGTCGTGATAATATAACAGCACATAGTCGACAAAGTTCTTCATTTAAATATTGTTTAACTACAATGGATTCGGATAATGCATTGTTATACAAATTGGAAACCATTGCATCGAAAATTGTAAGTAAAGTACTGGCGTTGACCAGGTTCACGAAATAAATTATATCCTTAAAAGTTGTATTGTCTCTTCTAGAAGTTTTGAGAACAGACCACATTCAACCTTACCCCTAATTTAGAGTATTTTCAATTTTAATATGCTTGTTCGTTGCGTTAAATTGAATTAATCGATATAAATTAAGTTGTAATTTGAACAAGAGATATTACATAAAATAAGTACAATTTCTTTCTTAGGATTAGGAACGTACAAAAATAATATGATTATGATCGATTATTGCGTCTTAGGTATAAGTTAAACTAATATCTTTACCTGGATTTCATAGGTATGAACGAATTAGGATCGATTTTCTAAGTCTCTTTTATTTCGAAATTATTTTTGACACGCAATCCATAATATAACTATTTAACAAGATTAGAAGTATATGGGTAAACCCATATATAGACTACTTTGACATTTCTCGGAGAGTTTGCAACACTGTATTTTAATAATATTATTATTTATGTGGGCAATAGGAGATACTTTTCTGAAAATTTGATCAAAATCGAATAAATAATGTAGCCACAATGAATTTTTTAAAAATTTTGTGATTTTTTTTCTCGATAAGTTGGCAACACTGTATTTTGTTAAAATTGCATAATTTATTTAGGCACTAGGAAAAACTTTTATAAATATTTGATTAAAATCGGTTAAATAAAATGGTCAAAATAAATTTTTAAAAATTTTACTAATTTTTTTCTCGGAAAGTTGGCAACACTGTATTTTGTTAAAATTACATAAATTATATGAATACTAGGAGAATCTTTTGTGAAAATTTGAGTAAAATCGGTTGAATAACATGGCCATAATAAAATTTTTAAAACTTTAGTAATTTTTTTCTCGGAAAGTTGGCTACACTGAAAATTAATAAAATTATGTAATTAATGGGAGCATTAGGGAAATCTTTTCTGAAAATTTGATCAAAATCGGATAAATAACGTAGTCAATATGAATTTTTAAAAACTTTAGTAATTTTTTTCTCGGAAAGTTGGCATCACTGGAAAAAAATAAAACCACATGACCATCTTGGGTACTAGACAAATTTATCCTGAAAATTTCATTAAAATCGGTTGAACCGTCTAGGAGGAGTTGCGGCCACAAAATTTTGACTTACGACCGAGCGAGCGAGCGAGCGAGCTGACGACGCACACACATACACCCACATAAACTAAGTTCAGATTCGTCATCTACAGGCTATATGAAGGATTTCTATACATTTTTTTTTTTTTTTGAAAATGTTACAGACACCGTACCAAACGCTTTACTACTTTTCCTTGCAGTCAAAGTAGTAAAAAGTAATTTTCTAATGAATGTTACACAAGTTTGTTTTTTATTCTATAATTTTATAAATCAAGTTATTTATTGATTTTATCATCGTGCAAACAGCAACACAGAGATAGCAACACGTTCCCCATAATGGTCATTAATGTTAAAACAATAAAATTGTAGTAACTTCTACAAATTTACTTATCGGTTTCCAATTTTTTGCCTACACTCACATAAAGAAATATATTACTTATATAAAAATTACAATAATCAAAAATTGCTTATAAACTTTATAGGGGGTGACAACTAGTCATAAACTTATGAGTAATTGTAAAATTCGCTGATTAATTTACTAAAAGTTTGTTTAAACACTAGTAAAATAATTTGCAGATTTATACATTTTTATTCACACGTAAATAAACATATTATAAATAATTTGCAACATTTAAAAAATTGATGACAAACTTTGTAGTGGCGCAGCAAGCCCATAAACTTATTAAAACAAGATTAGAAGTATATGGGTAAACCCATATATAGACCACTTTGACATTACATAAGACATTGACATAAGAAATAGGAATAAAATTTTTATATTTTTTTACCAGAAGTTGGCAACACTATATAATTTATGTAGGCGCTAGGAGTATAATTTTTTATTAAGATCGGATAAATAATGCAGACATAATGAATTTTAAAAAAAATCTTGTTTTTCTTCTGAAAGATGGCAACATTGTATTTTAATAATATTATAATTTATTTTTCTGAAAAATTTGATAAACATCGGATAAATAATGTAGCCACAATAAAAACTTTAGTTATTTCTTTTCTCAGAAAGGTAGCAACACTGTATTTTGTTGAAATTATATAATTTATATGGATATTAGGAGAATATTTTGTAAAAATTTGAGTAAAATCGGTTAAATAACATGGCCACAATAAAATTTTAAAAACTTTTTTCTCGGAAAGTTGGCATCACTGGAAAAAACCAAAACCACATGACTATCTTGAGCACTAGGTAAATTAATTTTTTTGAAAATGTTACACCGTACCAAACGCTATACCACTTTTTCCTTGCAGTCATATAGTGGTAAAGATAATTGATTTAATAAATTTATTTAAACTGGGGCCTGTAACCAGTTAAAATATTGGTTAATGGTTAACTAGTATCGAGAACTATTTTTTAAAATCAGTTTTCGTTCTTTAAACAATTTTTTTGTTGGTTCATATAACTGGTTTATTTTTCATAATTTTAGTAATTTAGTAATAATTATTTGGAGTATTATTGATTTTCCAGAAAATCTCAATTTAATTATAGGTTATAAAATATTCTTCATATATGTTAACCTGCTTTGAATATGAAATGAATGTTTGCGTTTTTGGTAACAGTCTAAAATTTATAAATTTGATTAAAAACTAATATAGGTTGGAAACGATTCTGATATTTGCACGTATTTTTTATACTATTATTTTTATATGTTACTTTTATTTTTTTTAAATTTATTTTTGTTTTAATAAAATGTATGCAAACTGTGCACGTTCTATAAAAATAATTTTAAAGTTTGGTTTTCTTCCTAAAAAATCGGTGTTATTTTTGTTGTTGAAACATTTGCTAAATATTTACGAAAATATGGTTTATCGGTTTAATTAACCGATTTCATATCCAAATTTAAACAATAGTAAACTAAATTGTGGTGCATTTAGTACATACACACATGTAAATATTATATAAACAATTTATATAAAAATCGGTGACAAACTTTGTGTGAGCGGTAGTACATAGATACAACATTTGATTTGCATATATAAAATATAAATATGAGTTTAGAAGTTGTTAGTTTCAAATATAAGCATATTTTTGTGGAAATAAATTATTTATAAAAAATCACAATGAAATTATAATAAAATGTAAGACCACACACAAATTAATTCAATAGTGTACTTATAATTTTGAAATTTACTAAGATTGATTTAATAAAATTCGCTAAAATAACAAGAAATCAAATTCCTGAATTTTGTACAAACAAATAAAAAATATTAAATGAACAATTCAAACAATCAAAAATCGATAACAAATTTGTGAGGGGCAACAGTAATAAAATTTGTTTAACCAATAGTAAGAGTAAACTTGTTGATTACTGAATTTTTGTATACATATAAATAAATAAATTATAAACAATATGCAATAATAAAAAATGACTAGCAAACTTTGTTGGGCCAGCAATAAGCCACAAATAATACAAAAAACTAGAACCGACATCTAAATTATGTAAGAATTGCTGCAATTTTACTGTTTTAGTATAACTTAACTTGTTTTAAATGTATTTTTGCTTATAATAAGCTTATTATCATTACCATATTTGGTACGACAGCCCTAGGAGAGTCTGATCGCAAGTACGAAATACTTGTTCCGTGATCATTCATTTAGAAAAATTTGGAAACCGCAAGTCATGCTTCCGCATAGAGCAGCAAAGAGTTCCGGCCAGTAATCTAAGCTATTGATATTTTAAGACAAGCAGTAGAGCAAGTAGATCAAACTAAAGAGTCCGATTCTCGGAGTGCATTTTGATACTAAACTCACATTTCATCATCATATTACGCAAATTATAAATAGCAGTTTCAGAACCGCAGGCTTCATCTTACGTTTTGCAGGTGATTTCAGATATGGTAAAACATTCGTAATATTGTTTAATTCACTTGTGAGAAGCAGGCTGGAATATGCATCTGTTATATGGTCTCCGTTCCAGTATAAATACATCGGACAATTAGAACAGGTGCAGACAAAATTTTTGCGTGCTGTACGATTCGAAAACTCGGGTGTTTATCCATCATTTGAGTCAGCGATTGATATTCGTAATTACTACTCTCTACAATCTCTAGCTCATAGACGTAACGTTAGTGGTTTAATAACGTTACATAAACTATGGAACGGTACCCTAATTTGTGAGAATATCTTGTCACAGTTTTCTCTACGAGTACCTTTACCGGGCATGAGATCAAGACATGCAATGTTTCATGAAAATTTTTCGAGGACGGATGTTTATACAATGAGTCCAGTAAATCGTATGATGTCGCTATATAATTCTGCGATAAATAAGGATAATTCTGTAGATATATTTTGTATGAGTAGAGGGGTGTTTGAGTGTGTATTATCTAGACTGAATCTTTAATTATTTGATGAATGTCAAAAATAAATAAATAAATAAATATGTGCGTTGAAAATGTTAGTAAAACTAAATGTTATTATATAATGTTACTGATTAAGTGTAGTTGTGTATTTTATATTAAGTATATGTGATTGTATTTGTCTGTATATTGCAACATGTTACATGTACGTATTATATGTAAAGACACATTTTGGACCTCAGGTCTGTTGTGTCAATAATGAACAATAAATAAATAAAAAATAAATAAATTTCATCGTATCACAGTACACTGAGTATTCGAACAGTATCAATGCGATATCATCTGTTGTCCTTCATTACATAAATCATTGTCCATTTCTCGGTTTTGTCTACGTGTATGTCTTGCGTATGTATAAGACACTAGAACACATGAAATAAAGTATTTTTACTCTGGGACGGACGTCTTAGGCCATGCAGGGGCCGGGCCCTTGGGCGCAAAGTGTTTGGGGTCCTCTCAAAAAGTCAAAAAAATATGATCGGTTTAGGAACATAATTCGTTCCAAGACTATGTTCGTAAACTGAAGTGTTCGTTAACCGATCATCCTCATAATATTGCCCGATTTTCTAATATTTTTATTTTTATTTTTATTTATTTTTTTATAAGGGGTGGTTCAGAAAAGTTTGTTAACACAAAAATCTTTCGTAAAAGTGTTCCTTGTCCGAATTGTTCGCAATCCGAACTGTTTGTTAACTGATCTTTTTTTTAGTGACTTTTTGGTTATTATGGTTAGCTTTACACAAATCAAATCACTTACGCTAAGAAATTTTACGTTATGTATTTTTCTGATTTTTTTTTAAATTTAGTAAAATTTTGTTTACTGTTTAAAAAATATTTTTTATTAAATTTGAATTTAATTTTAAAAATGTTGGAAGAAGTGTAAGAAATGAACAATGTACACGACCAGATATGTCAGAAATTGTATATTTGACTAAAAAAACACGATCAAATGTATTTAATCTGATATCTCCAGCGGTCATATTGAAAATTATTAAGTCAAGTTAAGTTAATTGACAATTGCATTACTTGATTATTGAAAATATGTAACTTGTTTCTATGTTTTGTTTATTTACTGTAAATGTCATTCGTATTAGTTTTCCTGATGAAAACGTTCATTGAGTTTGTCGAAAAGTTGATTATTACTCCTAATAAATATTAATGCAAAGCTACAATCTAAAGTAGTTTTTATTTCATCGCTAGTTTATTTAATTAAAAAAAAAATACTTTGTAAAGTAACGCAATAAAACTGCAAATCTTCCTAATGTAAAGATATTTTGTTTTTCCAAATAAAATTCTGAATAATGCATACAAAGAATAAAAAAATTATTGTAATAAATTATATTTTTCTTGTAAATAAAACAATCAATAATTTTTGAAACAAATGACTACAGAGTATTAATAAAAAAATTATATAAACATTTTATTATAAATCAAAATTTTCTTTACATAAACAATAAGGCCAAATCGCATCTAATATAGGCAAACACATGTGCATAGAAGTAATGTTGGGTGCACGTCAGGTAATGCAAAGTTTCGCCATATCATTGATTAAAGAGGTATATACTTATGTATATATACTCAACGTGCGTCTTCATCAGGAAATAATTATTTAAATCAAAAAAATTAATTTAATATATCATGTTTCTAACACGGACTAAAAAATATAAAATATTATAATTTCTCCTAGCCCAATATAGATTTCTTACCCCCCCATACAGAAAATCGTGGAGCAACGACAGCTACTTCCTATACTCCTTACTATTATCTATTGCATGCGCCGCACATTTGGAACCGAATAGACAAACAAGTAGATAAACAAGAAAGCGAGTTAATAAAAACGTGTTAAAATGATACAAATAAAATATACAATAAATAAACAGGACATAGAAATGAGTTACTAGGTAACCAAAAAACAAGTATTTAGATCATAAAATAATTATAAGTTTTTAATTAAAGAAAGCCGAATTTTATTTAAATGCAGTTACTAGTCACACTGATTGATGTTATTTGTTTCTTTTATTAATCTGCTGTTAATATTGATGGGTCTTGCAAATATTACAGTATCATAGAATTTTTACATTATGAAGTAGTTTAGGTTTAGACGATACAAAGAAATCACAAATATCCGTGCAATAAGCGGGATTTGAATCCGGGCACGCATAGGTACGAGCAGTATCAGTTACACACAATAAATTGCTTATACGAGTTTTCAACTGGAATTCTTGTAGAAGGTAATTATTATGATTTTTATATTACACATATAAAAAAATGTAATTTATTACAATGCATGTTTCTTTTTATTATTTCAAAAACTATAAATAATAATAAAATTTCAAGATCAAATATTTTAGATATATTTGTTTAATATTATTTAATTTATATATATATATATATATATATATATATATATATATATAGTCAGTTTTCCTTTTACCGTGAGATGTATGGAGTTAATTTTTTTTTAAATTTAAATTTGTTTTCATCATGAAAATTTGCAGTATTATTGTAATAATATTTATTTTACAAGGTAAATTTATTTTTGTAAAAATAAAATAAGTTATTTTTAAAAAAAACTGCTTTAGGTTAAAGTTTTGTATTGATATTTATTTATAATCGACGTTTCGACGAACTCAGCATCCGTTTTCATCGGCAAAAATGATACAAATGACATTTACAGTAAATAACAAGTTACTAGATAACTAATAAGTAACTAGATTATAAAAAAAATTATTTGTTGCCTAGTAATTTGTTTCTATGTTCTTTGATTTACTGTAAATGTCCTTTGTATCATTTTTCCTGATGAAGACGGACGTTGAGTTCGCTGAACCGTCGATTATAAATAATAATAAATTCAGAACTTTAACCTAAAGCAGTTTTATTTTAATAGATTGAGTTTTGAAAGATTTTTTATGAGTTATTTTTGACCACTGATTATGGTGAGTGCACTGTAAAAATTTACATAATTTTACATGTATTGTGAATGTAATTTTTCATAAAAATGTATTAATACGTAAACTATCGCAGTAAAATTACGAGATGTTGTTATTTTTAGTGGCAAAACCTATGTAAAATTACATAAATTTAAGATACATTTTTTTCAGTGTAATTTTAGATCAAGGGTGTTTAACCTGCGGCCTAGCACACCATATTTTGCGGCCCGCACATGGTATAACAAATATAAATCATTCCAATGTTGATGTTGTGTTTCACCATTTTTTTAATCCTAATACAATTCAAATTAATTTAAAATCATATTTATTTGCAAAAAACAATTTCATTAAATAATAATATTTTTTTAATTATAATTAATGTCTTTCTTTTATCGATATTTCGAATAATAATAAAACTAAACTTTTATGCGGCCTGCCTACCTAAAAAAAATTTACAATGTGGCCCAGATGCTGCAAAAGGTTAAACACTTCTGCTTTAGATGGTTAAATTTTGACCAAATTGCTTGGCCTCGGCTCTGCCTCGGTCGCAAGTAACATACTACTGTATCTAATTATTTTATTTTTGTTTTCGAGGAACGTCATTTACGTTTGCGAAACATGGCCATATGTCCAGGATTCGTTTCGGACAACTATCACATCCAATTAATCAGTTTTGCGCACAAGGTGAAGCTATTTATATAACTAAAGTTTGCAAGCATACGAATTGCAAGAAAACAATTGAATGTTTCGCTGATGAACAATGCAAAAATTGTCTAGGATGTGCGAAATTAATGTCACGAACGTGCAATTCTAAAGACTGCATCGAAATCACAAAGATATGTTCGATGAACCAAAATGCTAAATTGGGTACGTTCTCTAACTTTCATATCAACTAAAAATAATATGAGTAATACACGCTCAGTTCTAACTGTGCAGTTTTGATTGTGCAGATTTTACTTTTAATTGTACTGTAAAATCGTAACGAAATTGTGGACTTCACAGATAGTTTTGTTTTGCTCATACATTGTATAGTTTTTGTATGCATTAGAAAATCTTCATAAATTTGATAATACTTAACTATAATAATTGCAAGACCCATTTATAATATTAACAGTAGATTGATAAGAAAAGCAATAGAAATTTATAACAGATAACATCAATCAGTGTGACTATAGTAACTAATTTTAATAAAGTCTGGCTTTCTTTAATTAAAAGTTTATTAAGATTTTTGTAATCTAGTTACTTGTATTTTGTTGGCTAGTAACTTGTTTCTATGTTCTGTTTATTTACTATAAGTGTCATTCGTATAATTTTTTCTAGTGATGATGTACGTACTAGTGTATGATATTTTTGAATAAAAGCTACAAAAAAATTTTAATTTATTACTTATTTAATCTATATAATTACATATTAACTATAAATTACAGGCAGCCATTGACCAGTGGTAGCGTGTTGACTCGGACCCCAAAGGTCCCTGGTTCGCGCTCGATTTGCGCCGTCCAGAAATTAAATTAAATATTTTTATATTCTTAGTTACACATGGCGTATATTATATTAGGTTATAGTATTTTGTTTTTTCTTGCTTAAATCGCCATTAATTTATTTTGATGAACTAATTAAATTATTAGTCAATTTTTAAATAACGAAAAATGCATTGATTTTGCCAGGGTTTGAACTCGCGAAAGCTGAAGATTCCGGGTTCAAATCCCGGCAAGGTCAATTAAAAATAAGGTGACCAATTTTTTTACAATGAAAAGGAGGACGAAAAAATTTAAGAAAAAAAAATACAACGTAAATAAATGAAACAATTTTATTAATTCAAACAAAATTACACTAATTATGCTTACATCCCTTTTAATTATGTAATTAAACAAATGACTATTTTTTGTCAACATATTATTTTCTAACAATATATTGGAAATTTCGGAGCAAGAAATAATATCCTTCATATTGAATTTTACGATAAGTAGCATCTCTGAATACAGATATTAACAGATTATTTAAAATATCGAAAAGGAGGACAGGTAGGAGGACATTTTTTGAGGAAGGACAGAACCTACAAAAGAAGAACTGTCCTCCCTAAAGGAAGACGATTGCTCACCTTATTAAAAATTTACTAATAATTTAATTAATTCATCAAAATAAATTAATGGCGATTTAAGCAAAAACAAAATATTATAACCTAATAAATTAAATATTATTTCTGGTATTAGAACTATGTACCACTGAACTGATATCGGCTGCGTCTGAGTGGTTCGAAACCTATTATAAGCTGTAGATTCCTTGCTTGGGCTGTGGGCTAACGACCCGCACCATTGACAATGCAAATAAGAAAATTTTAAGAAACTATGGCCCGTATTCTCACCTCATATGAAAAAGTGCTTTTTCAAAAAAGTGCTTTCGACGTTCACTTAAAATCATTTATTAAGGATTTTAAAATAGTTTATTTAAATTTTATAATACCAAATATAATAAAAATAATCAAATATAGAAAAATTATTTATATTTGATGACAAACAGAAGCAAAAAGTTATTTTAAAATTAATGATAAAAGCACTTTTTCACGAAAAAGTGAGGTGAGAATACAGGCCTATATGTTTAGTTTTTCAAGCATATAGCCCATATGTTCCATCTAGGAATTACTAAAACTCAAATGAATTACAACAACCACACAAATGTTCAGTTTAATTGCACAGTTATGGTTTGCGCAGTTAAAAAATTTGTCGGTTACAGATTTTACTCATTTTATATTCAATCTGAAATTTTAAACTGAACATCACTCCGGCTTCGTATACATACAACTGCGCAATTTTGACTTTTGCAGTTAAAACTGTACAACTGGTCTTCAAATTTATACTAGTAAAAATCTGAAAACATTAAAATTGGTATGATTACAATAACTTTCTCACTATATGTGAAACTATATATGAGTATACAATAGATAATAAATATGGTTTTAAATTTGTTTATCTAGGATATGATGAGAATAAAGCCAGTTCGTTGTCATGGCAACAGCCTAGCACGGAACCGACAACAGTAATTATTAAAACACCATGCGAGCAAAATAGTACGCTACGTAAGAAACTTCCACCATTCTCATCATGACAAATGAACATCGAAAAAATGGAACAAAAGACAAACTCCTGTTTACAAATATTTTACTACTAAAAGAAACATTGTTAATTTTTATAAAATATATTTTCTTTTGAAATACATACATAATTAATAAACATAATATATTATTTGTACTTATATAATTTTTTCCTAATGATGATACACGTTTAATATAAAATAAAAGAGAACCTCAACCTAAAAATGTTTTATCTATACTGCAAAAAATTTATGTAAATTTACAATGATAATAATGGTAATTTTAGTATATTTTAACACATTTTTAACACTTTTTTATTAACTCGCTTTCTTATCTGTCTGTTTGTTTGTCTGTTCGTGATACACATTTTGCAATCGATTTGAAACTAACTTCCCGATGAGCTAGAGACTTGAAACTTTAAATATGATTTAATGCAATATTAATGAATTAATTAATTCTATTAAAATAAGGTAATTAACTGACAATTGTCAACACTGTTTATAGTTATTCAATGATAGTCATTTGTCGACCAACAACTCCAACATGGCCGTACTTTGCTCTAGCCAGTAAATAGTGAACGAGAGTTGTATTTTTGGGGTTTGTGACTTGTTGATATTTTTGTTGGTGTAATTTGGGGGCCATAGATCAAATTTTGTATGCAATTTCTGAGCAAACTCATGTCATAAAATCCATCTTTACATGCTTGTTACATAAATAAGTATTACTTTAAAATAAAACGGTTTTAGGTTCTAGTTCTGTATTAATATTCATCATTAATCATCATCAGGATAAATGATACAAATGACATTTACAGTAAATAAACAGAATATAGAAACAAGTTACTAGCTAACAAAATACAAGTAACTAGATCATGAAATTTATAAATTTTTAATTGAAGGAAACCAAATTTTATTTAAATCAGTGCATTTATTTTATTACAATAAGGTCTGAAAGATTTTTTTACTAAAATAAAAAAAAAATGAAAATAAATCAAAAAAACTAATATTTGAATTATAATAATGTTTAACATTTTAAACTTATTGTAGTTTTGAAAAATTTATCTGACAAACAAAAAAATATTTTTCCAATAAAATTTATTTCATCATTAAATAATTATGTATTTTACAAGAAATAATATTATCAATTAATACTAATAATAACGAAACATAAAATTATAGCTAACAAATAAAAAATTGTAGATATTTTCGTTTATTTATTAAACAATTTTTATTATTACTTATTATTAAGATAAAAATTATCGCATTCAGAAAATTGTTAAATAAATTTTGTAAACAATGTATTGATAGTGAAATATATATATATATATATATATATATATATATATATATATATATAAAATAATAATAATAACAGTAATAATAATAATAATAATAATAATAATAATAGTAATAATAATAATAATAATTCCGCAGGAACGGGCTGGCCTGCAGCAACCTATTCGGGGAGTTGCAGCCCCGCGGACCCGAGCAAACTGATGGACGATCCCAGTACTTTGTCATTTCTATGCGTATACTTGGGATGCGAGACCTGTGTCGTGTCGTGTTGTCTCAGTTATAGTAAAACTATCGCACAGAACTGGCAATATAGACAAATCCTCTGCTATTTGTAACAGTCATGGATATTTGATATTTAACATTTTCGGAAGTTAGTATGTGGACATATCCATGACTGTCTAGTGCTCTAGTGCATCAAACTTTGTCAGTTTGTCAGCATTTTTGTTCGAACTGCATTTTTATGAATCTAGTTTAGTCGAAAACTAAATTATTTTAATTTAGTTACGGATAGACATCCAAGATTAGAACATTATATTATCGACATGCAAAAAGCATTAGTCCATATATTGTAATAATTTTTAGTTATTTTGTAATACATTTTGTTAATTAATTTTATTTCATTACTTAAAGAAAATTATATTTTAAATTGTTGTCGTTAATTTGTTGTTAAAAACTTCAAGAAATCAACCACGATTTTTGCAATCTATATTTCCTCTCGGCCATGCCGAAATCGTTTTTAGTAAAACTTGTAGGTTGTTACATATTTGACATAAGAATCTTGTAACTTTGGTTGTGGCGATTGTGTTGCCTACATCAGTGGTTTTTTTAAATTTAGTTTGTTTTGTACTTTTAATTATATTGGTTGAATATTAGCAAGTTAAACAGTATTGAAAACATAATTGGATAATACTAATGTTTTCAATTTACCCTCTCGTCTTCTCTCCCAGGCTAGATACACTCTATAAACTGCGATATGACGCAATATGTTTTAGTATTAAGTCACCGCGGTTGCAGTCATAAAATTTGAACAATATTTTGATTTTTCTTGGAAAAAATGTTCGTTTAATTTTAAATAATAATAATAATAACACATAATTCTTGTATAAAATAAATATTATGATGTTTGCATAAAAAAAAACCTAATTTATTACAACGTATTGTTTTTTTATTTCGAAAATCAACAATTTCAAGTTCGAAAATTTGAGATAAATTTGGCGATATTTTGTTAATACAAATTTGAAATACCATCATGAAATTGCAACCACTGTTATTGTAATTAACAAGGTAATATATATTTCCTATTTTTATAACAAACAAAATAATGACTGAATTACTAGATACTCGCGAAAGTAGGAGGCACTGGGTTTAAATCCAGTTGTAATATTGTGTAATTTACAATGTAATATATAGTATTTACTATTTTGGTAACAATTAAAAGAATGGTTTTTAACCAGTAAGGTAAAGCAAATGCCCTACTAAACTAAACTCCAAGACTCATGCGAAACCAAAAGATCCTGGGTTCGAATCCTGTTGTAATATTGTGTATTTACAAGATAATATATAGTATTTACTATTTTCGTAACTATATGAAAAAAAAAACTGATCTTTAACCAGAGAGGTAGGGCAAACGTTCTAGCAACTGGACCACAAAATTCATGCGAAAGCAAAAGATCTGCGGTTCGAATCCTGTTGTGATATTTTGTTATTTACAATGTGATATACAGTATTTACTATTTTTGTAACAAAAAAAAGACTAATTTTTAACCAGTGAGATAGATTTTTAACCAGTGACAAATGTCCTACTAACTGTAATACGATATCGTCGCAAAACCAGAAGGTCTTGGGTTTGAATTCCGGCGAGGCCAATACATTTTCCAAATTTATTAAATCTACTAATTATATTTATATATACAGGTGTCCCCGGATGGGGTTGCGCACTCTTGTAAACTTTTTTATGTTGGAGTTTTCGGCAAAATGTTATTCTTCATAAAAATTTTGCTTGGCCTGAAACTTATTTTTAGCCTACTTTCGATTTTTTAAAATCAAGTAGGCCTTTACAGTTGAGCAAAAACTATTTTTATTTTAGGTAAAGTACCTTTTCTGTTCACAGTATGCCAAAATCTTGTTAAGAAAAGTTGTTCGGAATAAGAAGTTATGGCCATATGCAAATTTTCAGGATGATAGTCCTACTTTGATAAAATTCGAAAAGTTATTGAGTTATGTAAATTTATTCTTTTATTTTTATTCTTTAATACAACATAACAAAAAACAAATTGAATTCTAAACATTGAAATTATTCCACGTAATATCCTCCTCTTAGTACACATTCTTCTATTCGGGTTCTAAATTCTAGGTAGGTCGATGAAAGCATTTCTTCATTCACACTAGCAACAGCTTCTATGATTTTTTGTTTTAAATTTTCCAAATCGTCTTCTAAATCGTTTGCGTAAACCTTTTTCTTTAGGTAGCCCCATAAGAAAAAGTCCAGTGGGTTGAGGTCTGGAGATCTCGCCGGCCACTTTAGTGGACCAAAGCGTCCAATCCACCGATTAGGAAAATGCTTATTTAACCAGGCCCTAATTCTAAGTGTGGATTGTGCAAAACATCCGTCTTGTTGATAGAATAGCTTTCTTCTGAACTCTAAACTCTCCTTTTCTAATTCGGTCATAACAAAGTTGTTCCAAAGCTCCAAGTATGTATTTTGGTTTAAAACATTCAAAAAATAGGGACCAATGATTCTATTGTGGAGCATTCCGCACCAAACGTTTACTTTTTTGAAACGCTGACTCCGGGTTCTGATACGAAAATTTGGATTGTTCTGAGCCCAAAATCTACAATTTTGCGTTGACACAATGTTTAAAAATTAATGTTTTTTGTTATGTTGTATTAAAAAATAAAAATAAAAGAATAAATTTACATAACTCAATAACTTTTCGAATTTTATCAAAGTAGAACTATCATCCTGAAAATTTGCATATGGCCATAACTTCTCATTCCGAACAACTTTTCTTAACAAGATTTTGGCATACTGTGAACAGAAAAGGTACTTTACCTAAAATAAAAATAGTTTTTGCTCAACTGTAAAGGCCTACTTGATTTTAAAAAATCGAAAGTAGGCTAAAAATAAGTTTCAGGCCAAGCAAAACTTTTTATGAAGAATAACATTTTGCCGAAAACTCCAAAATAAAAAAGTTTACAAGAGTGCGCAGCCCCATCCGGGGACATCCTGTATAACTATATATAATATATAATAAAGTTTTGTAAATGCTAGAAAAATGACATTTCTGACAAACAAACCACATCGAGAAATATTTCATATCCGTATTCATAGATGGCGCTGATGAACGTTATTTGTAAAAATATAACAATTTTAAAAATATTGTTATTGTAAATATATTTTTAATAAAATATATTTTACAATTTGGTCCATTATATTATTGTATATCTTAATTGTTCAACATTAATGTTTAAATAATAAACTACTTTAAAAAGTACTTGAATTCCTTGTTCATAGATGGTAATGATGAACGTTAGTTGTAAAAATATAACAATTTAATGAATATTGTTATTGTAAGTATATTTTTAATAAAATATATTCTACAATTTTGTCTAATATATTATTGTATATTTTAATTGTTTGACATTAATGGTTAAATTATAAACTACTTTAAAAAGTACTTTATTAGAGTATTCATAGATGGCGCTAGTAAACTTTAATTGTAAAAATATTATAATTTGATGCATATTTTTATTGTAAATATATTTTTAATAAAATGTATTCTACAATTTTGTCCATTATATTATTATATATCTTAATTGTTCGACATTAATTGTTAAATTATAAACTACTTTGAGAAGTACTTGATTTCCGTAAGCATAGATGGCGCTGATGAACATCAGTTGTAAAAATATAACAATTTAATGAATATTGTTATTGTAAATATATTTTCAATAAAATTTATTCTACAATTTTATTTATTAAATTATTGTATATCTTAATTGTTGCAAATGTTTTGAAAACAAAGTGTTGTTAGTTAAAAAAATCATTTTTAAATGACGTCTCCTGTGTAGTTATTGGAAGTGGTTTCTTAAGTAGTTTGTCTAACACGTTGACTCGTTACCCTGGTTTCTCTTCAGTGCGAATAAATCTTTCGCCTTTTACGTTCAGCAAACAGGACGCTGCTATTTATTCTTCTTCTTATACTAAAAACATTATGCAAAATTTATCTGGCCAACTGGATTTGTGTCAGATTTTTATAAGTTAACCTCTAATACTATCAATTACAATATTTTTATATTTTACTTTTTATAAGAAGCTTTTTTTGGTAGAAAATTTAATTTTAATCATGAATAAGTTTATGCACCATTGTCAATTATGTATAAGTGACAAAAATGTATTGTTCACTATACTTGATCTGGATTCAGATGGCAAACGTTTCGTAGATAAATTGGAAGCAATTATGCCAGAAATTGTAAGAATGAAATTATTTGTTTTGATTGTAATATACATTATTGTTTCTGAATCTTTTACTTTTCTTATTTTAGGTAGATTGCAGGATCAAATTGCCGAATGGTATTTGTACAATCTGCGCTGTTCAGTTGAATGAAGCTTATAAATTTATAAAACAATGTTTCAATTCTCAAATAATATTAAAGCAATATTTAAATCAAGAACTTTGTCGACTATGTGCTGGTGGTGATAATATAACATTTACTTTAACTACAATGGATTCGGATAATGTATTGTTATCATACAAATTGGAAACCATTGCATCGGAAATTGTAAGTAAAATACTAGCTTTAACCAGGTCCACGAAACGAAATTATATGCCTAGAAATAGATAAGTAATCATTTATTTATTGTCTCTTCCATAATTTTTGAGAACAGACAAATTTAACCTAATGTAATTTAGAGTATTTCAAATTTTAATACGTTTGTTGGTTTTTTTAAATTAAAACTTATGTAAATTAAGTTTTAATTTAAATACATGTACATTTACAATAAAAATTACATAAAACAATTATTATTTTATTAGGTTTACTTATAATAAGTTTATTAATTATTATAATATGTTTTTGCTAAACTAAAATTTGTTTCTGCAAGAGTAGTTGGGAATAGCTATTATGAGAAAAAATATTGTTGTCTGTTTTCAGACTGGTAAAAATTTTGTTTTGTATTTTTAATCATTTGTTACTTCATAAGCAAGTAACGTACGAATTCACGCAGCTTGTAGTGGGATTTAGATCTCACAAATAAATCAAATATTAGTAAAATATCATAGGGGCTTGGTGTTATTAGTGGAAATATATTTCTTTATTGAGATCCCTTTAATCCGGAGATTTTTATTATATGTAATATATAATTTTAATTTATATTTTAGCTGGAATGTACTGAGAAGTTATCGAATTGTATTTGCTCAATTTGCTCTGTTCGATTAAATGAAACGTATAAATTTGTAGAAAAATGTTTTAAATTGCAAGAAATTTTCAAGCGACATGCAAAACAACAATCGCAAAATAGTGAAGTTATGAAAAACGAAATTAAAAATGAAAGCGAAATTAAAGAAGAAAATATTGATGAAGAATACATTAAACTAAATTTGGAAACTGATGTAAATATTAAAGTTGAAGAAAGTTTAGAATCACAAAGTGATACAAAATTTGATACTGCTTGTATGATACAAGAAGCTATTAATGAAGAGAACATTGAAGTAGATTTGAAAAATGATACGAATATTAAATTTGAAGATAGTTTGAAATCCGAACTTTTAGATTTACATTCAGAATTAATAATTAAGGAAGAATATTCTAATTTTGAGAATGAAACCAATGTAAAACGTTGTCAAGATAGTGGAGATTCGAAGAAAAATAATATTTTCAGTCCGAAAGAAAATTATGAATCTGTAAAAAAAAGAAAATCTCATAAATGTACATTATGTGAGAAAACTTTTACTCAGAATATAAGTTTAAAAAGGCATAGTCGTATACATACAAATGAGAGACCTTATAAATGCGAAATATGTAAGAAAACATTTACTCAAAGTGTAAATTTTAGAAGACATATCCGTTCTCATACAAATGAGAGACCTTATAAATGCGAAATATGTGACAAAGTATTTACTCTAAGTGGACATTTAAAAGTTCATATTCGTATACATACAAATGAGAGACCTTATAAATGCGAAATATGTGAGAAAACATTTACTCGAAGAGGACATTTAAAAGATCATATTCGTATACATACAAATGAGAGAGCTTATAAATGCGAAGTATGTAAGAAAGCATTTACTCGAAGTGGACATTTAAAAGTTCATATTCGTATACATACAAATGAGAGACCTTATAAATGCGAAATATGTGACAAAGCATTTACTCGAAGTGGAGATTTAAAGGACCATATTCGTATACATACAAATGAGAGACCTTATAAATGCGAAATATGTGAGAAAACATTTACTCAAAGTGGAGCTTTAAAAAGTCTTAGTCGTACCCATACAAATGAGAGACCTTATAAATGCGAGATATGTGAAAAAACTTTTACTAAAAGTGGAAATTTAAAAGATCATATTCGTATACATACAAATGAGAGACCTTATAAATGCGAAATATGTGAGAAAACATTTACTCAAAGTGGAGCTTTAAGAAAACATATCCGTTCTCATACAAATGACAGACCTTATAAATGCAAAAATGTGTGAGACAGCTTTTATTAGTAGTGACATTTTTAAAAGACATCCGTTCTCATGCAAAGACGACACCAGAAGAATGCGAAATAGGAAACTTTTACAGAGAGTAGAAATTAAAAAAAAAACATATTCGTATTCATAGCGTAATTTGTTAATTTTTGTAGTTTTCTTTTTATTAATGATTAATCTTTAAATATTGTTAAGTCTCATTCAGACTGGTCTTTGTTTTATTGCAGAGCTAGTTTTTCTGAACCAAACAACATGTGACCTTATAGGAATACATTGCGAATGGACGGATTTAGTTTCAATAGCAAACTTTGTTTTATCGCAGCCAAAGTCTGACCTAACCAAGGTTTCTAACAAAAATTCACTTATGATTTAAGAACGGCCAATCAGATTTCAGTTACATGAGATAGCGATGTATATTTGTTTTTATGAAAGAAACGTTAAATTTATAATATGTAAATGAGCAGTTTAGAAAATAAAATTAATATTATTTGGAAAAGGCGTATTTAATATACTAAATTAAAATTTATTTTAAAAACAGAAGAAAATTTTGCGAAAAATAAAAGATGATAAATTTATCGTATAAACTTACAAAATTTTATTTATGCAGTATACAATTTGAAATATTACGTTTCGCATTTGAATTTTTGAAATGATTGTGCAGGTCTTATTTTGTATAATCATAAATTCTTCAAACATATTTAACGCAAAACAATTTAAACTGTAAAAAAAAAACTGTACTGAGGGTAACCAGAAACTGTTTGGAATGTAAAGAACGTTAACAGTAAAGTCAAAAATGATTTCTAACAGAATTTAAATTGTCATCACTGCGCAGGCGTAACTGAAAATGCATCAAGACAGACAGGCAATGTAAATGATCAAGTTTATTCGCTGCGTTAAATCGTGAAACTAAAACTAAATCGTAAAACTGTTTTCGCAGTATAAATGAGGTATTACTCTAAATAGAATTTGTCAGTATTTTTCTTTTAGATGATTATTATTTTAAACAATATTTAAATGTGAAGTCTTATTCAGGTTCCAGTTTTAGTTTTACGCACAAACACAAGAATTTGACCAATCCAAACTCTTGACACATTTTTAGTTTTTACACCAAGTGTTTGAATTGGTCAAACTTTTGAGCTTGTGCGTAAAACTGAAACGGTAGTCTGATTGCGAATTTATGTACAATAATGTTTTTTATTTTCTATAAAAATCAACATGTATTTGAATGATTTATAACACAACATGAAATGACAATAAACTTGATTTATGCGTTCCATGCGTTACAAATTGAAATTTTTAGTCTTCATTGTGACAAGAAGATAACAGTTTGTTGATACGCTAATGTAAAGATGACAGCATTTGCCCATTTATATATATTTTTAATTTATATAAAGTTTATTATTATTAAATATGTAAAATATATTACATGTTATTTATAATAAAATTCAAATTAATAAATAAATCAATATTAATATGTAATATGTATTGATAAATTGTTTTAACTTTATTTAATAATATGGATAAAATATTTTTATTTAGATATTTTTTTTAAATACGGTTTAAAATTGCTTACCTTAATCAGCTGATTTTGGGGCATCGACCAGTTAAGTAATGTTTCTTTATATTTAGTCAAATATTTATAAATTATAAAAAAAAATTAAATTGTAAAAATTTAAGAAAAGCATACATTTACATTCATTTTCATATATACTACTACTATTAATTAATTTAATATATAATAATAATAGTATTTATTTACATATATGTCATAAGATAAAAATGATGTTAAATATAAAATATCTAAATAATATCAATGAAATACGTTAATAATATGCTTAATATTGCAAAAATATTAACATAAACATTTTTCTACTAATAATTAATTCTAATATAGGTAAATACAATCATTAAATTATTGATTATTTAAAATGTACCATGTTTGTATAGTAATGTCGATTTCTTTCTGTTTTAAAAGTTATGGATTGACTTAGATTAGGTATTCGTAATTTAAATTAATAAGCGGTAATTGATTCAATATGTGATTATCTCATAATAAAAAAATATTTGAATTATGGATTCTTCGTATTCGTTTTATTCTTTGATATATTGATAATATTTTCTTGATCTAGTACTTCGTGCGTTGCTATAACGGACAATCCTACATTCTTGTTTTTCAGCTTTATGTAATTCGATAACCGAAGACGATGCATATATTAACCGTTTTCTTTATTTTCTTTCAAATTATTTTGAATATGTACTATTACACTCTTCTAGAACGCTTAAACATATGGTACATATTAATATCTGTAACGTAAGTTGTTAAATACTATAATTATGTTCTACTGGTTCAATAGAATACTTCGAAAGCAATAGAAATGTAACAACAATAACAACAACAACTATTTGTTCTAAGCAAATTTGGTGTGTACTTTATCAAACACATACAATCACGTCATGTACCCAAAGATTTGGCACAAACTATTTTCACTCTCCCGAAATCAGTTTCCTCCAAACATTCCTATCCAGACGAGCAACTTTAGCTTCATCCACATGCATAATACCTCTCATACATATTCTTTTATTCCTACTACATGAAAACTTTCGCTCACGCAAGCCACTCTCTCAATCATACTACTTCAACGGACGTTCACTCGAATATATACCTTCAAAAAATCATTCATATGAATTCTTTTAACCAAACGTTTATTAAACATTCACTCAAGATGATCGAACCATCTTACACTAACATCAAGTTTTACGATAACATTTTTTTCAATTTTACACTCATCATACACTAATCTATTTCGTACCCGATTCCTCGCCACCTCTCCATCATATACCCCACGTAAAAATCCCATTTCCAAAAGCAGTAATTTTTAATATCAGTTATCGATATATCGAGATTTTTTCCCAGCCCATTTTAAGACATTGTTTTTATATCATCTTTTAATATTTTCCTGAAAATAGTAAATTTTACTGAGTGCAACGAGGCCATTTAAAAGTCATTAGGTCGTGGGTTCGAGCCCCACGTTGGGCGAATACATTTTTATAAATATTATAATTAAAATCGTTAACATTTTATGTGAGAAAAAAGATACAAGTCAACTGAGGCCCCGGAGGGATTCGAACTCTCGATCTCCTGTTTACTAGACAGGCGCTTTAACCAACTAAGCCACGGCGCCGATATATATTAGTTACATTGTTTTATTACTTGTTTTTATTAAGCATTGTAAACTAGTGTAAAAAAGTGTCGTGCATCGTAGGGAATCGAACCCGGGCCGCCCGAGGGGCCGCCCGCGTGGCAGGCGAGCATTCTACCACTGAACCACCGATGCTTAATTATACTAATTAAGGATTAGCATCGTTGCATCAATTTTCATTTTTACTTTATTTTTAAATTAATATATTATCTAATAATATCTCTATATGTGTAAGAGATAATCGAGGAGATAAAAATTTTTTTTTGAATGATGTATTAAAAATATAAAACAAACAAAAAAACACAGTAATTATATTAATTATATTAAAACAAATGTGCAAAATAATTATTTATTATTTCTCATTTTAATTAAAGAAAATAAATATAGGAAAATTCTTGTAACGTTTTGTTTTAAAATAATATTTTATATTTTTATTTCTTCCGCATTACAAATTTTATCGTGAAGGTAAAGCCCCATTCAGACTGCCGTTTTAGTTATTGCAGTAGTTATAGTCGTAGTTATAAGCATAAGAAAATACATGTAAGCTTATGGGAATACAATTCGCATGCGTGGTTATTGCAGTAAGACATAGCAGTAGTTGTAAGCAGCCAAACATTTGAACAGGCCAAACTTTCTAGTTAAAATTTTACATAGTTGTAAGAATTGGCCAATCAGAGTTGAGGAAAAGAGATAGCACTATTTTTTATTTAGAAACGTCAAACAAATGTCAAACAAACGTCAAATTCATAAAATATATTAAAATGGCGACTTTAGAAAGCAAAATTAATCAAATAATGTTTATTTATTATTAATATTATTATTATTATATTATTATTATGATTATTTAATTATTTTATTTATTTATTTTGTGTCAAATGTGTCATTGCAGTACGCATGCGTATGTAAAAATTTCACTAGCATCACAAGCCAGTGTGAATGGTCAAGTATGCTTACAACTATTACTACGGCAATAACAAAAACTGCAACCGCAGTCTGAATGATACTTAAATGTCGTAATCATTTAAATTTTTTCGTTATTATTTTTTTCAGACAGATTTGACCATAATAATCGTGGTCGCTGTTTATTTATTTTGAAGTTAAAATATCAGATAGAAACAAAAATATTTTTTACATAAAATAATACACCTAGACCTCACTTTGCGTCGTGGTTACGTTCCAGAAAAACACGACGCAAATTGAAACGACGCAAAGTGAATTATGATTTTCTATAGCATTTTCTATAGCAAAAAAAATAGACTCGAACCCAAAACAACGCAACTTCGAAAATCTAACGACGCACAGTGAAAATTGGTACTAATTCAGCAGCGACGCAACTTCGAAAAAACGCAAAACGAAACGACGCAAAGCGAGGTCTAGGTGTATATGAGAATTTTAATTATTTAGGAAGAAAATTTTTAAAAGATAAGTAAGTTTATCATCTGTTATCAAAAATTTAAATATTAATTTCGAATTTTTTTACCGGTATTGGTTTTAAATTATTGGTATAACTGCTTTAAAAATAATATATTCTAAATAATGATCAAAAATAAAATGTATTCGTTATTGCATAAAAAATTAATAATTCTACGCCACTGCTTGAGATAAATCAATATTTTGTTCGCGGAGTGGGGGAGAACAGCTGTTTGTACTTTGTCGTGAATAGCTAAGTTCTTTGTATTTTTTTTTCATGTATTTATATCTCTTTATTATTTGGCCTTTTTCATTATTAATATTTAAATCTATTTACAATGTCTAATATTTACGTATAATTTTGTTTTTTCAGAATCGGCCGACCACCATTTGTTCATTCGCTTATTGATAGAACTAGTTGGCCAGCTGAATGTTGTGTTATAAATTTTCAAATACATCTTGATTTTTTATAGTAATTAAAAAACATTAGTCCACATAACATTTAGATTTAGTTTAAAATAATAATCATGTACATAGAAAAAAGAATAAATTATATTTAAAGTAATATTTCTTTAATTGATATTTAGTTGACGGTCTTGTAGTTAAAGTCAAAAAGATTGAATGAAGTAGATTTTACAGTTGGTGTGTGATTGGTATTCTAGGCAGTTACTTCATTCAAACATGTTGACCTTGGCTGTAGAATGAATATTAACTAAATTTTTCTATTTTTTCTTTTGTTTGAATTTCATATTAGACTAGTGCTAGAATCTAGAACAAGTAGAAATTGAAAAAACATTTTCGAAATTAAATCTGGTGCATCAGTAAAAAAATATGCTGTTACTTATACTAGTAACATTACACAAAATTCATCTGGCCAACTGGATTCAAGACACACCTTTCTAAGTTAACCTCTAATACTATTAAATACGTTTTTACTTTTTATAAGAAGCTTGTTTTGGTAAAAAAATTAATTTTAATCATGAATAGTTTTATGCAACATTGCAAATTATGTACAAGTGATAAAAATGTATTGTTCACTATACTTGATCTGGATTCAGATGGCAAACGTATCGTAGATAAATTGGAAGCAATTATGCCAGAAATTGTAAGAATGAAATTATTTGTTTTGATTGTAATATACATTATTGTTTCTGAATCTTTTACTTTTCTTATTTTAGGTGGATTGCAAGATCAAATTACCGAATGGTATTTGTACAATTTGTTCTGTTCGATTGAATGATGCTTATCAATTTATAAAACAATGTTTCCATTCTCAAATAATATTAAAACAACATTTAAATGAAGAACGTTGTCGATTATGTGCTGGTGGTGATAATATAACATTTACTTTAACTACAATTGATTCGGATAATGTATTGTTATCATACAAATTGGAAGCCATTGCATCGGAAATTGTAAGTAAAATACTAGCTTTAACCAGGTCCACGACACAAAATTATATGCTTATAAATTGATAAGTGATCATTTATTTATTGTCTCTTCAATAATTTTTGAGAACAGACAAATTTAACTGAACCTAATTTAGAGTATTTCAAATTTTAATACGTTTGTTGGTTTTGTTTAATTAAAACTTATGTAAAATAAGTTTTAATTTGAATACATGTAAATTTACAATAAAAATTACATAAAACAATAATTATTTTATTAGGTTTGCTTATAATAAGTTTATTAATTATTATAATATGTTTTTGCTAAACTAAAATTTGTTTCTGCAAGAGTAGTTGGGAATAGCTATTATGAGAAAAAATATTTTTGTCTGTTTTCAGGCTTGTATGTTTAATCATTTGTTACTTCATAACCAAGTAACGTACGTATTCACACAGCTTGTAGTGGGTTTTAGATCTCACAAATAATTCAAATATTAATAAAATATCGTATTGACTAGGTGTTATTAGTAGAAATATATTTCTTTATTAAGATGCCTTTAAACCGGAGATTTTTATTATATGTAATATATAATTTTAATTTATATTTTTAGCTGGAATGTACTCAGAAGTTATCGGATTGTATATGCTCAATTTGCTCTGTTCGATTAAATGAAACGTATAAATTTGTAGAAAAATGTTTTAAATCGCAAGAAATTTTAAAGCGATATGCAAAACAACAATCGCAAAATAATGAAGTTATGAAAAACGAAATTAAAAATGAAAGCGAAATTAAAGAAGAGAATATTGATGAAGAATACATTAAACTAAATTTGGAAACTGATGTAAATATTGAAGTTGAAGAAAGTTTAGAATCACAAAATAATACAAATTTTGATACTGCTTGTATGAAACAAGAAGCTATTAATGAAGAGAACATTGAAGTAGATTTGAAAAATGATACGAATGTTAAATTTGAAGAAAGTTTGAAATCCGACTTTTTAGATTTACATTCAGAATTAATAATTAAGGAAGAATATTCTAATTTTGAGAATGAAACCAATGTAAAACGTTGGCAAGATAGTGGAGATTCGAAGAAAAATAATATTTTCAGTCCGAAGGAAAATGATAAATCTGTAAAGAAAAGAAAATCTCATAAATGTATATTATGTGAGAAAACTTTTACTGATAGTGGAAAATTAAGGAAACATATCCGTTCTCATACAACGGAGAAACCTTATAAGTGCAAAATATGTAAAATAGCATTTACTCGAAATGGTAATTTAAAAGTTCATATTCGTTCTCATAGAAATGAGAGACCTTATAAATGCGAAATATGTGAAAAAACATTTACTAAAAGTGGAGATTTAAGAAGACATTCCCGTTCTCACACAAATGAGAGACCTTATAAATGCAAAATATGTGACAAAGCATTTACTCGAAGTGGACATTTAAAAAATCATAATCGTATGCATACAAATGAGAGACCTTACAAATGCGAAATATGTGAGAAAACTTTTAGTCAAAATGGACACTTAAGAAGGCATATCCGTTCTCATAAAAAGGAGAAACCTTATAAGTGCGAAATATGTGAGAAAACTTTCCCTGAAAGTGAAAACTTGAAAAGACATATCCGTTCTCATACAGGGGAGAGACCTTATAAATGCGAAATATGTGACAAAGCATTTACTCGAAGTGAAGTTTTAAAAAATCATATTCGTATGCATACAAATGAGAGACCTTATAAATGCGAAATATGTGAGAAAACTTTTACACAAAGTCAGCATTTAAAAATACATGTTCGTACACATACAAATGAGAGACCTTATAAATGCGAAATATGTGAGAAAACTTTTACATACAGTCAGCAATTAAAAGTACATGATCGCACACATACAAATAAGAGACCTTATAAATGCGAAATATGTGAGAAAACTTTTATTGGGAGTGGACATTTAAAAAGGCATATCAGTTGCCATACAAAGGAGAGACCTTATAAATGCAGAATTTGTGAGAAAGCTTTTATAAGAAGTGACATTTTAAAGAGACATATTCATTCTCATGCAAAGAAGACACCTGAAGAATGCGAAATAGAAAACTTTTACACAGAGTAGAAATTTAAAATAAAACATTATCATATTGATTGGGTAATTCATTAATTTTTGTAGTTCTTTTTTTATTAATGGCTAATCTGTAAATATTGTTAAGTCTCATTCAGACTGGTCTTTGTTTTATTGCAGATCTGGTGGTTCTGAACCAAACAACATGTGAGCTTATAGGAATACATTGCGAATGGACGGATTTAGTTTCATTAGCAAACTTTGTTTTATCGCAGCCAAAGTCTGACCTAACCAAGGTTTCTAACAAAAATTCACTTATGATTTAAGAACGGCCAATCAGATTTCAGTAACATGAGATAGCGATGTATATTTGTTTTTTATAACAGAAACGTTAAATTTATAATATGTAAATGAGCAATTTAGAAAATAAAATTAATGTTATTTTGAAAATAAAATTTATTTTAGAAACAAAAGAAAAATTAGCGAAAATAAAGAAGATAATAAATTTATCGTATAAACTTATAAAATTATATTTATGTAGTATACAATTCGAAATGTTCTGTTTCGCATTCGTATTTTTGAAATGATTGTACAGGTCTTATTTTGTATAATCATAAATTCTTCTTCAAACGAATTTAACACAAAACAATTTAAACTAAAAAAAATAAAAAATACTGAGAGTAACCAGAAACTGTTTGGAATGTAAACAACGTAAACAGTAAAGTCAAAAATGATTTTTAACAGTATTTAAATTGTCGTCACTGCAACTGAAAATTCATCAAGACAGCCTGGCAATGTAAATGATCAAGTTTTTGCGCTGGGTTAAATCGTGAAACGAAAACTAAATCGTGAAACTATTTTGGCAGCATGATTATTATCTTAAAGAAGATTTAAATGTTAAGTCTCATTCAGACTGGCGTTTTAGTTTTACGCAAAAGCACAAGAATTTTACCAATCCAAACATTTGACACATTTATAGTATTTACACCAAGCGTTCGTGGACTGGTCAAACTTTTGTGCTTGTGCGTAGAACTAAAACGGTAGTCTGAATGAGACTTTATGTACAATATTGTAATAAATAATATTTATTTGAATTGTAACTAATGTTTAATTAGTTCTTCTTCGTAATAAAATTAATGGCGATTAATGCACAAATATTACTGTTTAAAAGTATTGTTTTTAATTTCTACAAAAATTAAACATGTATTTGGAAATTTATAACACAATATGAAATGACGATAAACTTTATCTATGAGCTTCTAAAACAAATTGAAATTTTCAGTTTTTATTATAACAGGAAAATAATAGTTTGCTGATATTCTAATGTAAAGATGCCAGCATTTGCCTCAATCAATTTTTAAACATTTTTTAATTTATAATAATTTTATTATTATTAAATATGTAAAATATATTAAATGTTATAATAAAATATATTTATAATAAAATTTAGATTAATAAATAAATCAATATTATTTTGTAATATGTATTTATAAGTTGTTTTAACTGTATTTAGTAATATGAATCAAATATTTTTTCTTCAAGTGTATCATAACATTAATATTACGTTACCATCTACAACATCAATAGTAATAGAAATATTCTTTCACCAAGAGTTGGTCACATTGGCCACATTGTATAACAATTAAATTATTTAATTTTTTCAAGCATAAATATTTGTTTAAAACTGGATAAAATGTAGCTAAAATAAAATTTTAATATGTTTGTTAAGGTTAGTAACTCTGTGCAAAAATAAAATTATGTATTTATTATTGAAATTAGGAGAAGCTAATCTAAAAATTTGATTAAACTAATGTATTAAATATTAAATAAAATAGGCAGCACTGTACTAAATAAAATTACATATTTGTTATGAATGTACCAGGAGAATTTTTCTTGAAAATTTGATTAAAAGCGGATAAATGGTGTAGATAAAAATAAAATATTAAAAATTCAAATAAATAAATTGGATTGAATTCTGATTAATAGTATAGCCTAAATAAAAAATTTGAAATATTTTCGAATTTGTTTCTCTGAAAGTTGCCAACACTGCATTATATATAAATTATATAATATTTGTGGGTACTAGGAAAATTGATACCGTGTAACACAGATTTACTCTATGATAATTATTGCTAGATGGATAATCAATTTAAAATGAGCTGGTTTATTAACAACTGTCGCATCATATTCTAAACAATTTTATTTAAATCTGTTGAGTGATACACTCACGCACTTAAATTGTGATGTCTTTAAAACCGTATTATGTACCATGTAAATTAATACGCGTGTGTGGAAAATAAATTATAAAAACTTATACTATTATTTTTATTAGTTTTATTATATTTTAACTTTCTATTAAGTCAACAGTTTCTTTGCAGATTTACTTTCCTCGCTCCTCATTCATCTCATTTAAAGATTTCTCCAGATATTGGGCAAACATTTTATTTTGCCCCTCCACTGTTGAGTGACAGCAGACAAACTATCAGAAATTTTTTTTGGCAACATTCAAAATTTCACTGAATGGATCAGCTTTTTTTAGCACCTACAAAAAAATGTATAACAAACATTATAAAATATAAATTTTGAATTATTTGTTTTTCCAGGCATAGTATAATAAAATGGAGTCAAACCTTATATAGCTTTTGGCTATATTTACAAAATTATAAAATTACAGGAAATTTACATATTTAGCATAATATTTTCAATATTTATCAAATTATTAATCTTATTGAAGTAATTTTTTTGTTTCAAACTTAAAATATTTAAATTTTTTGAATCTTTAATATATTTCGGTAACTTATTATATTCAAGTAATCCATTGTGAAATATATTGTTAGCAGTACTACTTTTAGTTTTTTTTTTAGTAAAACAAAAATAATTATCTGCATTTCTAACATCATAATTATGCACACAACTATTAAATTTCAGATTCCCACTTAAATAAAATTACAGTTAACAATCTAACGTTTCTAAACGATTTTAGTCATCACAATGAACTAATTTTCATTTTTAAATTAGTTACAAATTGAAAAAGTGTATTGACTTCACCGGGATTCGAACTAAAATCGATGACTAAAATCATTTAGAAACGTTAGATTGTTAACTGAAATTCTTTATAACGTCGTCACCGAGTGGTAAAAATCTTAACATACTTAGTTTAAATGTCACTTAAATACTTCGGAAGCTAACCATGTTGCATTTTAAATATAAAAATCATTGCAAATATTTATAAGAAAAATTTAATATTTAACCATTTTAGTTTTATATTGTTTATTTGTTTTTATTTAAGTTGTTCAATATATCGGCATCTCAGATGCCATCTGCAGAAACAATTTCAATTGCGAATAACAGTTTTTCTTGTTGATACACCAATACAATTTTTAATCAACTACAAAAATATGTAAATTTAATCTTAATTATGGCAACTGCGATGTCATAATTACAAACAACTTAATCGAAACAAAGGAAATTGTGATTGACACTTGAGTTATTATTTTAATTTATTATAAAGTAGGTTTCTAGCATACGTAGGTCATGTGGATGTTGACGGTGTGACCGTAATAGTTTCATCCATAATTATGTCTGGATTCATATCAATTGGGAAACATCGATTTGTTCAGTTTGTGGCGAGGCAAGTGTTAGTTCCGGGGACGCATCGAAATCTAAACGATTTGGAATTGCCTGATCTTGCACATGATTCAGAACGTACTTCTATTTGTTTATGAACTGATGTCATAGTCGAAGTTCTAAGATTAAAACAATAATAATTTTACAAGTTATTTTTATAACTGAAGTGATTAGTTTTTCAACTTGTTACTTTTTGTAAATGATATAATCATTTTATTGCTTATTTATATTAATTCGAACAAAAACAATAATTTGACTAAAAAGAAAAGACTTGAACGGAATGCGTTATACAGCGGCAACGACTTTTGAAATTTTTTTTTTTGTCAAGATTGGTAGTTAAAATTTATAAATATAAACTGATATAAACTGAAGTAATAGTCAGTGAGTGATTTTTTTGAAAATAAAAAAGATATTATACTCAACTAAATCAAAATAAATTTTTTCACAATAAAATTTTCTTTTTATATAAAACTTCTTCGTTTAAAAAAAAGTCCCATTTTGGTGTTCAGATTGAGATATCGAGCCGAACGATTTTTGCTTGCGTCTTTCTTTCGTATAGCGATCAGTTCTTCAAGGTCTTCCATTATCACTGACAATCTGTAACTGATAAATTTGATTAAATATGTAAATAAAGCTTACAAAAGACAACAATACAAAAAAATTGTGAAATTTTGGGAAAAATATAAAATCTCAATATTTTTGAGTATTATTATATTAAATTTCACAATGACAAATACGAACATTTATTTGTTCAAGGTCTATTACTATAATTGCTTATCGCATTACTGTATAGATGGCGTTGGTGGTATTTATTTACTTCTCATCGTTATCGCGTTGAAGTACTTGCTATAAAAGGCAGCCAGAATTAACATCGGTTATCAGTTGCCTCACAGCAACTGATCACAGCACCGTACTGATGAGGTCCTAAAGACCGAAATACGTATCTACGGTTAAACTGGCCAGTCGTTGATGCATAGCTTAACAGCCGATTCAACGACTGAGTATCTTGTGAAATTTTGGGAAAAATATAAAATCTCAATATTTTTGAGTATTATTATATTAAATTTCACAATGACAAATACGAACATTTATTTGTTCAAGGTCTATTACTATAATTGCTTATCGCATTACTGTATAGATGGCGTTGGTGGTATTTATTTACTTCTCATCGTTATCGCGTTGAAGTACTTGCTATAAAAGGCAGCCAGAATTAACATCGGTTATCAGTTGCCTCACAGCAACTGATCACAGCACCGTACTGATGAGGTCCTAAAGACCGAAATACGTATCTACGGTTAAACTGGCCAGTCGTTGATGCATAGCTTAACAGCCGATTCAACGACTGAGTATCTTGTGAAATTTTGGGAAAAATATAAAATCTCAATATTTTTGAGTATTATTATATTAAATTTCACAATGACAAATACGAACATTTATTTGTTCAAGGTCTATTACAACAATACAAAACTTACCAGACATTTGCATAGCGTTTGCAATCTCTTGCCAACTGCTATTCTTCATTTCCGCATTTTCAAAATCATGCAAACAGAGCGATATTCAAACACAGAGATATTTTTTTCGGTACAATTAATATATATATTTTATTTTCAACCATAATTTAAAACATTTAATTTCTACTTTTATAATAAGCATACTACATACAATTGATGCAATAATAATAATTATTAATTAGTTACAGGTATAATAATTAGAAGTATATAATATATGATAATAATATAATTTATTATTCAAAACTTATATAATTTTTATGTGTAGTTTAATTATATAATAATAAGATAACATATGTTAACGTAACAAATTTTTGTATACACGATTTTTATTTATAATTAGAAAAAAATGAAAATTATATAATAATAAGAATAAGAAGAACTTTATTTTTTTAGCTACGTGCTATACAAGAAACATTATAATATATATATTCTATAATAAATACTAAAAAAATACATAAATAATTCTTAGCTAATAAATTCCTTAAATATAAATTTATAAACTATTAGGTACATAACAACATAAAAACAAAAAAAATCTATATATATTCTTTATTTAAATAATACTCTTTAACTCTGAATTTGAACTTTCTTAAATCTAAATTTTTATAATTATCTGGTAACATATTATAAATTTGAACTCCCTTAAAGAGTAATGTTTTTTGTCCCTGTTTTGTATTTTCTTGTTTGATATAAATAACTTATCATTTTGTCGAGTATTATGACTATGTATATCTTCTATTGTAACTAATTTATTTTGGAAGTATTCTGGTTGTAGTCCAAATTTTATTTTATGTATTAATATAACTAATTGAATTTCTGTAATATGTTTTATATTGCACCACTTTAATTCAGTTAACATTATTTGCACACTTGTATATTTATTGCATTTTAAAATTGTTCGCATTGCCCTATTTGAAGAAGTTGTAATTTATTAATATCACCTTGATTACTTAAATACATTATTGACATGAGGAAGAATGATTGTATTATATATTGTTTCTCTTCCAAATTTCGATAAATATTGACCACATCTATTTAAGAAATAAATTTTCTTTGAATTTTTTTACATGTGAATATTATATGTTCATCAAATTTTAAATTACTGCTTAATATAACACCCAAATATTTATACTTTTTAACAATTTCACTATTAATATTACCTCTAACTATTAAAATATTTTCCGGTGTATTTTCATTTAAACTATTAAAGATTATTGAAAGCAAAGACCCGTTTTCCTACCTCTTTTGTTTATGAAAAAGTGCTTTTATTATTTGAAAAAATAAAAATGATCTCTTAATTATTAAAATATTTTCCAGTGTATTTCAATTTACACTATTAAAGATTATTAAAAGCTATTACTAAAAGCTTTGAAACTGATAATTATTTTTCATTTATTCAATATGCCATTTGATATAGCTGTTGAACTTAGAACAATAAACGTCTCTACTAAAATTCTATGTTGTATTTAATTTAAAATAAAGACTCATATTCCTAACAGATACAATAAATTTTAAAAAATTATTACATAATATTGGTATAAAAGTTCTCAAATTCTAAATTTTAATATCTATCGTACATAAAATAATATATAAATTAAATAATTAAACTATTGATTAAATTTTATTGTAATGTAGGTAGGTATACGACATGTATAGTAAACTTGTAGGTAGGTAAATCATGTTTGTTTTTCTAATGTAAATAAAAATTTCAAAACAAATAAAAATATTTATTCATAAAATAAAAAGCACGTAATGTAAATTTTGTCACGTATTATACTTTTCAAACTCAATTTATAAAAGCATAACTTATTAAAATTGTCCAGAAATAAGGCTCTTAATTGCACTTAAGGAATGATTTCTTTGATTTGGTTCCCTTCTAACAATTTTAATATTATATAGCTAACATAATGATCTAAAATGTAGACAATAATCGCAGATGTTTAATATGTCATATCTGCTTGAATCACTTAGTACAAAAATAAAATTACACAGTTGACCAAAATTTACAAATTGAACTATGTTTACAAAATTATATACCTCTAAAAATTGGAATTAATGTATTCAAATTCCACAGTTTTAAAACGTTTTTATTTTCCTCGGCTGCGATTTTAATTGAATATTTAGTAGCTATTTTATTTAGTCTCTGTTTACGTCGAATGATGCGCAAGAACTGACCTATATCAACATGTAAGGTGACGCGTATTAAAAAAATATACGATCTAAATATGAATTGTTGCAATAAATTTGTTCAGTGCAAATTATATACATATCATTTGTAGCAACATTGTATTTTAAATGTATTGTAGATATTTATCATGAATATAATATGAATGTAATATATATATATATATATATATATATATATATATATATATATATATATATATATATATATATATATATATACAGTGTGTCCCCGGATTGAGTTCACTATAGGTGTAATCAACAAAAAATTTAAGAATTTTATTTTCATGTTTTAGGATTCCGCCCTGCTATATCTGAAAACAATTTTAAACATATTTTTAGTTTTTTGAAAATTAAGGCGGCCATGAAAAATGTAAAAAACTATTCAGGTAAACGGCTTTTTTGGTCAATAATGCGGCATAATGTTCTTGAGAAAATTTGTTCAGAATATGAAATTATGGCACTGCGCAAAATTTTAAAAAGATCAGTTATAAAAAAAAATTGTCTGGACATAACGCCGACTGGACAAAACGGTGACCGGGGACACTACGCCGACCTTTCATTCGTATTTGCGCAAGCTAAATAAACAAAAGGTTGACTCTTGCACAAGCCAAAACGTTGGAGTTGAGTAAAATCTATCAATACATCAATCTCATGCAGTTATATCTATCGCAAATGCGAATGAACGGTCGACGTTTTGTCCAGTCGGCATTATGTTCAGACACATTTTTTTTTAACTGATTTTTTTGAAATTTTGCACAGAACCATAATTTCATATTCTGAATAACTTTTCTCGAAAAAATTATGCCGTATTATTGACAAAAAAAGGCCGTTTACCTGAATATAAAATAGTTTTCTAAATTTTTCATAGCCGCCTTAATTTTTAAAAAACTAAAAATTGTTTTCAGACAAAGCAGGGCGGAATCCCAAAACATAAAAATAAAATTCTTAAATTTTTTGTCGATTACACCTATAGTGAACTCAATCCGGGGACACACTGTATATATATATATATATATATATATATATATATATATATATATATATATATATATATGTAGAGTCAGAGTAACTACCGTGTTAATATTTAGTACGAAAATTTAACGGGATACGGTATTTGGGTTGAGAAAATTTATATAAACATACATTGTTTCCCTGAAGAAGCCATAAATTGCTGGCGAAATATTTGAATGTACAATAAATTGATAGAATTGCAAATGTTTGCATTTTTATAAATTTTCTCAACCCAAATACAGTATCCCGTTAAATTTTCGTACTATATATATATATATATATATATATACTGGGTGTCCCATTTTAATCCGCCACCTGCAATAACTTTAAAATCGTGCATCGGACAAAAAAATGTTTCGGATAAAAAGTAAATGGTTTCGAGGGGGACATCTGATGCAGAGACCCTTGCCCCCTCCGGACACCCTGGAGGGCGGGAAAAAGGGGCAACTTTGAAATCTTAAATGGAACACCCTATTTTTTATTGTAGATTCTGATAGGCCATTAAAAAGTATGTAAATTTTATTTTAAGACCTTTTGTTTATCGTTGATAGATGGCGCTGCAAACAGCATTTTTTTTCTCAGTTTATCAGTTTTCAATTTGAAAAAAAAGGTGTAACTAAGTACGATATTCAAGTTCTTTTCAGTTCTTTGGGAAGAGGGGGGGGGGGGCAAGGGTCACTGAATCAGATATCCCCTCGAAGCCATTAACTTAAAGTTATACCCCTCGAAACCATTAACTTAAAGTTAATGGTTTCGAGGAAAATATTTGATGCAGTGACCCTTGCCCCCCCTCTTCCCAAAGAACTGAAAAAATCCTGAATATCGTACTTAGTTACACTTTTTTTTTCAAATTGAAGATTGATAAACTGAGAAAAAAAATGCTGTTTGCAGCGCCATCTATCAAAGATAAAAAAAAGTCTTAAAATAAAATTTACATACTTTTTAATGGCCTATCAGAATCTACAATAAAAAATAGGGTGTTCCATTTAAGATTTCAAAGTTGCCCCCCTTTCCCGCCCCTCAGGGAGTCCAGAGGGGGCAAGAGTCTCTGCATCAGATGTCCCCCTCGAAACCATTTACTTTTTATCCGAAACATTTTTTTGTCCGATGCACGATTTTAAAGTTATTGCAGGTGGCGGATTAAAATGGGACACCCAGTATGTATATATATATATATATATATATATATGTTTTGCTTTAGAATTCCGCGGACGTTATATGACGTATCTGGTTTCCGGGATATTTATATTATATATATAAGCATTTAAAATTATTCATATTTTCTGTCAATATCTATTGCTGTTTTCAATGTTTTTTTCTTTGTGTATGAATTAAAATACATTAACCGCTGGAAATGTTTTAAAATTATTTATCTAAATACTGAACGGCTGGTTGTAACAATGCTCATAAACAGAAAACAATAAAAAAACAAACAAAATCATACTTATATAATTTTATGGTACCACGTATTTTATGAATACAGAAGAGATATATTCTTTAAATCGAAACGGCAAACAAAGTACACACCAAATGAATTACATTTCTGTTGCCTTTGAAGTATTTTATTGAACCACTAGAGGAACATAATTATAGTAATAATTATCAACATACGTTTCAGATATTGAAATGTTCATATGTTTAAGGGTTAAGACAAATTCAAAATAATTGGAAACAAAAGAAAGAGTACGGTTAATCGCATTACCTAAAGCTGGAGAATCAGAATTTAGGATTGCAATTTAGGATTTAGCAACGAAGTACTAGGTCAAGAAAATATTATCAATATATTAATGAATAAAACTATGCGCAAAATCCGTATTTCAAATATTTTTTTCATTATTAGATAATCATATATTGAATCAATTACCGCTGCATGATTATAAAATTGAACTAAAGTTAATTCACACGGTTCTAATTGCTATGTTCGGACATGTAACGCAAATACAAAACATGTTGAACTTAATACAATTTGTTTATTGTAACTGACTGTTCTGAAAATTACATAATGAATGTTGAATTAATAATTCAATAATAAATTTAATATTATAAATTGATTTATATATAATAAAAAATAGTATAATTTTTAACTGGCTCTATTTTCTACAAAAACGATCATTATTGTACCGAAAAAATACCTGAGATATAATATCCTATGTAGAATAATATATATTTTTTTGAAATTTTCGTATTTATAATGTGGCCAAAAAAAAAAGAAAACATGTATTTTTTTTGGAGAATCTTTTTTTCTCTATTTTCCAAAATACAAAAAAAAATTCAAAAAAATATATATTATTCTACATAGGATATTATATCTCAGGTATTTTTTCGGTACATTAATGATAGTTTTTGTAGAAACTAGAGCCAGTTAAAAAATATATTATTTTTTATTTTTATATAAATCAATTAATAATATTAAATTTATTATTGAATTATTAATTCAACATTCATTATGTAATTTTCAGAACAGTCAGTTACAATAAATAAGTTGTATTAAACGAATAAATTCAATATTAAGTTTAAAATGTATTTGAGGTACGTGTCTGAACATAGCAATTAGAACCGTGTGAACTAACGGTAAGCTTATATTTTATTATTATTTTAAATTACGAATACCTAATCTAACTCAATCCATAACTTTCATAACAGGACGTAATCGACATCATTATACAAAAATAGTACATTTTAAAAATCAATAATTTAATAATTGTATTTATATTAGAATTAAGTATTTGTAGAATAATATTTATGTTAATATTTTTGCAATATTAAACATATTATTAAAAAAACTACTTATTTCATTATTTAGATATTTTATTCATATTATTTTTATCTTATGGCATATATGTAAATAAATTAATACAATTTATTTGTTTTTCTATAATACGTATGAAAATGTATACTTTCATATATTTTTACAATTTACATTACATAAACAATAAATATTTGACAAAATATGAAGGACAATTACTTAGCTGGTCGATGCTCCAAAATCTGAAAATTAACCACTATATTTCCTTTGATAGGCTTAAATAAAAATATTTTATTCATATTGGTAAATAAAGTTAAAAAAACTTATCAATACATATTACATAATAATATTGATTTATTTATTAATTTGAATTTTATTATAATAAACATTTAATATATTTTACATATTTAATAATAATAAAATTGATATAAATTAAAAAATATATATAAAATTGATTTGGGCAAATATTGTCATCTTTATATTTTTTACATTAGAATATATCAACAAACTGTTATCTTCTTGTCACAATAAATACTGAAAATTTCAATTTGTATTAGAAACACGTAAATAAAATTTAGCGTCATTTCATATAGTATTTGTATTTCATTTTGTAGAAATTAAAAAAAATGATTGTGCAGAAAGTCTCATTTAGACTACCGTTCTAGTTTTGCGCACAAGCACAAGAGTTTGACCAATTCAAACACTTGTTGTAAAAACTAAAAATATGTTAAGTGTTTGGATTGGTCAAATTCTTGTGCTTCTGCGTAAAACTAAAACGGTAGTCTAAATGAGACTTAACATTTAAATTATGTTTAAAATAATAATCATGTAACAAAAAAGGCTGACAAATTACATTTAGAGTAGAACCTCATTCTGTTTGTTAGAACAGTTTTACGATTTAGTTTTAGTTTCACGACTTAATACTGCGCAAAAACTAGACCATTCACATTGCCTGTTGGTCCTGATACATTTTCAGTTACGCCTGCGCAATAATAACAATTTAAAGATCGGTCATTTGACCGGTTATGGTAGAAATAGGTATGTATTAAGTGTTGGTATGTTTAGTATTAAAACCGAATCATTAATAAAAAGAGAACTACAAAAATTAAATTGTTAAACTCTGAATACGAATGTTTCTATTTAATTTCTACTCTGGGTAAAAAATTTCTATTTCGTATTCATCAGGTTTCTCTTTGCATGAGAACGGATATGGCTCTTTAAAGTGCCACTCCAACTAAAAGCTCTCTCACACATTTTGCATTTATAAGGTTTCTCCTTCGTATGTACACGAATATGCGATTTTAAATTTTCACTTCTAGTAAAAGTTTTCTCACATATTTCGCATTTATAACATCTCTCTTTTGTATGTGTACGAATATGATCTTTTAAATGTCCACTTCGAGTAAAAGTTTTCTCACATATTTCGCATTTATAAGGTCTCTCATTTGTATGTATACGAATATGATCTTTTAAATGTCCACTGTGAGTAAATGTTTTCTCACATATTTCGCATTTATAAGGTTTCTCATTTGTATGTGTACGACTGTGCACTATCAAATCTCCACTTCGAATAAATGCTTTCTGACATATTTCGCATTTATAAGGTCTCTCATTTGTATGTACACGAATATGATTTTTTAAATCTCGGGTTTGAGCAAATGCTTTGTCACATATTTCGCATTTATAACATCTCTCATTTGTATGTGTAAGAATATGCACTTTTAAATGTCCACGCCTAATGAAAGATTTGTTACACATTTTGCATTTATAAGGTCTCTCCTTTGTATGTATACGAATATGATCTTTTAAATGTCCACTTTGAGTAAATGTTTTCTCACATATTTCGCATTTATAAGGTCTCTCATTTGTATGGATACGAATATGCCTTTTTAAACTTATATTCTGAGTAAAAGTTTTCTCACATAATGTACATTTATGAGATTTTCTTTTCTTTACAGATTCACCATTTTCTTCCGAGCTGAAAATATTATTTTTCTTCGAATCTCTACTAGCTTGCCCATGTTTTATGTCGATTTCATTCTCAAAATTAGAATATTCTTCCTTAATTATTATTTCTGAATGTAAATCTACAGATTCTGATTTCAAACTTTCTTCAAATTTAATATTTGTATCAGTTTCCAATTCTACTTCTTCCATGTAATCTTCAGTAATAGCTTCTTCTTTCATACAAACTGCATCAACATTTGTATTATTTTGTGATTCTAAACTTTCTTCAATTTTAATGTTTATGTCAGTTTCCAAATCTAGTTTAATGTATTCTTCATCAATATTCTCTTCTTTAATTTTGCTTTCAATTTTAAATTCGTTTTCCATAACTTTACTATTTTGCAATTGTTGTTTTGCATATCGCTTTAAAATTTCTTGCGATTTAAAACATTTTTCTACAAATTTATACGTTTCATTTAATCGAACAGAACAAACTGAGCAAATACAATTCGATAACTTCTCAGTACATTCCAACTAAAAATATAAATTAAAATTATATATTACATATAATACAAATTACCGGTTTAAAGGGATCTTAATAAAGAAATATATGTCTACTAGTAACACCTTATCCCTATGATATTTTACTAATATTTGAATTATTTGTGAGATCTAAATCCCACTACAAGCTGTGTGAATACATACGTTACTTGATTATGAAATAACAAATGATTATAAATACAAGACGAAATTTTTACGAGCCTGAAAACAGACAACAATATTTTTTCTCATAATAGCTATTCCCAACTACTCTTGCAGAAACAAATTTTAGTTTAGCAAAAACATATTATAATAATGAATAAACTTATTATAAGTAAACCTAATAAAATAATAATTGTTTTATGTAATTTTTATTGTGAATGTGCATGTATTCAAATTAAAACTTATTTTACAAAAGTTTTAATTAAACAAAACCAACAAAGGTATTAAAATTTGAAATACTCTAAATTAGGTTAAGTTAAATTTTTCTGTTCTCAAAAATTATGGAAGAGACAATAAATAAATGATTACTTATCAATTTTTAAGCATATAATTTCGTTTCGTAGACCTGGTTAAAGCTAGTATTTTACTTACAATTTCCGATGCAATGGTTTCCAATTTGTATGATAACAATACATTATCCGTATCCATTGTAGTTAAAGTAAATGTTATATTATCACCACCAGCACATAGTCGACAAAGTTTTCCATGTAAATGTTGTTTTAATATTATTTGAGAATTGAAACATTGTTTTATAAATTGATAAGCATCATTCAATCGAACAGAGCAAATTGTACAAATACATTTCGGTAATTTGATCTTGCAATCTACCTAAAATAAGAAAAGTAAAAGATTCAGAAACAATATGTATATTACAATCAAAACAAATAATTTCATTCTTACAATTTCTGGCATAATTGCTTCCAATTTATCTACGAAACGTTTGCCATCTGAATCCAGATCAAGTATAGTAAACAATACATTTTTGTCACTTATACATAATTGACAATGGTGCATAAACTTATTCATGATGAAAATTAAATTTTCTACCAAAAAAAGCTTCTTATAAAAAGTAAAATATAAAAATATTGTAATTGATAGTATTAGAGGTTAACTTATAAAAATCTGACACGAATCCAGTTGGCCAGATAAATTTTGCGTAATGTTTTTAGTATAAGAAGAAGAATAAATAGCAGCGTCCTGTTTGCTGAACGTAAAAGGCGAAAGATTAATTCGCACTGAAGAGAATCCAGGGTAACGAGTCAACGTGTTAGACAAACTACTTAAGAAACCACTTCCAATAACTACACAGGAGACGTCATTTAAAAATTATTTTTTTAACTAACAACACATTGTTTTCAAAACATTTGCAACAATTAAAATATACAATAATTTCATAAATAAAATTGTAGAATAAATTTTATTGAAAATATATTTACAATAATAATATTCATTAAATTGTTATATTTTTACAACTGACGTTCATCAGCGTCATCTATGCATACGGAAATCAAGTACTTCTCAAAGTAGTTTATAATTTAACAATTAATGGCGAACAATTAAGATATATAATAATATAATGGACAAAATTGTAGAATACATTTTATTAAAAATATATTTACAATAAAAATATGCATCTAATTATTATATTTTTACAATTAAAGTTTACTAGCGCCATCTATGAATACGAAAATAAAGTACTTTTTAAAGTAGTTTATAATTTAACAATTATTGTCAAACAATTAAAATATACAATAATATATTGGACAAAATTGTAGAATACATTTTATTAAAAATATATTTACAATAAAAATATGCATCTAATTATTATATTTTTACAATTAAAGTTTACTAGCGCCATCTATGAATACGAAAATAAAGTACTTTTTAAAGTAGTTCATAATTTAACCATTATTGTCAAACAATTAAAATATACAATAATATATTAAACAAAATTGTAAAATATATTTTATTAAAAATATATTTACAATAACAATATTCATTAAATTGTTATATTTTTGCAACTAACGTTCATCAGCACCATCTATGAACAAGGAATTGAAGAACTTTTTAAAGTAGTTTATTATTTAAACATTAATGTTGAACAATTAAAATATACAATAATATAATGGACAAAATTGTAAAATGTGTTTTATTAAAAATATATTTACAATAACAATATTTTTAAAATTGTTATATTTTTACAAATGACGTTCATCAGCGCCATCTATGAATACGGAATAAAGCACTTCTCGTTGTATTTTGCTTGTCAGAAATGTCATTTTCCTAGCATTTACAAAACTTTATTAATTATTTATTATAATTTAAAATAAAGATTGAAGGAAAAATGATAGTATTAAAAGCTCAAGGTATGTATTGTTATTTATATCATTATTAATAGAATGTCCTATTTTTGATATACGTAGAAGTACTTATAAAGAAAGTTAGGTTATAAATTTTTGTTTACTTACTTAGTTTACTTAGTTAATAATATTTACAGCAGTAAATAATTTAAAATTACTTTTTACATGAGCTGACAAAAGACATGTTGTCACAAGATACTTCTATATGCACAAATTGTTTAACAAATCATATCTCTCCAATAATTGGTGCTACACATTTTTAAACGTGTGAATTAAACAGAAAGAAGATGTTTCGAATAAAAATTATAGGTATTTAGAAATTTCTTTTTATCGACTACACTCATTATTTTAGTCGTTACATTTTGGTTATTATTAAAAGTAAAATGTTAGTGAAAGAATAAATAACTGCATTCCGGAATATTTCAGATTAAAAATTTATAATTTATATTATAAATATGTACGTTTGACCATTGATTACAATGTAGAAAAAAATAGCGAAATTACAGAAAAATAGTGCTAAAATTTTACTATAAAAAATCTGTAATTTCATTTTACACCATAAATATTATATATTTCTACCATATAATTCTGTAATTTTGTACATAATTCGATAATAATCACATGAAGTATGTAAACTTGCTTTACTTTCTGCAAATGGCATCACATACCTACATATTGTTGGTATAACTTCATAAATTATGTTAAAATTACAGCTTGCATATTAATATCTGTAATAATTCATTAAAAATAATGTGAATTAGTACATATATTTTGGTGTAATAATACTATAATAAAATATTACCAGTGTAATTCATTCATTTCAAAATACATCTTTTATAGGTAAATTTAGATATGTATATATATGTAATTATACCAACAATATTATTACAGAACTAAATAAATTTTACCTATTTATGGAAAATATCTGAAAGCATTGCTTAAAAAAACTGTAATATTACATATACATAATGTATTTTTTTATTCCGTTAATAATATATCATAGTATAATAATGTTTGTAATATAGTTCTGATATTATATGTATTTTATAGTAGTTTGTAGCCCAAGCTACGAAAATGGTATATTTCATGCCGAAAGAAAAAATATTTATTCGAGGCATTTAGCCCGAGGTTAAATATTTCTTGAGGCATGAAATGTCATTTTCGTAGCGTGTGTTACACCATGTTTTTTAATCCTATATTAAAATAAAAAGCATATTTTAAACTATAAATTAACCAATAAATTTCAAATAATGTAAATATGTACGTTTGACAGATAAAACAATATGGCTACTGCTGTGCTATGAACTAGGCCAAGTCACATAGCTTAATTAAGATTTGTGTTTACAATAATAAAAATAAAATTAATAAACAATAACAATATTAATAATAATAACAATTATAATAAATATATTTTCAATGTTACATACAATTTCAAGTATGTGTAAATGTTTTAACATATGTATAAGCACAGTGCCACCTATTGATGAATGTCATGCATTTTTGTTTGCTCCTAGCCGTGAAAAGTATTGTTTTCGCACCTAGCCGTGAAAAGCACTATTTTCGCTCCTCAAAAGTGTATATATATATATATATATATATATATATATATATATATATATATATATAAGTTAATTTAGAATAACTACCGTGAATATAAGTTGAGAAAATTTATATAACGGGATACGGTATATGATTGACTAGGTTATTAAAATGCTAGCATTTAATATCTATCAATTTATTACAAATCCTATATTTCGCCACACATTTGTGGCTTCTTCAGGGAAGCACTGAAATAATTTTTTAGAAAAACAAAAAAATTATTACTATCGTTAAAACCAAAACAATACAGTTTAAATTAACATAGTATGTAAAAACTTACAAGTATGACCAGATATTTAATTGCTGTTGTAGTAAATGAATATTTTTAAAAAATGGTATGCTTTTTCTGTTTTCATTCTCATTCAATGTAAAACTCTTTTTTGTAATCCAAGTTAACACAAAACGAACAAATTAAAAAATTTTTAAAATTATACACAGATAATTATCACTTATACAAGTCAATTATTAAAATAATAAATAGAATAAATATAATAAATAGTTAAAAAACAATATAATAGTTATAAATTAAAACAAATGTAATTTTATACGTTATACAAACAAAAAAACTGAAAAATATAAATAAATTTTACTGTTTTTTCAAAAACCAATTAAAATTCAAAATTAACAAACAAGTCGAATCCTAAAAAACAAGAAGAAAAAATTGATTCATAATTGAAATTAAAAGTGTGCGCATGTCAAAACAAAAAAAAAAAATTTTTTAAAAATTAAGTTGATAAAAACAATTAAAAATTTTGGCGCTGCTATGAAGTTGAACAGGTTACTAAGAAGAAAAAGTTTTTATCGACCGTATTGACGATTGATCAATGTTCATTATGTTGGCATATACGGAGATAGAGTTTCTGATATCAGATGTAATTAATAACAAATCATGAGTGACGACTTACAGTGTGACACAGGCATTAGTATTTTTTTATTTGTTTTACATAAGAAATTCTATAAAATATTTAAAAAAATTATTTGTGAATTTTAATTCTGTTCATAAGTGATTATGTCGTCTGATCGCTTCAAGTGAAAGACTTCGAAATATCTCGAAAAATAAGCATCGGACAAAAAAAATTTCACAGGTAAAAAGTTTATATTTTTGAGGGGGGTGGGGGGCATTCACTCGTACTAAAATTGAAGAGCTACTGTCTACCCTTTTTGAAGGGGCAGGGGGTAACTTTAAAATCTTAAAAGGAAATTTCTATTTTCAATGCAGATTCGGATTCTACGATTAACTCCTCTTCCCTATATCCGAATCCGAATCTGCAATAAAAAATAGAAATTTCCATTTAAGATTTTAAAGTTAGCCCCTGCCACCCTCAAGGGTGGGCAGTAGCTCTTCAATTTTAGTACGAGTAAATGCCCCCCTCAAAAATATAAATTTTTCATCTGTGAAATTTTTTTTTCGAGGTATTTTGAAGTCTTTCACTTGAAGCGACCAGATGGCATAATCACTTATGAACAGAATGAAAATTCATAAATAATTTTTTTAAATATTTTATAAAATTTCTTATGTAAAGCAATTAAAAAAATACTAATACTTTTTTCCTATCATTTAATATTAATGAGTTAGAAATAGTCAAATGAGTACATGCAAGTGTATACATAAGGAGTAGGTGACCCCTTAAAACAATAAATAATTAAAAAAAAAAGAAACACGTCAATTTTATTTTTAATTGGGCTATCTTAATATAAAATAAAATTTTGAAAAAAAATACATAACAATTAAATATGGGGTAAAATATGTGTAAGGGTTGCAAAAGGGTAACTTACAAATCGTATAGAAAAAACTAATACCACTGGTGGATAGCTCTTAAAAAACGAAGGTACTCGTACATTTACACTTTTGTTCTAGGATGCATAGTTTCCGAGAAAAAAATAAAAACCAATTTTACGCTAAATTTTGGGGGTGATTTGCACCCCCTAAACCTTGATTAGAGCCGAAAAAAAAATACGTGTCGCTTAGTTTTTAGTGTTCTACTTGATAACTGAAGCTCATTTAAATCGGCGTGTAACACCTCGATATGTTTGCTTGTAAGTCAATTACTTGCGTAAATATCAAGGTAGGCAATTTTACAATAAAAATAAATAAGTTTATAATCTAAAATGTTTATATAATTATTTTTATATTTTCTATATCAGATCCTGTGTAGTTTATCACAATTTGTATCTACATTCAAGTGTTTTTTTAGCAACCTAAAAATGTTACTGATAATATTGAACATTATTTTTACATATGACAAAATTCTCAGTCGATAAATTTCTCAGTTATTTAACATGGTAAAAAATTTTCAGAACTCATTATATTAAAATAAAACGTCTATAGGTTGCAGTTCTTAATATTTATTAATAATTGACCTACTCATTCTGCAGTATTTTTACTTCGGTATTGATGTTTTAATCTTCAGATTAGTCTTTTGTATTATTATTGTGTTAGTGCGTTCGTGGTTTTGTAGTGATGTGAAATCATAGTGATATATCTCGGTTCTAGGTGAATCGTTCTTGTTATTTTAATTTTTTCGCCAAATATCCATTACGAAATTACATAAGTAATAATTCGTAATTATTGTTTTCCTCGTAAAGGAAACTACTTTCTCAGATTGTATAAATTTTAAAACGAAATTTCTTAGATTGTAGAGATTTTACTCGAGAATTATACATGGTTTTAAAAAAATTTTCTTGGGAATTTAATTAATTTGTACATCAGATTGTACAAGTGGTTTTTAATCGGTTTTTTCATGCGCGTCATCTTCAAAAACGAATCATAAAAGTTTTACCAGTCGTAAATTTGTATTTTTAAATATTGCATATTTATTGCTAGAACAAGATTAGTTTGTGAACAGTGAGTTTAGCATATTTTTGAAGGGTATCAAAATGAATTCCGCCCTTGTATACAATGTGACGATTCGGATTTCTCTACGACACAAATACCTGTAAAATATAAATTGACATGAACGATGCATAAATCAGGTTAAGGTATAACTTACCATATAGTCGTGTAAACGAACAATTTATATTTATTTTGGACAAATCACTCTAGTATTTTTCGTGTTCGTTCATTTCCATGTGAGAAGCATACGTAAATTCTAACCACCATGTGTCAAATCATAACAAATAGCAAATTAACCTAGTCAAAAAAATAAACAACGTCATTTGACACAAACAGTTGAAGGTTACAGTATACGAATGCGCAAGGCGCTAGCGCATTGCTAGCGAAATTTGTAAGATTAATAAGAGAATACGTATTCCGCTGTCACGTGCAAAGTAACAAAAAGAAGAATACGTCTTTCTCTTTCTATAAACAGAGTCAAATTTTTTTGCAAAGTTATGACATGCTAGTCTGGAATTTCGGGTATAAATACCGCCGATTTTGAGTTAAAAATTCAGAGTTTGCTTGGCATCCAGGCTCACTCATAAGTTCTGCTTGGTCTTCCTCGCTAAACTTTTCTCCTGGTCGACTTAGCTTTCGAGTCCCAGATTTCTTTTTACGGTTTACGCGATTTAGTTTTTTTTACGGTAATTTTGTCTCTGATTTACGATTGAATTTTTCTAAGTCCGGTTGTTTTAACTTAGAATATTTTCTAAGAATTTATTTCATTTTGTACTTGGAATTTTGTTAAATTTTATTCTGACTTACGGTAAATTTTACAAGTCCGTTGTTTCGACTTGGAATATTTTCTAGGATTTACATAATTTTGTATTTAAAATTTTGTTAAATGTTATTTTGATTTACGGTTAATTATTCTAAGTTAGTTTGTTTTGTTTTATAAAATATAATACTGAGAAAAGTTTTGGGTTTATTAAGTTACTTGGGTTATTTAAAATTCTATTTCATATTTATTTATCAATCAATTGAATAAACCGGTTTTACAATAAACAGGAATTATTAATATAAATGTTTGTTTACTTCATTTGTGTTGTCATACCCTCAACATCCGAAATCCGTATTACGAACCCCTGGGACACGTCTAGGCTATCAGAATAAGCAATCACGTACGAAGCAGGCATTACAACAATCAACAATAAAATAGGTGTAGATGACCAAATTTTAAATTATGTTTACTATAACCATTGTTGTTATTTTAAATACATACAAATTAGTTGAAACAAAGAAGCTTCCGCTAGAAACGTCCTGATTGATTTATTACTTTTCTATAATCTAACCGATAATTTGTTGTAATTACAATTTATAGTTAATGCATATCAATTATTTCCAGTTTGAATTATTTGGAAATCTATACTTTGATTTCGAGAGTTAAAGTTTTTCGTTTTTCATAGTATGAGCTGGTTGCATAAAACCTTATTAAGCACATATTAGCTAGCAACGTGAATAGATTGTAACAAATCAAATCATGCGTTCCGAATATAGTTGACAATCTAGAGCACATAGATAATAATGACTGATTAAGATAACAATGTTATATGAAGTATTATAAAAAAAATGTTGTAGCAAAAGTTGGTGTTAGTCAGTTAAGATGGTTCGGACATGTAGAGCGAATGTCTAATGAACGTTTGGTTAAAAAGATTTATTTGAATGATTTTGATGGTATACGTTTGCGTGGACGTCCGATGAGCAGTTGGAGTGGTATGATTGAGAGTGTTTTGAGTGAGCGACAGTTTCCAAGTAGTAGGAATAAAAGAGTATGTATGAGAGGAATTATGAATGTGGATGAAGCGACAGTTGCTCGTTTGGATAGGAATGTTTGGAGGCGACTGATTTCGGGATGATGAAAAGAATTTGTGCCACATCATTTTGAATACATAGCGTGATTGTGTATGTATGTAAGTATAAAATTTGAAAAAAGTCAAAATAATAAAATTTCTTCAATCGGATTAAAAATATTCAATCTATTTTCAGCAGAACTTCGAACTTTTACAATTCGGTTCAATCAAACTAACAAATTTCGGTTGTTTCAGTTTTTTGTTCCGCCAAACATATTGTGAGTTGTAAACGGCACATTAAAGCTGTAAAAGAAATTTCTAGAAAAGTGGCCGTTTAAAAATTGCTAAATATTTTTGCAACATCTGATTACGATTAAATATTCCCGTTTCAAACAAGTTCACTTTGAGAAAGTACATTGTCTCAGAGTGATTTTTTTTTCAAAATTTTTGTCGGAAGTTTTCTACCACGATTTGTTTGGCGCGTAAAAACTTGATTATAGACAATGGAAAAATATTCTAGAAGCATAAAATTACATTTAAAAAAGATAAAAGCTGCGAAATTAAAAAAGGTAAACGTTTATTTCACATCAGTACTTATTTACAGCCACTTTTCTAATCTTTGAGAAACTTAAATATTGTAATAGCAGTCTCTTAATACTTTTTCCGAGAAGGACCGTATACCTACAACTCAGACTAATAGACATTTTTAACTTGATAAGGTAGAAATAACCATAAATGAAGTAAAGATCCCATATCCTAATTTGTATATAATTGCAAATTTCTTGTGGAAGAAACCTTTTTATATTGTTACCGACGAGCAAAGTTTATTAACTGCCAAAGAGCAGTTGTTAACTCTTGGTTGGTCGCATTAATTACAGTGGTTGCTAAAAATTAGAATTGAGCCGTCATATGACAAACATTTTAATTTATTCTCATTTAACTACACTCTAAAAAAAATTATGTAATTTTATTTACAAAACATGAGATACTATGATGCCCAGTATATCTAGGTATAATTACTCAGCTGCTGTAATTTTAACATAATTGTTTAAAAATACATTATATCAGAACTATTACAAACATTATGTAATATGATATTACCAACGGAATGGAAATGCACATATGTATATAATATTACAGTATTTTTAATTAAGTTTCTTTTAGTAAATTTACATAACCTTATTAAATTTGTTGTCAGGAATTTTCCATAAATAGCAAAAATTTGTTTAGTTTGTTTACATTACATTTTTAAATGTACATAAAGGATGTATTTTAAAATAAATGAATTACACTTAAAATGTTTTATTAGTATTATTTGTAAGCATCGAAAATACATCTGACAGATTTTTGAAATGCGCGCCAGAAAGTGACTAGAGTGAAGTGAGAGAGGAAACACTAGATGGCAGTAGAGTATGATAAGATCTGAAATGTGAACGCAAGCCGATTAATAAAATAAATAATAAAGTGTATTATCCTGTTTTATTATAAAAATCCTTACAGAGAAAAATCAGAAGTGAGATTTACCGGGTTTCTGAAGGGTCAGAGCCTTGCGAAATCGATATATAGTGGCAAGTTTTCAGCCGGAAAACTTAGAATTGTGTAACGAATATTCGGTGAAAAAGCACGTGTTATCCAGTTACAAAAGTTGTGGTAATCGGACAGCACAAGAAAAAATGCCGAACGAAGATACAAGTAATAACGCTAGCAGTGAGCAAGCAATACTTATAACACCAGAAGCAATGCAAAATATAATATCAAGTGCTATAACCGCAGCGTTAGCACACATAAACATTGATGAACAACGTGGACAAAGAATACCATTGTCAGAAATTTCTACGCAAATTCCAGCATTTAGTGGAAGTCATGATGAGGATATAGATAATTGGTTGTCGAGGGTAGACATCATTCAACTAAATCATCGATTGGAAGACACTACTGTACTGTTAATTGCAACAAACAAGCTAACGAAGAGAGCCAGAGAGTGGTACGATTCACAAGCAAACTTAGCACAGCTTCCATGGCAAGAATTGAAAACTAAATTAAAAGCAACTTTTAAATCAAATACCGATCGTTTAACACTTTTTGACAACATGCAAGCTAGAAAGTGGAAGCAGGGAGAACGAATCGAAGACTATTATTACGACAAAATGAAAATGTTAAATAAACTAAACGTGACTAGTGAAGATGCTATCTTACACATTATTCGTGGGATTGATAATTTGGTATTAAGAATTCAATTAAAAGGGCAAAAACTTCAAACACCTGAAGAACTGCTCGAAAATATGAAATCGTACGCTGATGAATTACCTCAAAGTACAAGTACTTATCACTCAAATAGACGTGAAAATAAACAGTTCCAGAGTGGAAACAATCGTCCGAAAAATACCAATAAACCAAACATACAGTGTTTTAACTGCAAAAAAACGGGGCATTACGCGTCAACATGTCCGGAAGCTAAACGTAGCAACAATTGCTTCAAATGCGGCGACATTGGTCATCAAGTAAAAGATTGTCCGAAGAGAAACGCAAGTATAAATTTAACTCAACCAATATCAAAACATATGTCTAATATCCAAATAAAGTTAAGCGGTAATACTTATAATGCACTCGTAGACAGCGGAAGCATTACGAATGTGATGCGAGAAGAGATTGCTGAAGATTGTCGGTTAAAATACGAAGAAAGTAATCAAATTTACACCGGTTTTGGAATGACCGACGTTCAAAGCAAGGGAAAAGTACGAACACAAATAAAAATAGGAAACGATAAATACGACATCAACTTTATCGTTATACCCAATTACGCAATATCACAAGACATTATTTTGGGTGAACCATTCTTTAATGATGCAAGTGTTACATTCGGTCCAAGTGGAATGAATATTTCTAAAGTCAAATCCGAAACACCATCGGAAGTAAACGAGATTCTGCAAATCGAAGTACAGCAAACTAGCCCAGACTATAATGTAAACCCGAACTTCAGTATGGCGCAGAAACATCAACTGGAACATATGGTAAGCCAGTACCAACAAAATTTATTAATTAAACCTGTTCTAGACAACGAGGACGTGGAGATGAAAATTCGACTGAGGAGCGAGACACCGATCGTTCATCGACCGAGACGTTTGGCACAGAACGAGTTGAAGCAAGTGCAAGAAATCGTCGATGATCTCCAGGAACGAGGTATCATTCGTCCAAGCAAGTCAGAATACTGCAGTCCAATTGTGTTAACAAGAAAGAAAAATGGTGAAGTTAGAATGTGTGTGGACTACCGAGCTTTAAATGCTATTACGGTAAAAGATCAATTTCCATTACCATTAATAGACGACTTTATAGATAAACTAAGAGATAAAAAGTTTTTTACTTTATTAGATTTAAAAAATGGTTTTAATCATATACGCATGGCAGAAAACTCTGTAAAATTTACATCTTTTGTGACACCTTTTGGTCAGTTTGAATATTTATATATGCCATATGGTTTGAGCAATGGTCCAGGAACATTCCAAAGATACATAAATAACGTATTTCCAGAATTTATAAGAAACAACGATATTCAAATTTATATTGATGATATAATGATAGCAACAAAAAGTGTAAAAGAAAATTTTGAAATCTTGGAACGTGTCCTTGATACTTGCAAAAGTAATTGTTTAAAATTAAGACTTGATAAATGTCAATTTGGTGTGACACGTATAGAATATTTAGGTTATGATATTAGTTTTAATTGTATACAACCAAATATAGGCAAAATCAAATCTGTAATTAAATATCCAGAGCCAAAGACGATACATGATGTACATAGCTTTCTAGGATTGAGCGGGTATTTTCGTAGATTTATTAAAGATTACGCAAGAGTTGCAAAACCTCTTAGCGATTTGTTACGTAAAAGTACGGGATTTAAATTCGGAAAGATAGAACGAGATTGTTTCGAATTGTTAAAGCTGAAGTTAAGTACTAAACCGATTCTTTCTATTTATAATCCAATCGCTAAAACGCAATTATTTACAGACGCGAGTAGTAAAGGTTTCGGAGCGATTTTAATGCAAACGGATGAAACTGATAAATACCATCCGGTATATTATTTCAGCGCGAAAACATCGGAAGACGAAGCCAAATATCATAGTTTCGAACTCGAAACTCTGGCAATAGTAAAAGCACTTCATAAATTTCGTACATATTTGCTAGGTATTGATTTTACAATCATCACTGACTGTAATGCATTAAAACAGACACTTTCAAAGCGAGAAATATGTCCGCGTATTAATCGTTGGTCATTAGTTCTCCAAGAATTTAGTTATACGTTAGAACACAGAAAGTCCGAATTGATGAAACATGTAGATGCTCTTAGTCGGTATCCGGTTCAATTAATTCAATATGATTTGCTTGAATCACTTAAAAGAGAACAAGGTAATGATCCCGATATACAAAATATTATTAATAAAGTTAACGCAGACAAATTACCTGAAAGAAACGATTATGACATTTTAAACGGTTTACTGTTTCGTAAAGTTTCGCGAAATCTACTAGTAGTTCCGCGAAATATGCGCAGGAATATAGTAAACGAATACCATGATAATAACACGCATGTAGGCCATGAGAAAACGTTGGCAGCAATTCGCGATTATTATTGGTTCAGAGGTATGAATAAATACGTTAAACAATACATAAAAAATTGTTTGATCTGCATTCAATATAACAATAAATTGAAAAAAGATGGTTATATGAACATACCAGATCACGGTGATCGACCATTTAAAATTTTACACATCGATCATATAGGGCCATTGGAAAAAACAAAATCCGGTTCCAAATTTATATTAATTATAATAGACTCGTTTTCGAAATTTGTATTTTTACGAACTGCAAAGCAAACCGATAGTAACAGTGTGATAAAGTCGTTAACTGAAATCTTTTCGACTTTCGGAAATCCAAATATTATTATTAGCGATCGAGACACGGCCTTCACCTCAGCTAAATTCGAAGATTTTTGTACGCAACGAAAAATTAAACACGTAAAAATAGCCGTAAGTACACCGCGAGCTAACGGTCAGGTAGAACGGTACGTTCGAGTTACCAAGAATGCTTTAGCGAAATGCGCGACTTCGGAAAATTGGAATGAATCTCTAGAACTAATTCAGCTTAGTATTAACAATACCGTTCAGAAATCTGTTGGTGCCTCTCCTAGTAAGTTATTATTAGGGATTGATTTGAATTACTTAATAGATCAAGACATAAAATATTTAGTCAATCAGGTAAATGATTGTGAACCTGTGAATTTTGAGATGTTGAGACAGACTGCTATGGATAAAATGAAACAATCACAAAACTATAATAAAAATGTTTTTGATCGAAAGCGGAAACCTGCTGTTAGTTATCAAGTTGGTGATTACGTAGTTATAAAAAGACCACAAATATTATCAAGGGGTAGTACTGTCTTTGCACCAAAATTTAAGGGGCCATATATTGTTACTAAAGTCTTAGAACGCGACAGATATGTAGTTGAAGATATACCTGGATTTCAATATACTCAACGTTTTTATACAAGTATCTGTTCAGCTGAAAATATGAAACTATGGCCGCGTGAAGAAAATGATGTTATGAACACCAATTCTGATGTCGAGGACGACGATCCGGTCAGAATAGCCGAAGCTGTAAGCATCGAAAATACATCTGACAGATTTTTGAAATGCGCGCCAGAAAGTGACTAGAGTGAAGTGAGAGAGGAAACACTAGATGGCAGTAGAGTATGATAAGATCTGAAATGTGAACGCAAGCCGATTAATAAAATAAATAATAAAGTGTATTATCCTGTTTTATTATAAAAATCCTTACATATTACACAAAATATGTGCTAAGTCTCATTATTTTGATGAATTATATTACAGATATTAATATGTAATCTGTAGTTTTACATAATTTAAGAAGTTATACTAACAATATGTAATTCTACATTAAGTATTGTGATGCAATTTGCAGAAAGTAAGTAATTTAACATAAATATCAGGTCATTTTTACTTACTTTATGTGATTATTGTGAATTATGTAAAAATTACGGAATTTTGAGATAGAAATACAGAATATTTATAGTAAAATGAAATTGCAAGGAATTTTTTTTTGTAATTTTGCTAAGAAAATTTACAGTTTTGTTACTGAAATATATATTATTTTAATTGTATCTATTAAAGATGATTGAAAATCTCTCTTTGATTTGTAGAAAAAACTGAAAACGCAAATGCAAATATCGACAAAATGAAATTGGATGAATTAACATCGGAAACAAGCGAAGCTAAAACTATTCTCTCGAATGGAACTAGTAATAGTGATCTAAAAGAAAATATTAAAGAGAAACCGATTGAGGCGGATAAGTCGGACGAAATAAAGAACTGTGGTGATGAAATGGATCTATTAATCGAAGATGTAAATGCAACAAATCAGCATCTTCATGATGACGATAGCCGTCATCAAACTGGCGATCAAGCTAATGATGACTGTGCTTCGTCGTCGTCATCATCTAATTATCAATCGATTGACGAAATCTATGATGATCTATCGCAGGAAATGACGCTACGTTTGACTGATGATGAAAATGAAGATGATCTAGTGAAAAATGGTAAGTATTTTTTTTTTATATTAATATATATTTTTTATATTAATAATATTAATTATTTAATATTATGCCCTAACATTTTATGAAAGTCCAAATTAATGAAGCTACCATACCAGTGTTTCCCAACTGTAATAATCATTACATGTTTATCCAACTGTTAAAACTGATTTTCTACGTCCGTAGTATTCATGAAATAATTGTAGTTTTCGATTTACGATTAAATTCTCTTTCGACGTCTTTGTCATAAGTTGGTTTTCTGATGTAGATAAAAAAAACTTTTTTTGTCTTTATTATCAGCAGTTTTATATCAGACAACCAGAAAAGTTTAGGCGTTATATTTTTTTGTAAAGTTTGATGTAATAACTTATTTCATTTTATTTAAACTTTCAAAGCTCTGGTATTTCGTTGTAAGCAGTGACATATAGCCAAAATGGATTGGAAACTTGCCGTGTGACCTTGTCGTCAAAAATTTGTATGCAACCTGCACAATATAACGTATATTTCTGTCTTTGGCCAGTTCTCGAAATGTTTTGCAGTGTTCAAGACAATAATAAGGGAATACTACGTGGATATGTCAAAGACATAACTCCTAATAACGAAGATATCCTCAAATGTTGAGATTTTTCCCAAAAAAAATGCCCAAGTTAATCAATTATTGAATCGGCTTGTTAATCTATGCATCAATGACTGGCCAGTTTAACCATAGACACGTGTTTCGTTCTTTAGGAGCACGTCAGTATAGTGCTTTGATCAAATATCCTCTCTCAAATAACAGTTCTTGGTGCAAGCACTCTACAATGCCTATCAACATAGGTTTCTCTGGTCTATTTTGGCACTTTTAACTTAGTAGATACTAAAACGCATGTTCAATTCGTCGAATCGTTGATTTATTAACAAATTACACGCCGATTTAAATCTGCTTCTGTATTTAATTAGAACATTAAAAACTAAGCGACACGTATTTTTTTTTATCGGCAACCGTCAAGGTTTGCGAATTGCCCTAACACAAATACGTCGTAAATCGAAAACTCTCTCTAATTTTATAAATTACTATTCCATGTTAAATTATTTATATCGCCGTCAAAATTAAGATTTTAAATTTTGAGAATATATATATATATATATACTGGGTGTTCGTTCGTCAAGTTCGTATGGGCGTTTAACATGCATTTTCGATAATTTGCGATATACTTTTTACTCGAATAAAATTCGAAGAAATATAGCTAAACTGTTTCCTGGGAAACCGGGCAATAATTTTATAAGATATTTATTTGCTAAAAATAATACTGAAATACAAAACTGGTTCAAAAAATTATTTAATATAAATTTTTGAACTTAAATAATAATTTTTCGCCATTTTAAAATTTTTTATTTATTTAAAAAAATGTTTTTTATAATGTTCATTATTTTTAGAACTAAACTAAAAAAAGAAAAATAATTTCGGAACGATCATTGTAAATAATTAAAATAATATAGAATTACATATTTACATTTTAGCATATTTTTAGGAGAGGCAACTAAAGATAAGAAAGAAATCGAATTAAGTGGAATTTTTGAACAATATAAAAAGGATAGCATAGAATATAGCTCCGAAAAACCGAGTAATAAAATATGGTTAACACGAAATTTAGAAGATACAGATAATGAGGATGAAACTCCCGATGCTAAAAAATCAAATATTTCCTTGAAAAGAAATATCGAATACGATGATAAACCCGACGAAAAGGATTTAAAGAAACCAAAAATCAAATTGAACGAATCGGAAAAACCAAAAGTTAAAGAGGAATTCGTTTCGTTGCAGTTATTTCGAGATTTTATGGAAAAGAACGAGATAAAAGTATTAAGCCGAGCCGATTTGGAAGCATTTTCTTTACAGAAAATGTGCGAGGTGTTCAACGAGAAAAGCAAATGTGCCGAATTAGTTCGTATCGTAAAAAAACAACAACAAGCGATCGATTCATTGCGACAGAAATATGCGTCCGCAGATAAACAGATTCGCGATATGAATATTGTACATGGCAAAGTATTGACAGAAATTCGAACAAAAATCAAAGAAAATGGAACTGCCAAAGATGTGCAACCAGTTAAATTTACACGTTCCGTTGGACTTCAGGTAAATCTTTTTTTTTTTTCTAATATACCACATTTTTAAAATTGACTAAAATGTAAAAAATCATTTTTGCTAGAAAAACGTGGGCTAACTCCTTACTATTATCTGTTGCATGCATTTCTAAGAGAAATTTCAATTTTATTTAAAATTTATAATTTTTACCACTTTGACTGCAAGGAAAAGTGGTATCGTGTTTGGTACGGTGTCTGTAATATTTTCAAAAAAAATTAAAAATTGTATAGAAATTTTTCATATAGCCTCTAGATCAGACGAATCCGAACTTAGTTTATGTGGGTGTATGGATGTGCGTCGTCAGTCCAAATTTTGTGATCGCAACTTCTCCTAGGCGGGGTTCAACCGATTTTAATAAAATTTTCAGGATAAATTTGTCTAGCACCCAAGATAGGGTCATGTGGTTTTATTTTTTTCCAGTGATGGCAACTTTCCGAGAAAAAAATTACTGAAGTTTTTAAAAATTTATATTGGCTACGTTATTTATCCGATTTTGATCAGATTTTCAGAAAAGATTTTCCTAATGCTCCCATTAATTATATAATTTTATTAATATTCAGTGTTGCCACTTTTCCGAAAAAAAAAAATTACTACTAAAATTTTTAAAAATTTATTATAGTCATATTATTTAACTGATTTTACTAAAATTTTCACAAAAGATTCTCCTAGTATTCATGTAATTTATGTAATTTTAATAAAATACAGTGTTGCCAACTTTCCGTGAAATGTCAAACTGGTCTATATATGGGTTTACCCATATACTTCTAATCTTGTTAACTTTGGGACCGGTTAATATATTGTAAGACGTTTCAGTGACAGTTGTCAATCTAGTTGCCTAGCTAACTCATTTATAATTGTGACAATTTTTTCTACAAGTGGGTCTAAGGTTCAATAAAATAAAATTTACCCATTGAAATAACTTTTTCACATATTTGATAATTAGTAATTATTTTCGTAGGTTTGTATGCCACCAGTAGCAGTACGAAATATCAAACCTATCGCTTCCGATGTAACACCACAATCGAATTTCCAACAATCACCAGCGCAACTTCAACAACAACAACAACAGCGAACACAAAGACGTCGTATTCAACGCAACAATTCGATAAACAGACAACAAACAACATCACCAACAACACGTCCTGGTCCAGCTTCAAGTAAAGTTCAACCTCAATATCAACGTGGTGCTGGTGGTGGTATTAAAACAATTTTACCGAAAACACCCGAATCAAAAACATCGTCGTCAACAAACGGACAAGTATTAGGCAATTATTTACAACAGAGAAGTGCCACCACGCCATCACCACAAGCAGCGATAAATAATGCCGTTGAAAAAGTGATCGATTTAACGGATGAAGATGATCGGCCCGCTACAACAAATAATACGCCGTCGACTACGACAACGATGACAAATGAAACAACAAATAATTCGAATAGTAACACAACGAATACGCTTTCTGTTATTCTACCTAAACAACAATCGGATGCAGTCGTTACTATTTCTATGCCCCGTTTAACCGATTTGGTTTCTTCAACACCAGGTCAACAAGGTGGGCAGCCGGTTCTATTGGCAACTAGTGCACCTACCCGACCCGGACAAGTACGATCTACGTTGATGTTCAAACCCGTTCCGGCAGCTAATTAATTTGTTATTGTTTTTTCATTAAAATGTGTTCAGCGTAAATTTTAAAAACTGTACAATATATATATATGTAAAACGAATGAAATAGCTAGTAAATGGTAGAAATATTTTTTGTAAGTAAATAACGGGTGTATCAATCAATTTCAAATTCATTTAAGTTTAATAGGCAAGCTTTTGATTTATTTTAAATCTTCTTCAAAGGCCTCTGAAACATATGGAAAACAAAAAAAAATTGTCTATATCATAAGCTGTGTTTTTTTACCGAAAAACTCAGCTCAGATCAGCAGATATCAGTACCCTTGAAATAATAGCTGTTTTATTTATCCGTCTCGTAACTGAGTTCGAAGTGAGTGAATTGCTTCTCCCCTTACCCCGATACTGAGTTGCATATTTAGCTAGTGCTTATCTGAGATTCAAGTGAGCGCATATGCGAAATTCAAATTTTTCTAGCTTCAGATTTGATAACGTGTTTGATACTGGTTGACATTTATATATTTGAATATTTTAGTTTGAAATCAAACAAAATAGATATCCGCGGCGTGTTGCAATACATTATCAAGGCAAACAATCCAAATACATCTAATATTTTCGATTATATCATATGTGGAACTTACGATTTTAAACGTCATTTGCAAATAAACTGTTTTATTTATCAATACAACTCAGCTCAGCAAAACTCAGCTTAGCTCAGCTCAGCTCATTTACAAGATTTACTGATCTGACAATGAGGGGAATGTAAAAAAAAACACAGCTATATTGTACTATAAATAATTGTAAGGGCAGTCAAATTTAGATAAAAAAAAAACGAAGTCATAATAAATTAAACTACTTACAGAACTAACAGAGATTTTTGTTACATTCCATAAACCATGTGGTAAAAATACAATAATTTTTCAGTAAATTGAAAATGTGTTTTGTAAAACACATAGATAGTAAACATGTGTCAAATGGAAATTGTATTTTATAGAAAATTTAATCTACGGCCGCAAATTACACACACACTCATATACAAACTAAAATGTTTTTATGTTTTATATGAATATGTTGAGTTTTCTGTCGAAGATAAAATAATAAATAACAATAATGTTTGTTGTTATGTTACCTAGCTACGTACTGTTATTTACTTTAATGTCATTGATAAATTTTGATCTGATGAAGACGAGCGTTCAGTTTCGTCAAAACATCGTTTTGATAAAAATAATTAAACAGAATCTAATCCTATTTTAATACAACGAGTTCTAAAAAATATTTTATTTTGTTTGTTGTTTTTTAATTAAATCATGTAATGAAGGGAATTTATTTCAATAGACTTTGATTTTAATTTCTTTTTTTCTTTTCCTTGTATTCACAAATAGAAACAGAAAATTTGGCATACTCAGCAGAAGCAACGGAAATCTAAATTTTATAGAAATTTTTGGTGTCATCTCTTTTCGAAAGGTGACACCAGATACGGTCCGGACCCTCCTAGCGATGATACCAACATTCCATTTCATATAATTATTAAAAAGTCATTAAGGCTTTAACAACTTTAGAACTGTCAGCATTTAATTACTTTGAAATTGGAACAATTAGAATTTCAAAATGTTGTAGTGGTTCTCCCGTATTCGCGTATAATACGTTCTAAGATATACCGCTAGTATTAAAAAGAAAAATCTATGACAATATTTTCTCGTATGAACGGAATGAAAAAAATTCGTGAATACGGGGTTTCTACTAATTAAGGTTATAATTTTTGCGAAACAAAATTTACGTTAACTAAATAACTTATATGAGTGTATTCTACATTATTTCGGTTAAAAGAAGAATTCTGGGGTTCAGAAACAAAAATAGATTACTATGAGCTACAAGATTTCTTACGAAATCTCGGAATTTTTATTTTAACAGCCCGTCAATTTTAACAGAATACACCTTGTATTTTTGTATTTTAAATTTGTAAAAATGCTTTAACGACTTGAGATATGATTATTATAAATAAATAAAAATATGATCTTACTGTGGCGAAAAGTTAATCAAATAAAATAATTTGCTTTAAATCACAAAATAATTGAAAAGAAAGCTAAGTATGTCTTTCGAAAGCTTCAAAGAACACTGTTCTTGTGTAACCTTAGATTACTGAATAAGACTTTAATTTGATCTTTTGCTACTGATGGATGAAAACTTATCTTTCGAAATACGTATTTAGCATTTTGTTTAATTATTGTGTGGTTTAAAAGAAATTATTTTATTTTATATCATTATTAGTTTGAGATGCAAAGCAAAGGTGCAAAGGTGTTGTCCGAGGACTATAAACACTGGTTACGAACATAATAAATACAAGATTGTATGCAAGATTGAACAATTTTAATATTATTTAAAGAAAATAATAAATTTATTATTGTTATTATGTAAAGAGACATAATCATATGATAATTACAGAATAATAATTATTAAATTGAATTTATTTTGTAGTTTGCCCTCTCCGTATTCTGAAACATTTTGCTAAAAATAACGGTTTCGTTGCAAGAATTTTTATTTTAACGAAAATGTGCCAGTATACGGGGGTTAGTGGTGTATTTTTTCTCTACTTAAATTAGTTAGTTGTAAAGTTAGTGATAAAGAAATGCGAGAACAAGTATCAAAAAGTACTTTTTGATACTTGTACCGCCCTCGAGCGATAAAGTAGTTGAAATTATCTATTATGGATCGATCGTGCATAAAAATAAATATTTACTTTACTAGCAAACAAATTAATAAATAAAATTTATAATAATCTGGGCCCAGTTTCATAAACGATAAATAAATTTAATTCATTAGTAAATTGTATTCTACTATTAAAATAACTTTAAAACCAAATTAATAATAATAACTCGATTCAATTTATTTCGTCTTTATAAATGCCGTAAATAAATTAATTTCTAAAGTAAATTTGGTCAGGGACCTAAGTTATCATCAATAAAAATAAAGTCTTGCGGTTGCACAAAACATTGTTAACTTAAGGACATTTCAAGGTAAACAAACGGCTATATTCAGACAGGTGGTGGGAATCCAAAAATTAATAATTTTACATTCGATTTATTCGTTTAATACTACATATTTATGGTAACTAATTATTAGAAAAATTAACAAATTTATGTACAATTAATAATTTAATAACAATTTTTATATTCAGACAGAATTAACATATAAAAAAAATTAATCAAATATTTAATTGTCAATATTATTTTGTTTATTATTTTTTTGATTTCCAAAAAATATACCGGGTGTTCGTTCGTTAAGTTCGTATGGGCGTTTAACATGCAATCTCGATAATTTGTGATATACTTTTTTCTCTAGTTAAATTCGGACAAATACTTAGAATACTTTTCAATAGAGCATAAAAAGTTCTATAATTTGGTTTTAGTTTTAATTTGCTAGCATGTGCCGTTTGGGCGCTAGAATTTTTTTTATGATTTTTTGGTTTTTATTTTTTTCTCAAAAACTATGAGGTGAAAGAAAATAAGCATGACATGGAAAAATGCGAAATAATGAATACGATAATTGAGTGAAGAAACCATTATTCTACGATGCATCGTTTAGTAGAAAAAAATTAAAAACAAAATTTTTGAAAATTTGACTTCAAAATTTTCTCAAAAAATCTGAAAAAATTTATTAAAATAAAGAAAAAATTAGCTACATAATAACTAAGTAACTTTTTCCTCTAACTGGTACTGATTTTTCAGGAAAAATTATTGAAAATTCTAAAAAACATTTTACAATTTTCAATAATTTAATCATATTAAAGAAAATATTTACAATTAAATATTTGATTAATTTTTTTATATGTTAATTCAGTCTGAATATATAAAAATTGTTATTAAATTATTATTTGTCCATAAATTAGCTAATTTTTCTAATAATTAGTTACCATAAATATGTAGTATTAAACGAATAAATCGAATGTAAAATTATTCTTTTTTGTATTCCCACCACATGTTTGAATATAGCCTTTTGTTTGCCTTGAAATGGCCTTAATCAATAAGAGTTAACTAAGCAACTAGATTGATTGTCAACTTAGTTAACGAATTGGTTAACTGAGAAAGCTTTGCGCAAAATTATATAACACACACACACACACATATATATATATATATATATATATATATATATATATATATATAATATATATATATATATATATTATATATATTATATATATATATATATATATATATATATATATATATATATAGTAAAAGAGAGAGCAATAGTAACTGCTAAAAGTAACCGTAAGTAGCCGCAAATAAATAAAAAACGCCTAAAGTGAATAAATGGTAATTATAAACATTATTTAAAATACCAATCTGTCTTAACGGTTTGCAGTCTTGCATTTAAATGTCAAATTCAAATCCTGGGTATTTTAATTTCATTTTGGCAACTTGAAAACGTAATTCCGATTTTCTCTACTGCAGTTCTTCGTATCTTAATTTTATATAGTTCTCAGTAAAATTATTGAAAATAGTTTAAAATTCCCTAATAAAATTTGATGTTGGAGTATTGCTTTCCAACACAGTTATCGTAAATCTGTATCTCGACGATTTACGATTGTATCGTAAACTACGTTTTTACGATTTTACGATTTTTTTATGAAATTGCTCAGAATTGCAGCATTAGTCGCTCGATCAAAGTGTTGAAAGATCTTTCAACATTTCTTTCAATGCTTTAGTATACGCATAACCAGTCTTCCTTCTATACCTTAGTCCATGAATTAAATACACTTGACATCGTAGTTATGTTTGGTGCTGTCTCCAATGATGTATATAGGTAATAATCAACTGCTGCATAATAATGCCATTATTGTACTAGTAACATAATGACTTTTTTCTACATAGATAATATGGTAACGTGATATTAACATTAAAATAGCTTTAAAGAAAAAATATTTTATTCATATTACTAAATACAGTTTAAACAACTTATAAATACTTATTACATGATAAATTTATTACATTAATTTGAATTTTATTATAAATAACATTTAATATATTTTACATATTTAATAATAATAAAATTAAAAATATATATAAAATTGATTTGGGAAAATTCCGTCATTTTTACATTAGAATATCAGCAAACTGTTATCTTGTCACAATAAACAATTTCGAATTTCATTTTGTATTAGGAGTGAATAACCAAAGTTTCTTACCTGCGGTGAAACAAAATTTGCTAAAAAAAACTAAATACAATCTCATATGTAGTTTGGTTCAGAACTATTAGTTTGTGCTAAAACAAAACACTGATTTCGTTCGCGAAAGAAAAGTCTGAATGAGGTTTAACAATATTTAAAAATTAATGATTAATAAAAAGAGAACTACAACAATTAAATCGTTATTTTATGAATTCGAAAATGTTATTTTTTTAAATTTCTACTATGAAGAAAAGTTTTCCATTTCGCATTCATCAGGTTTCTTCTTTGCATGAAAATGGATATGTCTTCTTAAAATGCCACTTACAGTAAATGTTCTCTTACATATTTCGCATTTATAAGGTCTTCAATTTGTATGAGAACGAATATGTTTTTTTAAGTTTGTATTTTCAGCAAAAGTTTTCTCACATATTTCGCATTTATAAGGTCTGTCATTTGTATGTGTACGAATATGTACTTTTAATTGTTGACTTTGAGAAAAAGTTTTCTCACATATTTCACATTTATAAGGTCTCTCCTTTGTATGAGTTCGGATATGCCTTCTTAAATGGGCACTTTCAGTAAAAATTCTCTCACATATTTCGCATTAATAAGGTCTCTCATTTATATGCGAACGAATATGTCGTTTTAAATGATTACTACGAGTAAAAGATTTGTCACATAGTTCGCATTTATAAGGTCTCTCATTTGTATGTATACGAGTATGTTCTTTTAAATGTCCACTTCGAGTAAATGCTTTGTCACATATTTCGCATTTATAAGGTTTCTCCTTTGTATGTATACGGACATGTACCTTTAAATTTCCACTTTGAATAAGAGTTTTCTCACATATTTCGCATTTATAAAGTTTCTCCTTTGTATGAGTACGGATATGGTGTCTTAGGCTTCCACTTTCAGTAAAAGTTTTCTCACATATTTCACATTTATAAGGTCACTCATTTGTATGTCTACGAATATGCCTTTTTAAACTCATATTCTGAGTAAAAGTTTTCTTACATAATGTACATTTATAGGCTTTTATTTTCATTACAGAATCATCATTTTCATTCGAATTTCTACTAGCTTGACAACTTTTTATATCGGTATTATTCTCAAAATCCAAATATTCTTCCTTAATTATTAATTCTGAATGTAAATCTAAAGATTCTGATTTCAAACTTTCTTCAAATTTAATATTTGTATCATTTTCCAAATCCACTTCAATGTTCTCTTCTTTAATAGCTTCTTCTTTCATACAAGCAGCATCAAAATTTGTATTATTTTGTGATTCTAAACTATCTTTTTTAATGTTTCTATCAGTTTCCAATTCTAGTTTAATGTATTCTTCATCAATAGTCTCTTCTTTAATTTCGTTTCCCATAACTTCACTATTTTGCGATTGTTGTTTTGCATAGCGCTTGAAAATTTCGTGCGATTTAAAACATTTTTCTACAAATTTATATGTTTCATTCAATCGAACAGCACAAATTGTACAAATACCATTCGGTAATTTGATCTTGCAATCCACCTAAAATAAGAAAAGTAAAAGATTCAGAAACAATAATGTATATTACAATCAAAACAAATTATTTCATTCTTACAATTTCTGGCATAATTGCTTCCAATTTATCTACGAAACGTTTGCCATCTGAATCCAGATTAAGTATAGTGAACAATACATTTTTATCACTTGTACATAATCGGCACTGTTGCATAAAACTATTCATGATTAAAATTAAATGTTCTACCGAAAAAAGCTTCTTATAAAAAGTAAAATATAAAAATATTGTAATTGATAGTATTAGAGGTTAACTTAGAAAAATCTGACACGAATCTAGTTGGCCAGATGAATTTTGTGTAAAATTACTAGTATAAGAAGAAGAATAAATACCTGCGTATTTAATTTTACAATTTTTTCCTTAATTGCTACTTTATCCAGGTTCTAGCGATTTGTCTAAATAAAATTTAAATAAAAGAAAAAAAATAGAAAGATAAATAATCAATCTGCAGGTAAAGTCAATAAAGTTGAATGAACTTTACCTACAGGACCATCAATGTAAACAATTACTTTAAATATAAATTTGTCACTTTTTTTACATGATTATTATTTAAAATCAAATCTAAATGTTGTATGTAAAATAATGTTTTTTACTTACTATAAAAATCAATATGTATTTGAAAATTTATAACACAACATTCAACTGGCCAACTATTTCGAACAATGATCTTACAGTGTCATCTATATGGTAATGTTCGAACTATTTGCAAATCGAATTTTGCTGTCGGTAAAAAAAAGAAAGCTGTAATTTAAATACTAGTAGTGCAATCTATGAATTATTTTTAAACAAGTATTACCATTTTTACATTCTTCTGATCACAATGAAGTCTGAGAATTTCACTTGGTATTAGGAACACATGAAGAAAGTTGAAAAAAACTAAATGTCACTTCATGTTGAAGATTTATTTTTACCACTTTGACTGCAAGGAAAAAGTGGTATAGCGTTTGGTACGGTTTGGTACATTTTCAAAAAAAAATTTGTATATAGAAAACCTTCATATAGCCTCTAGATGACGAATCTGAACTTAGTTTATGTGGGTTTAGGGATGTGCGTCGTCAGCTCGCTCGCTCGGTCGTAAGTCAAAGTTTTGTGGCCGCAACTCCTCCTAGACGGTTCAACCAATTTTAATGAAATTTTCATAAATTTGTCTAGTGCCCAAGATGGTCATGTGGTTTTGGTTTTTTCCAGTAATGCCAACTTTCCGAGAAAACAAATTATTGAAGTTTTTAAAAATTTATACTGGCAACATTATTTATCCGATTTTGATCAAATTTTCAGAAAAGATTTCCTTAATGCTCCCATTAATTATATAATTTTATTAATATATAGTGTTACCAACTTTCCGAGAAAAAAATTACTAAAATTTTTAAAAATTCATACTGGCTACATTATTTATCCGATTTTGATCAAATTTCCAGAAAAGATTTTCTTAATGCTCCCATTACTTATATAATTTTATTAATATCTAGTGTTACCAACTTTCCGAGAAAAAAATTACTAAATTTTTAAAAAATTTATTATGGCCATGTTATTTAACCGATTTTACTCAAATTTTCACAAAAGATTCTCCTAGTATTCATATAATTTATGTAATTTTAACAAAATACAGTGTTGCCAACTTTCCGAAAAAAAATTTACTAAATTTTTTAAAAATTTATTATGATCACTTTATTTAACCGATTTTAATCAATTTTTCATAGAAGATTCTCCTACTGTCTAAATAAATTATGTTGTGTTAACAAAATACAGTGTTGCCAACTTATCGAAAAAAAAAATCACTTTTTTTAAAAAAAAATTCGTTGTGGCTACATTATTTATTCGATTTTGATCAAATTTCCAGAAAAGTTTCTCCTAGTGCCCACATAAATTATAATGTTATTAAAATACAGTATTGCCAATTTTCTGAGAAATGTCAAAGTGGTCTATATATGGGTTTACCCATATACTTCTAATCTTGTTAAAATTAAACTACATTTTAAATGTAATTAGGTTTGCGAAATTGTTTAAATCGGGATAATTTCGACGCTTTCATGCTCATGGTTTGCGAAAAGGATATTTTGGTAAAAATTAGATAATGGAGAGACATCATTAAAAAGGAAATCCGAAAGGAATTATTTATTAAATTGTCTTTTAATTTAGATTTAAATAAAGAATTATATTTAATTTTATATTTGTGATACAATTTATTGATCTTTATCTGTAATGTCATTTCCATGTAAATTATAATTAAACAAGATTAGAAGTAGATATGGGTAAACCCATATATAGACCACTTTGACATTTCTCGGAAAGTTGGCCGAACACAATATCTTTAATAAAATTATAATTTATGTGGGCACTAGGAGAAACTTTCCCGAAAATTTGATCAAAATCGAATAAATAATGTAGCCACAATGAATTTTTATAAAAAAATTGTGATTTTTATTCCCGATAAGTTGGCAACACTGTATTTTGTTAAAATTACGTAAATTATATGATTACTAGGAGAATCTCTTGTAAAAATTTGAGTAAAATCGGTTAAATAACATGGTCATGATATATTTTTAAAAATTTTAGTAATTTTTTTCTCTGAAAGTTGGCTACACTGAATATTAATAACATTATATAATTAATGAGAGTATTAGAGAAATCTTTTCGAAAATTTGATCAAAATCGGGTAAATGATGTAGCCAGTATGAATTTTTAAAAGATTTATTATTATTTTTCTCGGAAAGTTGGCATTACTGGAAAAAACCAAAACCACAAGACCATCTTGGGCACTAGACAAATTTATCCTGAAAATTTCATTAAAATCGGTTGAACCGTGTAGGAGGAGTTGCGATCACAAAATTTTGTCTAAGGAGCGAGCGAGCTGACGACGCACACACATACACCCACTTATAAACTAAGTTTAGATTCGTCTGATCTAGAGGCTATATCAAAGATTTCTATACAAATTTTGTACTTTTGCTAATGTTACAGACACCGTACCAAACGCTATACCACTTTTTCCTTGCAGTCAAAGTGGGTAAAAAGAAATCCGAAAAAGGTTATTTATTAAATCGTCTTTTAATTTAGATTTAAATAGAGAATTATATTTAATTTTATCGGCCTGATTCTCTAAGGAAGTTGCTAAATTTTAACAAGGTTGCTAACAACATTACCCAATGATATTAGCTGACACTAAATAAACAAGATTTGAAGTATATGGGTAAACCCATATATAGACCACTTTGACATTATCACATAAATGATAAGAAATAGAAATACAAAAAAATTTTCACCGAAAGTTGGCAACATTGTATTTTGATAATATATAATATTATAGGCGTTAAAGGTATCTTCTGTAAAAATTTGATTAAAATCGGATAAATAATGCGGGCATAACAAATTTTTAGAAAATTATTAATTTTTTTTTCGGAAAGTTGGCAACACCGTATTTTAATAAAATTATAATTTATGTGGGCACTAGGAAAAACTTTTCTGATAATTTAATCAAAATCGGATAAATAATGTAGCCACAATGAATTTTTTTAAGTTTTAGTAATTTTTTCTCAATAAGTTGGCAACACTGTATTTTATTAAAATTGCATAATTTATACGGGTACCAGGAGAATCCTTTGTAAAAATTTGATTAAAATCGGTTAAATAACGTGGTCATAATAAATTTTTAAAAATTTTAGTAATTTTTTTCTCAGAAAGTTGGCAACACTGTATTTTATTAAAATTACGAAATGTATGTGGGCACTAGGGAAAACTTTCCTGAAAATTTGATCAAAATCGGATAATTAATGTAGCAACAATGAATTTTTAAAAAATTTAGTAATTGTTTTATCGGAAAGTTGGCATTACTGGAAAAAAATAAAACCACATGACCATCTTGGGCACTAAACAAATTTATCCTGAAAATTTCATTAAAATCGGTTGAACCGTCTAGGAGGAGTTGCGGCCACAAAATTTTAACTTACGACCGAGCGAGCTGACGACGCACACACATACACCCACTTATAAACTAAGTTCAGATTCGTCATCTAGGGACTATATGAAGGATTTCTATACACAAATATATTTTTTTAAATGTTACAGACACCGTACCAAACGCTATACCACTTTTTCCTTGCAGTCAAAGTGGTAATAAATATGTACATATATAATAGTATATAACAAGATTAGAAGTATATGGATAAACCCATATATAGACTACTTTGACATTTCTCGGAAAATTGGCAACACTGTATTTTAATAATATTATAATTTATGTGGGCACTAGGAGATACTTTTCTGAAAATTTGATCAAAATCGAATAAATAATGTAGCCACAATGAATTTTTAAAAAATTTTGTGATTTTTTTCTCGATAAGTTGGCAACACTGTATTTTGTTAAAATTGTATAATTTATTTAAGCACTAAAAAATACTTTTATGAAAATTTGATTAAAATCGGTTAAATAAAATGGTCATAATAAATTTTTAAAAATTTTACTAATTTTTTTCTCGGAAAGTTGGCAACACTGTATTTTGTTAAAATTACATAAATTATATGAATACTAGGAGAATCTTTTGTGAAAATTTGAGTAAAATCGGTTAAATAACATGGCCATAATAAAAATTTTAAAACTTTAGTAATTTTTTTCTCGGAAAGTTGGCAACACTGAATATTAATAAAATTATGTAATTAATAGGAGCATTAGGGAAATCTTTTCTGAAAATTTGATCAAAATCGGATAAATAATGTAGCCACAATGAATTTTTAAAAACTTTAGTAATTTTTTTCTCGGAAAGTTGGCATCACTGGAAAAAACCAAAACCACATGAACATCTTGGGCACTAGGCAAATTTATCCTGAAAATTTCATTATAATCGGTTGAACCGTCTAGGAGGAGTTGCGATCACAAAATTTTGTCTGACGACCGAGCGAGCTGACGACGCACATCCATACACCCACATAAACTAAGTTCAGATTCGTCATCTAGAGGCTATATGAAGGATTTCTATACAAGTTTTTTTTTTTTTTGAAAATGTTACAGACACCGTACCAAACACTATACTACTTTTTCCTTGCAGTCAAAGTAGTAATAATAGTATATAATAATATATAGTACAATATATGTAATAGGTACATTTTCTGTAATAAATTCTTTGCACTCATCAGTAGATAAATATTTATAAATTCCGTACTAAATAATTTATAATAATACACATACGTAATAATAATACACATACGTACATTAGACTAGAACATCTCAGGTACATAAATCATTAAATCATTAAATGATTTCTAGCCCCGTTATTAATATATATATATACAAGATGATTCATATGCATTGTCTCTTTAAAAAAAAAAATTTTGTATTAATAATAATAATAATATTTTATTGCCAAACAGAAATAAATACAATTCAATACAAAATTCAACAAGATTAGAAAAGTATATGGGTAAACCAATATATAGACCACTTTGACATTTCTTGGAAAGTTGGCAACACTGTATTTTAATAATTTTATTAATTAATATAAATTATTTCTACAATAATTTCAATATTTACATTTACAAGATTAGAAGTATATGGGTAAACCCATATATAGACCACTTTGACATTTGTCGGAAAGTTGGCAACACTGTATTTTAATAATTTTATTAATTAATATAAATTATTTCTACAATAATTTCAATATTTACATTTACAAGATTAGAAGTAGATTTGGGTAAACCCATATAGAGACCACTTTGACATTTCTCGGAAAGTTGGCAACACTGTATTTTAATAATATTATAATTTATGTGGGCACTAGGAGAAACTTTTCTGAAAATTTTATCAAAATCGAATAAATAATGTAGCCACAATAAATTTTTAAAAAAAATTTGTGATTTTTGAGTTTTTTTTCAAAATAAGACTTTTTTCCGAAAATTTGTTTAAAAAATCTGAAAAAAATTCAGTAAAATAGAGAAAAAAAATTAGCTACATAATAGCTAAGCAGCTTTTTTCTCTATCTTATCTGGTTTGGCAGGAAAAATTATTGAAAATTAATACTTTTTGTTGAATTTTAATTTGTTTTTTCTTTTCTGCCAAACCAGAATAAGTTAGAGAAAAAAGTTACTTATTTATTATGTAGCTCATTTTTTTTTTCTATTTTACTGAATTTTTTTAGATTTTTTTGAGCAAATTTTGAAAAAAATCTTATTTTCAAAAATTCAGTTTTTAATTTTTTTCTACTAAATAATGCATCTTATAATAATAGTTTCTTCACTGAATTATCGTACTCATTATTCCGCATTTTTCTATATCATGCTTATTTTCCTACACCTCATAGTTTTTGAGAAAAAAAATAAAAACAAAAAAATCGAAAAAAAATTCTAGCGCCCAAACGGCACATGCTAGCAAATTAAAACTAAAACCAAATTATAGAACTTTTTATGCTCTATTGAAAAGTATTCTAAGTATTTGTCCGAATTTTACTCGAGAAAGAAGTAAACCGCAAATTATCGCATTTGCATGTTAAACGCCCATATACGAACTTAACGAACGAACACCCCGTATATATATATATATATATATATATATATATATAGTTTAATTAACGTAAAAGTTCAATGACCTCATACATACATACATACATACTCATTGGTTATACGGTGCTTGGTTTTACACATGGTTATGCATGGTTATGCAATACGTTTTTGCATTTATATTGTTCAATTGTTTATTGCAAATAGGAGAGATCGGGGCTACGAAATATACGATTAGTGTATGATGAGTGCTGAAATTGCGAAGAAAAAATGTTGTAGCAAAAGTTGGTGTTAGTCAGTTAAGATCTGGTTCGGACGCCATGTTGAGCGAATGCGTCTAATGAACGTTTGCTGTTAGAAAAGATGCATTTGAATGATTTTCGATATGGTATACGTTTGCCCAGTAGATCAGTCCGATGAGTAGTTGGAGTGGTGGTATGATTGAGAGAGTGGCTTGCATGCAGCGAAAATTTCCAAGCAGTAAGAATAAAAGAGAGCATGCTATGAAAGGAAGAATTATGAATGTGGATGAAGCGAGGATCAGTCCGATAAGTAGTTGGAGTGGTATGATTGAGAGAGTGGCTTGTTTTCAGCGAAAGTTTCCAAGTAGTAGAAATAGAAGTGAGCATGCTATGATATATATATATATATATATATATATATATATATATATATAATTGATCTTCACCTACTTCTATACGCGCTGTAATTACACATTTATCTATAGACACGTACATATATAGTTTAATTAACGTAAAAGTTCAATGACCTCATATATACATACATACATACATACTTATTGGTTATACGGTGCTTGGTTTTACACAAGGTTATGCATGGTTATGCATCTAGATTTGAGCACGAAACTCTTTTTTCTAAATCAACTAAAATATTTTGTAAGAGAGAAAAAAAAGGCATTATAATTCATAATTATTATTTTTTAACTTATTTTAACATTTACTATATATATATATATATATATATATATATATATATATATATATATATATATATATATATATATATTACAATAGATTCCATATTAGTACAGAATAATATAAATTGCTAAAATGTAGGTCGCAAAATAATTTCTTAGTGGATTACATGGGAACTTTTGCTAGGAATGTAAATGTTTCCAAAGAAGCCCGTTTGAGTATATACAATGCAGTTTTCGGTGTGCCTACGTTGATGTATAGTAGTGAATGTTCTGGGTTTGGTTGCAGAAAAGCATAAAAGCGGAAAATGACTGCTGTAAGAAATGATATTATAACGTGGGGTATGTTGGTGTAGTAGATTAGTGTATGATGAGTGTGAAATTGCGAAGAAAATGTTGTAGCAAAAGTTGGTGTTAGTCAGTTGAGATGCGGTTCGGAGCCATGTTGAGCGAATCCGTCTAATGAACGTTTGCTGTTAGAAACGATTTGCTTGAATGATTTTGCTAGTGGACGTCCGATGAGTAGTTGGAGTGGTATAATTGAGAGAGTGGTTTGCGTGAGCAAAAGTTTCCAAGTAGTAGGAATAGAAGTGAGCATGTATGAGAGTGGAATTATGACTGTGAATGAAGCGAAAGTTGCTTGTTTGGAGGCGACTGATTTCGGGATGATAAAAAAAGTTTGTGCCACACCCTTTTGGGTACATAGCGTGATTGTGTATGTATGTATGTATGTACAAAATTACATAATTTTTAGGTAGAAATACAGAATATTTATAGCAAAATAAAATTACAGATTATTACAGAAATATTTTTCTGTAATTTTGCTAATCTTTTTACAAGTTATATAATTTTTACAATTCATATTTATTAATTAGAATAAAAACATATAAAAACATTTATTATTGCCATGTTATTTAACCGATTTTATTCAAATTTTGCACAAAAGATTCTCCTAGTATTCATATAATTTATGTAATTTTAACAAAATACAGTGTTGCCAACTTTCCGAGAAAAAAATTACTCAAAATTTTTAAAAATTCATTCTTCATAAAATCGATTTTAATCAAATTTTTATAAAAAAATTCTCCTAGTGCCTAAATAAATTATGCAATTTTAACAAAATACAGAGAAAAAATGACAAAATTTTTTCAAAATTCATTGTGACTACATTATTTATTCGATTTTGCTGAAATTTTCGCTCAAACTTTCTCCTAGTGCCCACATAAATTATAATTTCAATAAAAATATTCTATTACCAAGTTTCCGAGAAATGTCAAAGTGGTCTATACTTATATGGGTTTACCCATATACTTCTAATCTTGTTGTTATTAACTTATCGAGAGAGAAAATAATCATAAAATATTTTAATAATTCATTGTGGCTACATTATTTATTCGATTTTGATGAAATTTCTCTATATTAATTATAATAAAAACATAACGTATTTGAAAAATACTGGGCCTATCCTACAACCTTTCCTCGGGCCCAATTTCTTATCCAGTCCGACCCTGTGATTGCAAGCCAATTAATAGAAGCATAAAACATAAACATGACTTCAAATCATAGACAGAGAGAGAAAGAGAGAAAGAGAGAGAGAGAGAGAGACAGAAATACAAGTACTTAACAAAATCCGAAAGAAAGTATACAAAGATAAAAGAAAAAAGAAAACAATTGAATTACATTACTAGTGTATGATGAGTATGAAATTGAAAAAAATGTTGTAGCAAAAGTTGGTGTTAGTCAGATAAGATCTGGTTCGGAGCCATCTTGAGCGAATGCGTCTAATGAACGTTTTGCAGTTAAAACGATTTATTCGAATGATTTTGATGGTATACGTTTGCAGGTGGACGTCCGATGTGTAGTTGGAGTGGTATGATTGAGAGAGTGGCTTGCGTGAGCGAAAGTGTCCAAGTAGTAGGAATAAAAGAGAGCATGTATGAGAGAGGAATTATGAATGTGGATGAAGCGAAAGTTGCTTGTGTTGGATAGGAATATGTTTGGAGGCGACTGATTTCGGGGATGATGAAAAGAGTTTGTGCCACATCCTTTTGGGGGTACATGGCGTGATTGTGTATGTATGTATCGAATTATAAGGATTTCGGAATATATTTTCGCTTATTCTACATAGCATATTTTTAAAATTATTGGACACAGCAATTTTAAATATGTAAACTTCAAATTAATATTGTATTTTTTGTTTTTTTAAATATAAATGCAGGAAAATTGAAAAATAGAGACAATAAAAATGAATATTTTCTTCATTATATATATATATATATATATATATATATATATATATATATATATATATATATATACAGTGTGTCTCCGGATTGAGTTCACTATAGGTGTAATCGGTAAAAAATTTAAGAATTTTATTTTCATGTTTTGTGATTCCACCCTTGCACCCCCTGCACCCTTGGGATTTTTTCAAAATTTGCTCAAAAAAATCTGAAAAATTTTAGAAAAATAGAGAAAAAAATTAGCTACATAAAAAATAAGTAACTTTTTTTTCTAACTTATTCTGGTTTGGCAGGAAAAATTATTGAAAATAAAAAAAATAAAATGCAAAAAAATATTAATTTTCAATAATTTTTCCAGCCAAACCAGAATGAGTTAGAGAAAAAAGTTACTTATTTATTATGTAGCTAATTTTCTTCTCTATTTTACTAAATTTTTTCAGATTTTTTTTTAGCAAATTTTGAAAAAATCGCAAAGGTGCAGCTTATGTTTAACTTTAAATATCTCGGAAAACAGTGACTTTATCGTTACAAAGGAAGAGTATGTTTTTTACACAGCTAGTATTGGAAAATCGAAAAATTGTGCTAAAATGACAATTCCGCCAGTGGCGTAGAATTTAGGAAGGATCAACCTCTCACTTGCCCCTGTTGTACGCCACTGGCAGTAGCCAGAAACTTTTATTTAACATAATTTAGTATGGTGTACGGTACCTACATTTCCTGCCAAGTATGATAAGGATACGTCAAATAGTTTTAAAGTACTGGACAAAAATCGTTTTTAAATTTTTATATAAAACACCCTGTAGCTCAGTAAGGAGCCACATTTTATCTCAGTGATTTGCATTAAATCTTTATATTCTGAGCCCGGGATACTCCAGTTAAAATTAGGAATAGTTATTCTGTTACATCCTGTATATAATTATTATATATAATTTTTTTTTTTAAATTATTTTTATATTATTTTATATTTTTATTATATGAATCAATCAAAGCTTATTTTAAAAAATAATAGAAATTATATGAATTGTAAAACGATGTAAATATGTTAAAGTACTGGTATTTGAATAATATTTTAAATGTTTAGATAATTTTTATTCAAAATAAAATTGTCCTTTGTGAGCATATTATCAAAAAAAAATTCTTGATTCTTGTTACTTACCTCTTCGGAGCAAAAGTACAAAATAATCTTGGGTGACTCTGGTGACACGAAACCTTACATCATGTAGAAATAAATTTCAAATCGCAATTATTTAATATTTCGACCAAACTTGCTGTTATTTCAACTAATAAGCAATTTTATTTATAAATCAACTTTTATGTGACAAATACAGAAATATGAATTAAAAGTATTACTAACAAATGGCGTTACTGATATTAAATCTAAAAATTATAACAAAAAACATCAAAAATAATTTATTAAAAAATAAATAAATTTTAAAGTATATCAAATGTTAAAATGTCAAAGTTTGTGAAACTTTGAAATATATCTCAAATAATAGTGCTTTTACAAAGATGTATTAATTTGAATTACAAGGCAAACAAATAAAATAATACTTGTATAATATATTTATTTATATATAAAATATAAAGTTTTTTAATATACACGTCAAACTAATTAAATGGAAATTAAACAATATAAAATTAACAAATTTATGTCTTCGAATATGTTTTATTAACGATTCATTTCGAGTAAATGTTTTCTTACAAGTTGTACACTGAAATGGTTATTCGGATATATGTGTAAGAATATGTCTTTTTAAACTACATTTTCTAGTAAATGTTTTCTTACAAGTTTGACAGTGAAATGGGTTATCTCTTGAATGTGTCCGAATATGTCTAGTTAAATCTCCTTTTCTAGTAATTGTTTTCTTACAAGTTTGACAGTGAAATGGTTTTTCGCCTGAATGTGTCCGAAGATGTGTTGTTAAACTAAATTTACGAGTAAATGATTTCTTACAAGTTTGACAGTGAAATGGCTTTTCGCCTGAATGTGTCCGAAGATGTCTTGTTAAATGATTTTTTTGAGCAAATGATTTCTTACAAGTTTGACAGTGAAATGGTTTTTCGCCTGAATGTGTCCGAAGATGTGTTGTTAAACTAATTTTTTGAGTATATGTTTTCTTACAAGTTTGACAGTGAAATGGTTTTTCGCCTGAATGTGTCCGAAGATGTGTTGTTAAATTAATTTTTTGAGCAAATGATTTTTTACAAGTTTGACAGTGAAATGGTTTGTAGCCTGTATGTATCCGAATATGTCTTTTTAAATCTGTTTTTTGAGTAAAATTTTTATTGCATATTTTACATGGATAAGGTTTTTCACCTGTATGTGAACGGATATGTATTGTTAATTCAGTAAGTGTATGAAAACCTTTACCACATAGTTTACATTCGTGACGTTTTTTATCTTTACAAATTTGTCTTGTTAATGTTGATTGATTTTGATTAGTTTTCTTACCCGTTTTGGTTTTATGCGGCGCTTTAATTGCGCGTGTTCGAATATTCACTTTTACATTTGTACTGTCTTTCAATGTTCTATTAACAGCAATATCTTCTAAGTTGTCAACATCGTTTTTCATATGTTTGTCGGTTCTGGAATTTTCTAAATAAATCGCATCGTTTGTTTCATTGGCTTGTTCTTCGATTATATTATTTTGAAAATCGCTAAGAAATTTGTTCGTATTGTCGCAAAAACGTTTTAATATAACACCATATTTCACTTGAAATTTATTTGCCAAACTGTAATCAATAGAATGAAACCCGTAAAATTCATTTTGCTCTATAGTGGTAGGTAAATCTGCAAGAGAACTTTTAATCTCGTGTTTTTCTATTGTAATTTCATCTTCGTATTTTACTATGGTAGATTCATAGTCATTAAAATTAGTTTCACAAAGACGTTGTTCCTCAATCGTTTCATTTTTAAAATCAATTGTGTCTTCAATTAAACATTCTAACTCTTCTTTTACGCTTGCGGTTGTTTGTATATCAACTGAGTTGTTGCAACCTTCAGTAATAACTTCCGTTTTATCATTTGGAAGAAAATGATTCGTGTCTATTTCTTCTACTTTAATTTCATCTTCAAAATTTACTTGAGAACTGAAATCAATTGAATTAATTTCACTTTGCTCTGTAATGGTGGGTAAATCTGTAAGACAACTTTCAATCTCGTGTTTTTCTATTGTAATTTCATCTTCGTATTTTACTTCGGTAGATTTGTAATCATTAATATTAGTTTCACAAAGACGTTCTTCAATCGTTTCATTTTTAAAATCAATTAAACATTCTACTTCATTTTTTACACTTGTGGTAGTTTGTATATCAATTGAATTGTTGCAACCTTCACTGATGATTTCATTTGGAACAAACTGATTCATATCTATACCTTCCACTTTAAGTTTATCTTCAAAATTTACTTGAGTAAATCCGGAACCATCATTATCCTCAATAATGTTTTCTTGTTCTACAGAATCCGATTTATAAACATATTCTGTATGTAAAAGATTGGATATTTTCACAGCATTTTCCGATATATTATCATAATTGATTATATTGTTCACTACAATTTTCAAATTTGTGCATTGTTTTATATTTTGTCCATTTTGTAATTGTTCTAAATATTGATTTAGAATTTCTTGTGAATGAAAGCATTTCTTTATAAATATGTAGGCTTGATTCAATTGAACAATACATGTTTTACATATGCCATTTGGTAAACTGCTATTTACGTTTAGCTGAAAAAACATTTAAATATAAAATAAGAGAATTAAATTTGTAATTATTGTACTTACAAGTTCTGGTGCAATTAGATTTAATTTGTCCAATAAAATTATGTTATCTGAATCGAAATTATTCAACGTTGATGCGAGATCTTTATCAGTCGTGCATAAACGACAAAGTTTTCCAAATATTAACATTTTTATGTTATTATTATATGAACTGTGTAGTTTTATATAAGTTTATATAGTTTTTACACAAATATTTTAATATAATATACTAGTAGTAAACCGGTAATCATGGGATAATAACGAGGTTAGATAATTTTGTCGCAGGCAGTAAACAGAAATTGAGTCAGAACATTTCACTGCCAACTTTACAAAAATAAATTCAGTATTAATGATGTTGGTACATACACTATGCGTCTAAATTAAATTATAATATAATTCTTATTTTAAAAATGCTTCAAAAATTCAAACATTATGAAAAATATAAACTATAGGCTATAAAATAATTAGCCTTTGCTACAAGTTTTATATTCAGAGAAGAGTGAACTTAGCAATGCTTTACGGAATGCAGTATGCGCAACATTAGTTGTGCAGTAAACTGTTGACAGCTGAGCATAGATTAACTATATCGCTTACGCTCTAGTTGCAAATTTAGTAACTACGAGGCAGTAGTATCCAAACTTTTTTTGTGAAACAGTACAAAAATAATTATTTATATATGATTGTCGCAAAATTAATAAAAATTTTCTTAAATATATTTGTGTAATATTCCTTAATGATTCGATTAGTGGTATTTAATTATTAAAAAGATACTTAAAATAGTAGTATTTATTTATTGATGAATTTTATGTAATATTTTTTCTAGTATAAGAAAAAGAAGAATAAAGGACAGCGTATTTTGTTGAACGCACTCAAAGAATCGTCTTTGCCCAGAAAAGTAAGAAATTTTAAAAGTGACAGCTGCGCTAATGCTGCATTTGCACACTCAGTATTTAGCTATAAATACATAAACAATCTATTTTGCTATCACAATATGGAATGAATAGTTTAAGAAGAATGACATTTTCACTTTTAATTTTATTGTGTATTAAACTTTAAATAACAGATATGCATTGTATAATTAATATATTATTTTATAATTTAGTAATAATTTTTAATATTTATTTTATATAACAGTAATTAATTTATTTTTATTATTTTATATGTATAAACAGTAATATTATAGCTATTTTATAAATCTAATTGAGTGGATGCTCCCTAATATCACAAATGACGTCACTGGCATCTAACTAGTTGTCCAGTTAAATTTTGCATTATAAATTTTGGCTAATGTTTACTATACTGGTCAAACTTATATTTCCTGGAAATATAAGTTTGTATTTCCATGAAATCTCGTTTAATTAGTAGTTTTAAAAATTTTGATTCTGAAAATAATGAAATATAAATGATATGTAGAATATTATTTTCTAATTTCTATAATTTCAACATGTATTTGAAAATAGGGACTGTCTCCATTGCCGTCGACGGCAACCTAGTATTTTGCCGGCACCTACAGTATTGCCACCTATCCGCCACATGGATAACTAAGCGATTGAACTTTATAGTACCGAGCTGTATGCTTTCGCGGTTTTTTACCTGTACAGGTACAAAAACCATCACTATATATAGCTTACAGGTAACAAATTTAAATACCATAATACTTATATTATTATTATTATTATTATCATCATTATTATTATTTTATTTTTTAAGATTGCCAGTATGTTTAAAGTTGGAGATAAATTTGAAAGCTTTGAGCAATTTCAATCAAAGCTTCATGAATATGAGAAAGCTACTTTCAATAACTATTGGATACGAGATTGTAGAACATTAAAAACTCAGTTAAATAGATTTCCAAATGGTGTTGCGGCTCAAGCCAGCACCAATTTGAAATACTATAATTTACGGATTGCATGCATCAAAGGAGGTAGACAACACGTAGCAAAAATTTTTAAGAAAAGAACGTTAACTTTTAAACAAGGTTGTCCAGCAGGAATGTTTCTTAAATTAAGTTCATGTGGAAAATATTTACAACTTCAGGAAATAAATGAAGAACACAACCACACTGTTTCAAAAACCTTATTTAATACGCTACCACATCAACGATTAAATTTGCCAGCAGAAATTAAAGTATCATCTCAGCAAGCACTGCAAGCGCGAGGTAATAAGAAAATTATTCAAAATAAGATTATAGAACATACAGGATATTTAATTACACTGAAAGATTTATCAAACCTTAATAGAAAACCAGAATGTAAAAAAGGATTTTCTGATTGTGTAGACATTTTAAAAAATATTTATAACTGTGATGTCGATGTGCTCTGTGATAGCGAAGAAAATCTTTTATGTTTATATTTTCAAGACGTAGAAATGAAGAAAATATTTGCTGTTTATCCTGAAATAATATTTGTTGATGGAACTTATTGTCTTCACGCAAGCAAAGCGGCAACATATTTAATTATGGTAGAAGATTCTGAAGGAAATGGGGTTGTAGTTGCTGCAGGGATATTATTAAATGAGAATGAAGAAACAATAGACTGGTTTATTAAACAATTCAAAAAATGCAATCCGAATATGGTAAATATCAAAGTGATTATGTCAGACAAAGATAGTAAAGAAAGACTCTCTTTTAAAAAAAATTTTCCTGATGCATCTCTCCAAATTTGTTTATTTCACACCTTGCAAATTTTTAATAGACAAGTTAGCCAAAAAAATATGAATATTAGTAACGAAGAATGTGAAACAGCAAGAAAGTTTCTAACAAAATTAGCGTATTCAACATCAGAAGGTGTATATGAAGAAGAATTTAAAAAAATGAAAACTTCAGTGCCTAAAATTGTAAGTGATTATTATGAGAAAAACTGGCATCCAATAAAGGAACAATGGGTCTTGTACCTCACATGTAACAATAGATCGTTTTTAAATAAAACAAATAATAAACTAGAAAATTTAAATAAACAATTGAAATCAGTAATATTAAGATATTCTAATTTAGAGGAATTCATCAAAAACTTCTTTATTTGCATCAATTCAACCAGGGTCAACCGACATATAAGCAATTCAATTCAATTTCATAAAGTGTCTACAAATTTGCTCCCGGAAAATTCTGCGGAATATTTATATAAAAATTATTTAACAAATTATGCCTTTGAAAAAGTTCAGCAACAGATAAGTTATATGAAAGATTGTAGCAATTTTCAATTAATTGATGAAAACAAATGCCTAGCTCCTACTTCAGAAGGTTTGTTGGAAGTAACGGACAAAACCTGTCAGTGTTTATTTTCATCGTCCATGGGGCTACCTTGTATACATATTTTTAAATATCGTTCCGTAATGAACTTACCTCTTTTTGATAAAGATATTTGTTTAAGCAGGTGGACTAGAAATTACTTTGAAACAGAACATCCTTTTTTTAACACTGAAGAAACGCATACTAACCAGCTGAGCATAAGTAGGACCGAAAATAGTGTGGGCAAAAAAAGGGCACTAACAAACCATCAAAAATTCAAACTAATGAATGATGAATGCCTTAAACTTTTAAAACTAAGTTCTGAAGTTTCTTCCACCATTTTTTATAAAAGACTGGAAATTATAAAAAACCTTGTGAAAAAATGGTCTAATAATGACGAGGAATATCCTGAACCCGACAACAATGATAAAGATGCAGATGAAACATTAATTAACTATAATGTTACACAAATACTTGAAGTAGAATATGATAATGCTCAGCAGAGTGGATGTATAGATACATGCGACTCTGATTATGAACAAAACAATGACGAACTAAATAATGAATATTTTGCTGAAGTTGTTAACGAACATAATTATTTTAAAACTGACCAATATTTAAATAATATTGATTTAAACCATATAAAAATACCCGATGTGAAAGCTAGAGGCAGGCCAAAAGGTTACGGGAACACAGTAATTGGATTGAAAAGAAAAAGAGGAATAAAAAAAAATTATATAAATCCTGCAATAGGTTTAAATTTATCAATACTTTATTACTACTGTTCCGAATAATATGTGATTTTTTATGTTTATGTTGATATAGTTATTATTATTCCGCATGTTTTATTTTTTCCAATGCTTATACTTAGAATATCTTGTGACTTTTTTTGAGCATGATTTATACCTATTTAATTTACCTATTGTGATAATAAAAAAAACATATTTATAATTTTTGAACAGTTTTATTTTAGTGTGTAAGTAGACACATAATTGTAAGTGACTGTGTTTTGATTTTTGACGTTATATATGACAATAACTCGAAAGTCGATTAGATTTTGGTACTAATACTTTAATATTTAAGGCTAGTTTACGAGGGTCCAAAAATATTAAGTCTATCGATGTTGAATATGTATATTGTATAAATATGTTTTTTAAATTTTTAAAAATTTAAATGAGATTTTTTCGCTGTCACATCAGTGTTGTTATTAAAAAAATCGTGCAGTATTTTTTAAAAATTCTATAATTTTTTTTCTATATTATTTAGGCTATTCTGTAATTTTTTATAGGTTTAGGAAAATTCCAAACCTGGATACCTGGTTAAAATAAATTTATTTATAAATAATTTTAAAGTTTATATTTTCGCGGCGACTTCTATTCGTAAATATTCAAAATGGCGACTGCCGGCAACGATTCATAAAATACTAGGTTGCCGTCGACGGCAACGGAGACAGTCCCTTTTATATTTTACTTATTGTAAGAAGCACTTTAGGTAGAAAATTAATTTTAATCATGAATAGTTTTATGCAACATTGTCAATTATGTACAAGTGATAAAAATGTATTGTTCACTATACTTAATCAGGATTCAGATGGCAAACTTTCGTAGATAAATTGCAAGCTGCAATTATGCCAGCAATTGGGAAAATGAAATAATTTGTTTTGATTGTAATATACATTATTGTTTGTGAATCATTTTTATTATTTAAGATAGATGGCAGGATTAAATTACCAAATGGTATTTGTACAATGTGCGCTGTTCGGTTGAATTCTGCTTATAAATTTATAAAACAATGTTTCGATTCTCAAATAATATTAAAACAACATTTCAATGAAGAACTTTGTCGATTATGTGCTGCTCGTGATAATATAACATTTACTTTAACTGCAATGGATTCGGATAATGTATTGTTATCATACAAATTGGAAACCATTGCATCGGAAATTGTAAGTAAAATACTAGCTTTAATCAGATTTACAAAAAAATATAATTATATGCTTAATAATTGGTAAGTAATCATTTATTTATTGTCTCTTCCATAAGTTTTGAAAACAGACCATATATAACCTAACCTAATTTAAAGTAGGTATAAGTTGTAATTTGAATACATCGACATTTACAATAAAGATTAGAAGCAATTACAATTTTTTTGTTCGGATTATGAACATGGTACAATATTTTTTATAGCAAATAAATCCGTAATTATTTTGTTCACAATGATTAAGATTTACTTTTGACAAAACTTATTCATATAATTAAATACAGTAGCTTTACAAACTAAAATAGCGTTTAAAACTTAGTATACGACTACTCGTTAAAGTTAAATCAAAATATACTTACAATAAAACAATATTACAGAAATCCAAAGTTTTTAGTTTAACTTTCAAATAAAATCTGATTTATTATTATATATGTTAGATTAATTTGTTTCATTAATTGACAATATTTATCAGTTCTATATAGGTCTGTCGGAAATTAATGGTTTTTGTTTCGTTTTAAGAGTAAACAATTACGTTAAGAACAGATAATATAAAAATAATTTATTATTACTATACAAATTTGCCTTTCACTTTATAAAACGAAACAGTAGCACAGAGATATAAGCAACGCCTTCTCATAATGGCCATTAATATTAAAACAGTAAAATTGTAATAACTTCTACAAATTTACTTGTCGGTTTCCAATTTTTTGCCTGCACATAAAGAAATATATTATAAACAATAATTGAAAATCGCTGCCAGACTTATAGAGGTGACAATAAGTCATAAACTTATGAAATTTAGTAATTGATTCAGTAAAATTTAGTTTAAACACTAGTAAACCAATTTGCCGATTTGTGTTAATTTACCCCATATTTAATTATTATGTAATTTTTTCAAAATTTTATTTTATATTAAGGTAGCCCAATTAAAAATAAAATTGACGTGTTTTTGATTTTTTTAATTATTTATTGTTTTAATGGGTCACCTACCCCTTATGTATGTACTCATAAGTAAGTTTGACTATTTATAACTCGTTAATATTAAATGATAGAAAAAAAGTATTAGTATTTTTTTATTTGTTTTTCATAAGAAATTCTATAAAATATTTTAAAAAAATATTTATGAATTTTAATTAATTGAAATTTCTTGTAAGTTGAAAAATTAATAAAATATAATAATTTTTCTAAAACCACAAACAATAATATTTATAAAAGAGCTACATACGTATTTTAAATGCTAAGCTTTCATCATCAGTAGCAAAAGATAAAGTCCTAATCAGTGATGTAAGGTTACACAAATACTTCAACGTACCCAGTGGTTAAAGATTACTAATTAACACCGAATGCAAATCACGTAAGTAGTAATTGTTAAAAACATTTTGTTTTTTTTTTTTGCAATGTAGCCAGCCCAGCCAGAATCGGCCAATGGCGTACTCACACCTATAGAGCATGGTGGGGGTAGAGGTATATACCGGGTGTCTACTTTTTTTTTGTTACATAGGGAATAAAATGCTAAAATTTTCATTTGGTGATAAATTTTTCCCTAATTATTATAGAACAAAAGTACAAATACAAAAGTTGTTTAGAATTCAAAAATGCATCAAATGATGCCAAATTTATCAATATAGGATGTTCTGATCAAGAATTAGAAGCAAATTAAAATTTCCATTTTTGCGCTCTTTACATCAAAGTGCCACGGAAATTAAACAAATAATTTCATTTCTTCTGGAGTTTGAGTTTGACAGATCGTATTTATTTTATTGTTACGTTCTGTATTATTATTATTATTATTATTATTATTATTATTATTATTATTGAAAATAATGAATAAACTTAATGTAAATGAAAAGCTATTAAGTATAAAAAGTATTAAGTATTTATTATTTATTACAATGAAAGGGTATTTTACTCGGCTGTACACTACGTACTAGCTGTGGTTTTAAATTGTGAATGTCTCCATTATAATTTTAAGTAATTGTTTAATTTATTTATTAACTTCAAGTTATAAAAACAATACATTTGAATTAGATGACTGGCATTATGCCTAATATATTTATTATAATAATTTAAACTTATCCCTGAGGATGCTGTAAGTTGTGCAGTGAAACGTCGGATAAGAGTTTAATAAATAGTAAATAGCTGAACTCCGTAAAACTTTCTTTATTTATTACAATATTCAATATACCTATAAAACAGAAAAATTCATGAATACAAGATATAGGAGAACAAAAACGAAACTAACAATTTAAATTAAATGTTCAAATAAATCGCCATTAACTGCCAAACAATAACCTAATCTGTTATAAAATTCGTGACGTACAGAGCTTAATTGTGTTTGTGTTATATTATTGCACTCTTCAACAATGGCATTTTTCAAATCAACAAGATTTTTGATATGTCGTTTATAAATTTTCTCCTTCAAATATGGCCATAAAAAGAAATCGCACGGTGCTAAATCGGGCGATCTAGCTGGCCAATTAATTGGACCACCTCTACCAATCCATGAATTTGGAAAACATTGATCCAAATATAATTTAATGTTGCAGCTGTAATGTGCCGGACATCCGTCTTGTTGATACCAGACAACATTATCTTGAGTTGCACACTCTTCTAACTGCGGACCAATATGATTTTGCAACATATCCAAATATTTTTCGTTGTTTAAATTATTTTCAATAAAAAATGGCCCAATTATACACCTGCCAAAAATTCCAGCCCATACATTAACTTTTTCTGGATATTGGGTACGTGTTGCTACCATTAAATGAGGATTTGTTTGGCTCCATATTCTAAAGTTTTGTGTATTAGGTTCGCCGTGTAAAGTAAACGTAGACTCGTCAGTAAAACAAATAGATTTCAAGAAGTTTCTGTCTAAATTGGATTTTTCCATAATAATGTTACTAAATTCGCTTCTAGCCATTTTATCCGCTTCAAATATCTCTTGGTGCGTGGAATATTTATAAGAATGATATTTTTCATTTTTTAGTACCTTATGTATTGTTGAAGGATGCAAATTTAATTCAGCACCAAGTTGACGCACACTAACATTTGGGTTTTCCGTTACACACAAAAGTATATTCAATGTATTTTCTTTAATTGCATTTTGATTTAAATTCTCCTCCTGATCTTCTGCGTTGATTTTTCTACAATTTTTACAACGTTTTAACACACTTCCAGTTTCTTCGAATTGTTTAATTATCCTACGAATAGTCATAGCGGAAGGTATGGGACGGTTTTCAAAGAAAGCGCTGAATAAATCTCTTACTCGTCGTATCGAATTTCCAGTAAAATACCATTTTACGCACTGAACTTTTTCATTTACCTTAAGTTTATTCATTATTTTCAATAATAATGATAATAATACAGAACGTAACAATAAAATAAATACGATCTGTCAAACTCAAACTCCAGAAGAAATGAAATTATTTGTTTAATTTCCATGGCACTTTGATGTAAAGAGCGCAAAAATGGAAATTTTAATTTGCTTCTAATTCTTGATCGGAACATCCTATATTGATAAATTTGGCATCATTTGATGCATTTTTGAATTCTAAACAACTTTTGTATTTGTACTTTTGTTCTATAATAATTAGGGGAAAATTTATCACCAAATGAAAATTTTAGCATTGTATTCCCTATGTAACAAAAAAAAGTAGACACCCGGTATACCAGATTGCGAGACAGAAACTGTCTTTCAATCACCAAGTCCTGAGAATGCCATCTACGATGTATGGTGAAACGTCTGCAACGAAAATAAATCAAACCACGCTATATCAGCCCAGAAATTTCTACAAATTCAAGATTTAACGTTTAAAAATTTCCATCAAAATTAAGATCCCAAAAAATAAATTATAATAATTAATAAATAATATTTGTTATGTTTATCATATTTCATATAATATATATATTTTATATTTACCAATGTTCTTTATATTGTATAACAAATTTATTTTTTATATACATGTGTGTGTGTAAAAATTTAAATAAAATAATATATTATTCCTGTTTAATAACGTAATTTTTATTTGATTGACTTTCTTATCGCAGCATTTTGAAAATGTTATTAAAGCAAATTAAATTCTTAATTTTTTTTATATTCAATTTATTTGTTTCTACTTGTTTGAAGATTATTTTTGCAAAATATTTTTTCTCATATAATCTTTATTTAGTTTGTATACATAAATGCAGTGCGGTTCAATACGCTTATAAAATTATATGATTTATTAATTATATTCTTTTAAAATTTTTATACTATTTTTAAATAGATTTGTAACATATTTCTTTAATACTTATGTATGTTTTAATATAATTACAATAAAATAAGTAATATTATTTTGTTTTTCGCTCAATTGTACCATTTTCATTAATAAAATAGTTTTTCTAATTTAGAAAAATCAAAATAATAACACTTATTTTATTGTGACATTTATAAATTGTATAATTCTGACAGTTGTAGCTAACGTTTTTTGTTTTATACACCGATAACTAGATTTATTTTACCAATTTTATTAATTTTTAATAAGACTATTTTTCTCATTTTTTTTTCAAATGTAACATAATGAAAATGTTACGCACGGTTGGAAACGGAATAAAAAGTACTACCAAAATCAATAAAAAAAAATATTGGTTGTCATTTAAAAAAAAAACCGATGACGTCATAACTTGACAAACAAATGACAAAGAAACTGAAAATAAGCTGAAAATATTCGCTATAGTTAAAATCGCTATACCCCTTCGAGATTTTTTCCAAAAAAATTAACATCAACGGAATTACTGAATTTATTCCTTACTTAATTTCCACACTGTACTTGTTTAAGAAATATATGTTGTTTAAATATTACTTGTTTACTCAATGCCTATACCGAAAAATGATGTCAATAGATATTTCTGCCTAGTGCATTTTTAGTTTTTAGACAAACATTGAAAAGTCCCATAATCATTATTTTCACAAAATCAAATATTAAAAATATCTTTTTGGTGGACGCTGTATATTTTGAAAAATACTTTACAAAAAAATATTAGAACATTGCTAAAATAAAAAATAAATTGAAAACCAATAGATACACGATACACGTTGATTTTTCTTAATGAAGAAATTTAACTAAAGTAAATTACGATGTAATAATGTCGGCATATTTCCTTGCCTGGCAAGAATTTGTTTCTTGTATCTTAAAAAAAAATATTCCAACTAAATTTGATTTCATTTATGGATAATCCGGTATCCAGCTATCTAATATGGCCGAATATTTCTTATCTTTTAGTCCGTTGCATCACTAAACAAAATATTTCCAAGGGGCCATCTCTGTTTATAAGACTGGGAGTTTAAATTTTTTGGACGATTTGACAATTTGACCGTGTAAATAGATTGAGTAGGCCTTAAGAAAAGTCTGTCGCATACGAATTTCATACATTTTGCGATTTTTCAATTTTTTACACATCTGACTCCAGAAGAAAGTCTAGGTTCAAACAGGGTTGGACTGGATAAAAAATTAGGCCCAGGGAAAGTTGCAGGATAGGCTCATTAGCTGTGTTTTTTTTTACCGAAAAACTCAGCTCAGATCGCAGCAAATATCAGTAATCTTGAAATAATAGCTGTTTTATTTATCGTCTCGTAACTGAGTTAGAAGTGAGTGAATTGCTTCCCCCCGTTACCGATACTAAGTTGCATATTTTGCAAGTGCTTAGCTGAGATTCAAGTGAGCGCACATGCACGCAATTCAAATTTTCCTAGTTTAAGATTTGATAACGTGTTTGATACTGGTTGACATTTCTGTTGGAATATTTTATTGTGAAGACAAAACAATAGATATATCCGGGGCGAGTTGCAAGAAATTATCAACGCAAACAATCCAAATTCATCTAATATTTTAGGTTATATCATCATATGTGGAACTTACGATTTTAAACGTCACTTTCAAATAAAGTGTTTTATTTATCAATACAACTCACTCAGCAAAACTCAGCTCAGCTCAGTTTATTTACAAAGATTTACTGATCTGAGTGGAATGTAAAAAAAACACAGCTAATATTATTTAAATACGTTATATTTCTATATTTCAATAAACATTGGAAATTAAATTAGAGAAAAATAAAGATGATTCGTAAAAATGACCACATATAAAATTAAATATAATTTTTATTTAAATCTAAGTTAAAAGACTATTTAATAAATGTCTCTTTTCGGAAATTTTGTTAATGATATCTTTATTATCTAATTTTGTTCAACATATCCTTCTTGCATAACATGAGCATGAAAGCCCCCACAAAATTATCCTGACTTAAAAAAATTTCGCAATCTATTTAAAACGTAGTTTAATTTTGGAAATATTCGTTCGCATGATACTTGAGCGGAAGATATAATGTTAGCACTAATTTATAAGCAATAAATAATTTACTTATTTTCAACTTTATTCATGCGTTCCTAATACCAAGTGGACTTCTCAGACTTTGTCGTGAAGGTTGTGACCCAGAAGAATGTAAAAATGCAAATACTTCTTAAAAAATAATTCATAGAGAGGACTACTAGTATTCAAATTACAGTTATCTTTTTTATCGACAGCACAATTCGATTTGCAAATAGTTCAAACATTACCATATAGATGACAGTGTAAGATCATTGTTCGAAATAGTTGGCCAGTTGAATGTTGTGTTATAAATTTTCAAATACATATTGATTTTTATAGTAAGTAAAAAACATTATTCTACATACAATATTTAGATTTGATTTTAAATAATAATTATGTAAAAAAAGTGACAAATTATATTTAAAGTAATTGTTCACATTGACGGTCCTGTAGGTAAAGTTCATTCAGCTGCAGAATGATTACTTATCTTTCTACTTTTTTTTTCTTTTTTTTAAATTTTATTTAGACAAATAGCTAGAACCTAGATCAAGTAGCAGTTAAGGAAAAAGTTGTAAAATTAAATACGCAGCTATTTATTCTTTTTCTTATACTAGTAATTTTACACAAAATTCATCTGGCCAACTGGATTCGTGTCAGATTTTTATAAGTTAACCTCAAATACTATCAATTACAATAGTTTTATATTTTACTTTTTATAAGAAGCTTTTTTGGTAGAAAATTTAATTTTAATCATGAATAAGTTTATGCACCATTGTCAATTATGTATAAGTGACAAAAATGTATTGTTCACTATACTTAATCTGGATTCAGATGGCAAACGTTTTGTGGATAAATTGGAAGCAATTATGCCAGAAATTGTAAGAATGAAATTATTTGTTTTGATTGTAATATACATTATTGTTTCTGAATCTTTTACTTTTCTTATTTTAGGTTGATTGCAAGATCAGATTACCGAATGGTATTTGTACAATCTGCGCTGTTCGTTTGAATGATGCTTATGTATTTATAAAACAATGTTTCGATTCTCAAATAATATTAAAACAACATTTAAATGAAACATTTTGTCGATTATGTGCAGGTTGTGATAATATAATATTTAGTTTAACCACAATGGATACGGATAATGTTTTGATATCATACAAATTGGAAACCATTGCATCGGAAATTGTAAGTCAAATACTAGTTTTAATCAGATTTACGAAAAAAATTACATGCTTATAAATTGATAATTAATCATTTATTTATTATCTTTTCCATAATTTTTGAGAACAGTAAACATTTTAACCTAACCTAAATAACACTATTTTAAATTTTAATACGTTTGTTGGTTTTGTTTAATTGAAATTTATGTTTTCTGTAGTTAATCTTTGGAATTTATATAAAACAAGTTGTAATTTTAATACATATACATTTACGATAAAAATAACATAAAACAGTTATTTTATTAGGTTTACTTATAATAAGTTTATTAATTATTATATGTTTTTGTTAAGCTAAAACTTGTTTCTGCGAGAGTAGTGGGAATAGCTGTTATGAGAAAAATGTTGTCTGTGTTCAGGCTGGTAAAAATTTCGTCTTGAATTTTTAATTGTGCGCTGATTATTTTTAATCATTTGTTACCCCATAAACAAGTAACGTACTTATACAGCTTATAGTGGGATTTAGATCTATCAAATACATCAAATATTAGTTGAATATCATAGGGACTTGATGTTATTAGTAGGGTGTCCCGTCAAAAGCGCCCCGACATAAGCGCCCCGACATAAGCGCTACCGACATTTGCGCTACACGACAAAAGCGCCTCCCGACAAAAGCGCTCTATATAATAAAAATAAAAAAATGTGTGCTTATATATGGTTATATACATTTATATATACAGGGTGTAACAGAATAACTATTCCTAATTTTAACTGGAGTATCCTGGGCTCAGAATATGAAGATTTAATGCAAATCACTGAGATAAAATGTGGCTCCTTACTGAGCTACAGGGTGTTTTATATAAAAATTTAAAAACGATTTTTGCCCAGTACTTTAAAACTATTTGACGTATCCTTATCATACTTGGCAGGAAATGTAGGTACCGTACACCATACTAAATTATGTTAAATAAAAGTTTCTGGCTACTGCCAGTGGCGTACAACAGGGGCAAGTGAGAGGTTGATCCTTCCTAAATTCTACGCCACTGGCGGAATTGTCATTTTAGTACAATTTTTCGATTCTCCAATACTTGCTGTGTAAAAAACATACTCTTCCTTTGTAACGATAAAGTCACTGTTTTTCAAGATATTTAAAGTTAAACATAAGCTGCACCCTTGGGATTTTTTCAAAATTTGCTCAAAAAAATCTGAAAAAAATCAGTAAAATAGAGAAAAAAATTAGCTACATAATATTTAAGTAACTTTTTCTCTAACTGATTCTGGTTTGGCTGGAAAAATTATTGAAAATTAATATTTTTTGCATTTTATTTTTTTTATTTTCAATAATTTTTACAGATAAATCAGAATGAGATAGAGAAAAAAGTTACTTAGTTATTATGTAGCTAATTTTTTTCTCTATTTTACTGAATTTTTTCAGATTTTGTTGAGCAAATTTTGAAAAAATCTCAAGGGTGCAGCTTATGTTTAACTTTAAATATCTCGAAAAACAGTGACTTTATCGTTACAAAGGAAGAGTATGTTTTCTACACAGCAAGTATTGGAGAATCGAAAAATTGTGTTAAAATGACAATTCCGCCAGTGGCGTAGAATTTAGGAAGAATCAACCTCTCACTTGCCCCTGTTGTACGCCACTGGCAGTAGCCAGAAACTTTTATTTAACATAATTTAGTATGGTGTACGGTACCTACATTTCCTGCCAAGTATGATAAGGATACGTCAAATAGTTTTAAAGTACTGGGCAAAAATCGTTTTTAAATTTTTATATAAAACACCCTGTAGCTCAGTAAGGAGCCACATTTTATCTCAGTGATTTGCATTAAATCTTCATATTCTGAGCCCAGGATACTCCAGTTAAAATTAGGAATAGTTATTCTGTTACACCCTGTATATATATATATTATATATTATTATATATATATATATATATATATTATATTATTATATATATATATATATATATATATTATATTATTATATATATATATATATATATATATATTATATTATTATATATATATATATATATATATATATATATATATATATATTATATATTATATATATATATATATATATATATATATATATATATATATATTATTATTATTATTATTAAAATTGAGTTGCAAAGAATTATTCTTGTGACACTAGTTAAGAGTACATTTTCTAAATTTATAATTATAACTTTTATTATCGTATGATGTTTTATTTTATTCGTTTAATTAATATGATGTTTGACAAATTAAATAATTTTATGAAATACATTTTTGACTTTTATTCCTAACGAACGAAATACCCGAATGCCATTATTTTAAATTTTTATATTTTTTATATATACATACATAGGTTAAGGTGACCAGACGTCCCATATTAGGTGGGACTGTCCCACAGTTGGATTTCTTGTTCCACATCGAAAACTGTCCTACAAAATGTCCCACTTTGGACAATATTTTGTTTTTTGTGTAAATACAAAGATGTTTATATAATACAGACATGTTTTGAAATTTTCAAATAAATAAATAATAATAATAATAATAATAATAATAATAATAATAAAATAATAATTAAAAATAGAACGTGTGTTTTTATCTGTTCCACATCCCAATGTAAAACATCTGGTCACTTTAACATAGGTATATAAAACACATAATTTTAATAATAATAATATTTACAATATTATTTACATATCATCTACTCTGCTGATAAAAAATAAATAGTAATTCAAAATAATATTTATAATTATATTTTTAACCATAACCCAAAAATACTAAATTTTTATTATCTGGAGCGCTTTTGTCGGGAAGCGCAATTGTCGGTGGCGCAATTGTCGGTAGCGCTTATGTCGGGGCGCTTATGTCGGGGCGCTTATGTCGGGGCGCTTATGTCTCGAGCGCTTATGTCAGGGTACCTATTAGTAGAAATATATTTCTTTATTAACCTCCCTTTAAACCAAAGATTTTTATTATATGTAATTTCAATTTGTATTTTTAGCTGGAATGTACGGAGAAGTTATCGGATTGTATTTGCTCAATTTGTTCAGTTCGATTAAATGAAACATATAAATTTGTGGAAAAATGTTTTAAATCGCAAGAAATTTTAAAGCGATATGCAAAACAACAATCGCAAAATAGTGAAGTTATGAAAAACGCAATTAAAAATGAAAGCGAAATTAAAGAAGAGAATATTGATGAAGAATACATTAAACTAGATTTGGAAACTGATATAAACACTAAAGTTGAAGAGCGTTTAGAATCACAAAATAATAAAAATTTTGATACTACTTGTATAAAAGAAGAAACTATTAATGAAGAGAGCATTGAAGTAGGTTTGGAAAATGATACAAATATTAAATTTGAAGAAAGTTTGAAATCAGAATCTTTAAATTTACATTCAGAATTAATAATTAAGGAAGAGTATTCGGATTTTGAGAATGAATCCGATATAAAACGTTGTCAAGTTAGTAGAAATTCAAATAAAAATAATATATTCAGCTCGGAAGAAAATGATACATCTGTAAAGAAAAGTAAAGAATTTCATAAATGTAAAGTATGTGAAAAACAATTTACTCGAAATAGAGATTTAACAAGGCATTTACGTACTCATACAAATGCGAGCCCTTATAAATGCGAAATATGTGAAAAACAATTTACTCGAAATGAAGATTTAACAAGGCATTTACGTACTCATACAAAGGAGAAACCTTATAAATGCAAAATATGTGAGAAAACATTTACTCAAAGTGGAAATTTAAAAGTACATATTCGTGTACATACAAAGGAGAAACCTTATAAATGCAAAATATGTAGGAGAACTTTTACTGAAAGTGGAAAATTAAAAATACATATCCGTTCTCATACAAACGAGAAACCTTATAAGTGTAAAATATGTGAAAAAGCATTTACTCAAAGTAGATCTTTCAAAATGCATATTCGTATATATACGAATGAGACCTTATAATTGCGAAATATGTGAAAAACAATTTACTCGAAATGGAGATTTAACAAGGCATTTACGTATTCATACAAAGGAGAAACCTTATAAATGCAAAATATGTGAAAAACAATTTACTCAAAGTGGAGATTTAACAAAACATTTTCGAATTCATACGAATGAGAGACCTTATAAATGCGAAATATGTGAAAAACAATTTACTCGAAATGAAGATTTAACAAGGCATTTACGTATTCATACAAAGGAGAAACCTTATAAATGCAAAATATGTGAGAAAACTTTTACTGAAAGTGGAACCTTAAAAAGACATATCCATTCACATACAAACAAGAAATCTTATAAATGCGAAATATGTGAGAAACAATTTACCCATAGTGGAAATTTTACAAAACATTTTCGTACTCATACGAGGGAGAGAGCTTATAAATGCAAAATAGAAATGCGAAGAAGAAACCTAATGAATGCGAAATAGAACACTTTTACTCACAGTAGAAATTAAAAACAAACCTTTTCGTATTAATAGTGCAACGATTTAATTTTTGTAGTTTTCTTTTTATTAAATGATTAATTTTTTTAATATATTTAAGCCCCATTCAGACTGTTCTTTCGTTAGCGAAATCAGTGTTATGTTTTAGCGCAGAACTAGTGGTTCTGAACCAAACCACATGTACGCTTATGAGGATACACTGCAATTCACGGATTTAGTTTCATTAGCAAATTTTATTTCATCGCAAACAAAGTCTGGCCTGGCCAACGTTTTTTAATTAAAATTCACTTATGTTTTAAGATCGGCCAATCACATTTTACTAAAATGAGATAGCGATGTGTATATGTTTTTATGAATGAAATGTCCAAATTTATAATATGTAAATGAGCAGTTTGGAAAATAAAATTAATATTATTTTGAAAAGGCGTATTTAATATAATAAAATAACTTTTATTATAGAAACAGAAGAAAAATTAGCGGAAATAAGAAGATGGCGAATTCATCTTATAAACTTGCAAAATTATATTTATGTCCTATACTATTCTAAATGTCTTGTTTCGCATTCGTATTTTACAAATGATTGTACAGGTCTTATTTTGTATAATCATAAATTCTTCTTCAGGCATATTTATTTAACACAACAAAACAACTTAAACTGTAAACAAAGCTGTACTGAAGATAACCAAAAACTGTTTGGTATATATACAACGTAAACAGTAAAGTCACAAATGATTTTTAACAGCATTTAAATTGTTATCATTGTACAGGCGTAACTGAAAATTAAGCAAGCATTCAATGTGGATGGTCAAGTTTTTGCGCTGTGCTAAATCGCGAAACTAAAACTAAATCGTAAAACTGTTTTGGCAGTCTGAATGAGGTTGTTTCACCCTAAATATAATTTGTTAGTATCTTTTCTTACATGATAATTATTTTAAACAAAATTTAAATGTTAAGTTTTATTCAGACTGACGTTTTAGTTTTACGCAAAGAATTTGACCAATCTCAACACTTGACACATTTTTACATCTTGTGCTTTTGCGTAAAACTAAAACGATAGTCAGAATTTGGCTTTATGTACAATAACGTTTTGTAATTTTTACAAAAATCAACATGTATTTAGAAATTTATAACACAACATGAAATGACAATAAACTTTGTTTATGCATTCCTAATACAAATTGAATTTTTCAGTCTTCATTATGACAAGAAGGTAACAGTTCTAATGTCCCAATCAATTTTTAAATCAATTTTTTAATTTGTTTTAATTTTATTATTATTAAATATGTAAAATATTTTAAATGTTATTTATAATAAAATTATAATTAATAAATGAATCAATATTAACAATAGGAATAAAATATTTTTTCTTCAATCGTATTATAATCGTAATTAATATTACGTTACTATATTACCTATATATATAGAAAGAGGTCATTATGTTACTAGTACAATAATGACATTATTATGCAGCAGTTGATTATTATATACATCACTGGTGGCAGCACCAAACATAACTACAACGTCGATAATAATAGGAATATTTTTTCACCAAAAGTTGGTCACGTTGACCACATTGCATAATAATTAAATTACTTAATTATTTCAAGTATAGATATTTGTTTAAAACTGGATAAAATATAGCTAAAATAAAATATGAATATATTTGTAAAGGTTAGCAACTCTGTGTAAAAATAAAATGATGTATTTATTATTGAAATTAGGAGAAGCTAATCTGAAAATTTGATTAAACTAATGTAATCAATATTAAATAAATTTTGATGCTAAAAATTGGCATCACTGTGCTAAATGAAATTACATATTTGTTATGAATGTTTCAGAAGAATTTATCTTGAAAATTTGATTAAAATCGAATAAATAGTATAGCCAAAATAAAATATGAAAAATTTAAATAAATAAATTTGGCAATACAGCATAGAAATATGTTTTTAAAATTCTTATAAAAACTAGGCGAATATTTTTTGAAAATTGGATTTAATTCTGATAAATAGTATAGCTTAAATAAAAATTTTAAAATATTTTAGAATTTGTTTCTGTGAAAGTTGTCAACACTGTATTTTGTATTATATATAAATTATATAATGTTTGTGGGTACAAGGAAAATTAATACTGTCTAAAACAGATTTCACTATGATAACTGCTAGAAGGATAATCAAATTAAAATGAGCTGGTTTATTGACAACTGCAACATAATATTCTAAACAATTTTATTTAAATCTGTGGAGTGATACACTCACGTATTAAATTTTAATATCTTTAAAACAGTATTATGTACTATGTAATTAAATTTAAAATTAGAAATTATAGAAAATAAGTAGATATGTTGACCATTCCACAATGACTGTAAGACGCTCCATAAGAAGTATACAGGTCTGTGTACTGAGATCTAATTATGTTACACACAGAAAAAAGTTGAGGCAATGTTTTTATCACTTGTTGTACAAGTGATCTTATTGCTCTATTAATTATGCATATGAACCTGAACTCGCACATGATGCAGGACGTACTTCTTTTTGTTTATGAATTGATGTCATGGTTGAAGTTCTCAAATTAAAACAATAATTAAGTATTTTACAAGTTATTTTTTATAACTGAAGTGATTACTTTTTCAACTTGTTACTTTTTGTAAATGATATAATCATTTTATTTCTTGATTAACAAATTCGAACAAAAACACTAATTTGACTAAAAAGAAAAGACTTCAGCGGAATGCATCATACAACGGTAGTGACTTTTGAAATCTTGTTTTTTTTTTAAAGATTGGTAGTTAAAATTTGTAAATATAAACTGACGCCAAGTAATAATCAATGAGTAATTTTTCAAAAATAAAAAGATATACTCAACTAAGTCAAAATAAATTTTTTCATAATAAAACTTACTTTCTTTTATAAGACATTTTTCATAAAACTGCTTCGTTTTAAAAAAAGGAGTCCAATTGAGGTTTGGGTTGAGACATCTGGACGAATTTTGCTTGCGTCTTTCTTTCGTATAGCAATCACTTCTTAAATATCTTTCGTTATCTCTGACAATCTGTAACTAATAAATTTGATTAAATATGTAAGTAACTATTATAAAAAACAATACAAAACTTACCAGACTTTTTGCATAGCGTTTGCAATCTCCTGCCAACTGCTATCCTTCATTTCCGTATTTTTAAAATTATGATGTTTCGAACAGAACTTTAAACCGTTATATTTTTTTGTTCCGATTAAATTAAAAAATATATATTATCGGTTCGGTTCCAGTTTTCGTTCTGGCAAAATTAATGGTTTTTTTGATTTTTGGTTCAGTTTCAAGTGTTTGATTTTTAAATTTTTTTAATGATTTTATTTGTATTAAAAACTTATTTTCTATCATAATTTAGAACATATAATTTCTATTTTTATAATTAGCATACTACATATATTGATACAATAATATAATATGAATAATAATAATTATTAATTAATTAAAGGTATAATAATTTAATTAGAAGTATATAATATATGATAATAATATATTTTATTATTCGAAACTTATATAATTTGATATGTTTTAATTATATAAAAATAAGATAACATATGTTAACGTAACAAATTCTTGTATACATGATTTTAATTTATTTATAATTAGAAAAAGTGAAAAATGAACTCTAATTATTAAAATATATTCCCAATGTATTTCCACTTAAACTATTAAAGATTATTAAAAGTTATTACTAAAAGCTTTGAAATTGATAATTATTTTTCATTTATTCAATATGCCATTTGATTTAATTGTTGAACTTAGAACAATAAACATCTCTACTGAAAATCTATGTTGTATTTAATTTAAAATAAAAACTCATATCTCTAAAATATACAATAAATTTAATAAAATATAAATATAAAAATTCTCAAATTCTTAATTTTAATATCTATCGTACATAAATTAATGTATAAATTAAATAATTAAAATATTTGGTTAAATTTTATTGTAGTGTAGGTATAGGTCATGTATTAAACTGTTGTAGGTATATTAAGTTTGTTTTTTAATGTAAATAAAAATTTCAAAACTAATAAAAATATTTACACATAAAATAAGGAGCATGTAATGTAAATTTTGTCGCAACATGTACTTTTCAAACTCCGTTTATAAAGACATAGCTTATTAAATTTGTCCAGAATTAAGGCACTTAATCCTACTAAAGGAATGATTTCTTTGATTTAGTTCTCTTCTAATAATTTTAGCTATACAGCTAACATTATGTTCTAAAATATAGACAATAATCGCAGATGTTTGACATATCACATCTGGTTGAATCATTTAGCACAAAAAGAAAATTAACAAATTAAATTATGTTTACAAAATTATATACTATTAAAAATTGAGATTAATATATCAAAATTCCACAGTTTTAAAACATTTTTACTTTCCTCGGCTGCCATTTTAATTAAATATTTAATAGATATTTTACTTACTCTCTGTTTACGTCGAATGATGCACATGAACTGACTTGTATCAACATGTAAGGTGACGCGTATTAAAAAATATTAGATATAATTTATATTACTGTACAAATTATATACGTATCATCCGTAACAATAGTGTATTTTAAAATGTATTTTCAATATTTATCATAAATATATATGTATAGCATATAAAATTATTCATATTTTTTGTCAATATCTATTTTGATATTTTCCAGATACGCATAGCTTGATTTAACATATCAGGTTTAATATAAAATATATAATTGCACCTAATATCTAATATTTTTATATTGACAAAACTGATACATACTATTGCATAATAAAATATTGCTATTATAAAAATCTTAGCAATACGTGCATAGCAATCTATTTTTCTCTGTGTATGAATTAATAGTATATTATCCATTGGAAATGATTTAAAAAGTATTTTTCCAAATACTTAGCAGCTGCTTGTAGCAATGCTTGTAAATAGATATTAATAGAAAAACAAACAAAGGCATATTCATATATTTTTATGGTACCACGTATTTCATGAATACAAAAGAGATATATTATTTAAATCGACACGACAAACAAAGTACATAACAAATTAGTTACATTTCTGTTGCCTTTCGAAGTATTTTATTGAACCACTATAGAGGAACGTAATGTTATAGTTATGTATGGCACTTAACAACTTATGTTTCAGATATGGAAATGTCCATACGTTTGGGCGTTCTAGAAGAGTGTAATACAGTGGAACCTCGGTATACGACCTTAATTCGTTTCTGATGTTTGGACTTATACCGAATAGGACGTATACCAAACCAACATTTCTCAAAAGAAATAATGTAAAAATGATTAATCCGTTTTCATGTAAAAAAAAAACTCCTCTTGATATGGTATATTAATGGGGTTGTAAAATAATTATTTAGTTTTTTGTTGGTTTTCGTTTGTCTTTTTGCAATTCGATTAATAAAAATAATAAAATTTTACTTAAAAATGAAAATCAGAAGAAACTTAACAAAGTTATAGACTGTGGCTCCACGCAGGTCTGGTACACTAAAAGAGCAATACACCAACCAAGGACTCTCCCCATCAGAAATTACATAGGTTTAAACCAAATAAAGTCAATATAAATTCGTGAATAGTGTAGATATCATAATATTACTTGTTCATATATAGCGCGTATAATTGAATTAAGTCGTATACCGAGCAAAATTTGTTTTACCCAAACAAGACGTATTCCGAATTGAATGTATTCTAAAGCAGACTTATACCGAGATACATCACTGTAGTACAAATTCAAAATTATTGGAAAGGAAGAAAAAGTATGGTTAATATATACAGCATCGTCGGTTATTGCATTACGTAAAGCTGATGAAGAACAATAATTTGGATTTGCAATTTGGGAATTAGCAACGAAGTACTAGGTCAAGAAAATATTATTAATATATTAAGGAATAAAACTATACACAAAATCCGTAATTCAAATATTTATTTATTATTAGATAATCACATATGCATGAACATAGAGTTCAATCAATTAAGCTTATATCATTATTTTAAAATACAAGTACATAATCTAACATAATCGATAACTTTCACAATAGAACGAAATCGACATCATTATATATAAAAATGGTACATTTTAAAAATCAATACTTTAATAACTGTATTTATATTAGGGGTTAGGGTCAAAATCCCGACAACCAAAATCCCGACAAGTCAAAATCCCGACAAGTTAAAATCCCGACAGGGTAACATCCCGACAGGTCAAAATCCCGACAACCAAAATCCCGACAAGTCATAATCCCGACAAGTTAAAACATGGTTTTCTAGGTAGAATTTTGCATTTAATAGGTTGTGTATAATGTTAAATTAATAATATAATATAATTTTTGGTAAGCAGTTACCTAATATTAAAAAAATTGTAAATTATGAAAAATTTATAAAATTGTACATTTACAAAAATTCAGGAATATATTTATTATTTAATTAAATGTAAATTATTGATAAATTGTCGCAAAATTTACACATTTAAAAAAAAAAAAAACAAAAATAAAGATCAATTATTTATTTTGTTAATATTTATACGTATAATGTATCTAATATTAAAATTAATTGTAAAGTAAATGCTCTACAATTAAATACTTGCAAAAACTGAACATTTTTAAAAAATATGTTATTATTTGTATTTAGGAAATATACATATACGTTTATTTATATATACTTACAGTAGTGTACTTAGCCAAAATTAAAAAAGAATTGAAAAAAATAATTTATGGAATTATGGAATTTATGAAATTATTTGTCGGGATTTTGATTGTCGGGATTTTGACTTGTCGGGATATTGACCTGTCGGGATTTTGACTTGTCGGGATATTGACCTGTCGGGATTTTGACCTGTCGGGATTTTGACTTGTCGGGATTTTGATTGTCGGGATTGTGATTGTCGGGATTTTGATTGTCGGGATTTTGATTGTCGGGATTTTGACCGCCACCCTTATATTAGAACTGAGTATTAGTAGAATAATGTTTATATTATTATTTTTGTAATATTAAGCATTATTATAAAGTTTATAAATATCAAACAACATATTTGATTGATATTATTTAAATATTTTATATATATAATATTTTTAACTTATGATATATATGTATATTAATTAATATAATTAAGTAACAAACATTTTGTTATTTGTTTTTCTGTATTATGTATAAAAATGTATACTTTTCATATACTTTTACAATCTACATTGCGTAAACAATAAATATTTCACTAAATATAAAGGACAATTTTTGTTTATCTTCAGTACAGTTTTTGTTTGTGACAGTTTAAGTTGTTTTGTTTAAATATATCTGACGAAGAATTTATGATTATACAAGATGATACCTGTACAATCATTTGAAAAATACGAATGCTAAACAGAACATTTACAATTGTATAGGACATAAATATAATTTTACAGGTTTATAAGATAAATTCGCCATCTACTTTGTTTTCGTTAATTTTTCTTCTAATGTGTCTAAAATGAATGTTATTTTAATATACTAAATACGCGTTTTAAAAATAATATTAATTTTATTTTCCAAACTGCTTATTTACATACAATTTGACGTTTCTTTCATAAAAATACATACAGATCGCTATCTCATGTTACTGTGAAATCTAATTAGCCGTTCTAAAAACATAAGTGAATTTTAGTTAAAACTTTGGCTGCGATGAAACAAAATTTGCTAATGTAACTAATTCCGTGCATTTGCAATATATTCCTATAAGATCACATGTTGTTTGGTTCAGAACTACTAGGTCTGCGCTAAAACGTTACACTGATTTCGCTAGCAAAAAAGCAGTCAAAATGAGGCTGAACAAAATTTAAAAATTAATCACTAATAAACAAAAGAACACTATGAATACGAATATGGTTTTAATTTCTACTCTGAAAAAAAGTTTTTAATTTGGCATTCATCAGGTTTCTTCTTTGCATGAGACCGGACATGTTTCTTTAATTGACCACTCCACATAAAAGTTCTCTCACATATCTCGCATTTATAAGGTTTCTCATTTGTATGTGTAAGAATGTGCACTTTCAAATCTCCACTTCGAATAAATGCTTTCTGACATATTTCGCATTTATAAGGTCTCTCATTTGTATGTTTACGAATATGGTCTTTTAAATGTCCACTTAGAGTAAATGTTTTCTCACATATTTCGCATTTATAAGGTCTCTCATTTGTATGTATACGAATATGAATTTTTAAATGTCCACTTCGAGTAAATGCTTTGTCACATATTTCGCATTTATAAGGTCTCTCATTTGTATGTGAACGGATATGTTTTCTTAAATTTCCACTTTCAGTAAATGTTTTCTCACATATTTCGCATTTATAAGGTCTCTCATTTGTATGAATACGAATATGATTTTTTAAATGTCCACTTTGAATAAATGCTTTGTCACATATTTCGCATTTATAAGGACTCTCACTATCAGTAAAAGTTTTCTCACATAATATACATTTATGAGATTTTCTTTTCTTTACAGATTCATCATTTTCTTCCGAGCTGAAAATATTATTTTTCTTCGAATCTCTATTAGCTTGCCAATGTTTTATGTCGGTTTCATTCTCAAAATCCGAATATTCTTCCATAATTATTATTTCTGAATCTAAAGATTCTAATTTCAAACTTTCTTCAAATTTAATATTTGTATCAGTTTCCAATTCTACTTCTTCAATGTTCTCTTCTTTAATAGCTTCTTCTTTCATACAAGCAGTATCAAAATTTGTATTATTTTGTTGTTGTAAACTATCTTCAATTTTAATTTTTATATCAGTTTCCAAATCTAGTTTAATGTATTCTTCATGAATATTCTCGTCTTTAATTTTGCTTTCATTTTTAGTTTCATTTTTCATAACTTCACTATTTTGCGATTGTTGTTTAGCATATCGCTTTAAAATTTCTTGCAATGTAATTTCTTCTTCTATTTTTATATCATTTTGAAAATCTGCTTAATTAGATTCGGAATTATCATTGACATAATCATTAAAATTATATTTGTCATTAAGTTCTTCAATTATAAATCCATTTTCTTTCTCATTTTTCACAGTTACACTATTATTCGTATACACTTCACTACTACAATTCGATTCTTCTAATTTTATTACTTTAATTAGAATTTCTCGATTATTAGCTGGTTGTATCTGTTGTCCATTTCGTAATTGTTCTAAATATCGTTGAAATATTGCTTGAGACTCGGAACATTTCTTTATAAATTTGTAAACAACATTTAATTCCGTAATGCAATTCGTACATATGCCATCTGGTAAATTAGCATTGCGCTCCAGCTAAGAAATAAATATAATTAAATTAAAATATATAATAAAAACTACTTAACCTTATTTATTATACTTACAATATTTGGTGCAATTCTATTTAATTTCTGGAATAATGTTAAATTATCCGAATCAATATAATGCATTGATGTATTGATATTATCATAGCTTCGACATAAGCGGCACGAGCTGATTAATTTAAACATGTTTTTCAACAAATACTATTTTGCACTGAAATAGGTCAGAAAGTATGACACAATAACCTAGCTCACACTAGCGCTCGTAGCAGCAAAATTACCAACTACCATATGCAGTGGCGTACTGGTAATTTTTAGTTGGTAAATTTTATATGTAGAATATTTTTCTTTAATTTATATATTTCTACTTTTATTATAATTATTAATTAATTAATAATAACTGTTACAGAACAGAGTAAAATTACAGTTACTAATCAAAATTTATTAAATAACACCGTTCTAACATTTACAATATTAAAGAGGTAACAGTTATTAGTAGTGCTAATATTAATTTATTTACTATTAATAGGCTATTCTCCTTTACTAATATACTAATATCATCTATTTTGTGTACACACCTGATTCCTTCTAGTTACACCACATACCACACGTAAAAATCTCATTTCCGCAGCAGTCATTTTTTCTATTATGCTTTTACATCAACGTAGGCAATGCAATCAAAACAGCATTGTATATAACTCAAATGAGTGGCTTCTTTGGAAATAAATTATAAATAGGTAAATGATATTACTACAGATATTAACACTTTTTATTTTAATAAAAAATTAGATAAATACACATTTTATATACATATATATATATATATATATATATATATATATATATATATATAAAGTTTAAAAAAATATGTTCGTATAAATTTTGTGTGAAACACAAATGACTTTCAAGGAAATTATGAAAAGTTTGAAATTATAATATAATTTAGGATTACTTATATAGAAACTTGAAGACTCAAAATATGCAAAAAAACAAACGAATATGTATTAATTTTTGTTGGACGTACCCTACTAGACAAAATATTTTTGAATGATGTATTAAAAATATAAAACAAACAAAAAATCACAGTAAGTTATAATTATATTAAAACAAATGTGCAAAATAATTATTTATTATTTCTCATTTTAATTAAAGAAAATAAATATAGGAAAATTCTTGTAACGTTTTATTTTAAAATAATGTTTTATATTTTCATTTCTTCCGCATTACATATCTTATAGATGAAATTTTATCGTGAATATAAATGTCGTAATCATTTAAATTTTTTCGTTATTATTTATCTCAGATAGATTTAACCATAATAATCGTGATCGCTGTTTATTTATTTTGAAGTTAAAATATCAGATAGAAACAAAAATATTTTTACACAAAATAATATATGAGAATTTTTATTATTTAGAAACAAATTTTTTTAAAGGATAAGTAATTTCATCATCTGTTATCAAAAATTTAAATATTAATTTCGAATTTTTTTTACCGGTATTGGTTTTAAATTATTGCTATAACTGCTTTAAAAATAATATATTCTAAATAATGCTCATAAATAAAATGTATTCTTTATTGCACAAAAAATAAATAATTCTACGCCACTGCTTAAGATAAATCAATATTTTGTCCGCGGAGTGGGAGAGAACAGCTGTTTGTACTTTGCTGTGAATAGCTAAGTTTTTTGTATTTTTTTTCATGTATTTATATATCATTATTATCTGGCCTTTTTCATTATTAATATTTAAATCTATTTACAATGTCAAATATTTACGTATAATTTTGTTTTTTCAGAATCGGCCGACCACCATTTGTTCATTCGCTTATTGATAGAACTAGTTGGCCAGCTGAATCATATGTTAAAAATTTTCAAATATATCTTGATTTTTTTATAGTAATTAAAAAACATTAGTCCACATGACATTTAGATTTGGTTTAAAATAATAATCATGTACATAGAATAAAGAATAAATCATATTTAAAGTAATAATTCTTTACATTGATATTTAAAGTCAAAAAGATTGAATGAAGTATATTTTACAGTTGGTGTGTGATTGGTATGCTAGGCAGTTAATTCATTCAAGCATGTTGACCTTGGCTGTAGAATGAATATTAACTAAATTTTTCTATTTATTTTCTTTTGTTTGATTTTCATATTAGACTAATGCTAGAATCTAGAACACGTGGAAATTGAGATAACATTTTCGAAATTAAATCTGGTGCATCAGTAAAAAAATATGCTGTTACTTATACTAGTAACATTACACAAAATTCATCTGGCCAACTGGATTCATGACACACCTTTCTAAGTTAACCTCTAATACTATAAATATGTTTTACTTTTATAAGTAGCTCGTTTTGGTAAAAAAATTAATTTTAATCATGAATAGTTTTATGCAACATTGTACATTATGTACAAGTGATAAAAATGTATTGTTCACTATACTTGATCTGGATTCAGATGGCAAACGTTTCGTAGATAAATTGGAAGCAATTATGCCAGAAATTGTAAGAATGAAATTATTTGTTTTGATTATAATATACATTATTGTTTCTGAATCTTTTACTTTTCTTATTTTAGGTGGATTGCAAGATCAAATTACCGAATGGTATTTGTACAATTTGCTCTGTTCGATTGAATGATGCTTATCAATTTATAAAACAATGTTTCAATTCTCAAATAATATTAAAACAACATTTACATGAAGAACTTTGTCGACTATGTGCTGGTGGAGATAATATAACATTTACTTTAACTACAATGGATTCGGATAATGTATTGTTATCTTACAAATTGGAAGTCATTGCATCGGAAATTGTAAGTAAAATACTAGCTTTAACCAGGACCACGAAACGAAATTATATGCTTAGAAATTGATAAGTAACCATTTATTTATTGTCTATTCTATAATTTTTGAGAACAGACGTTTTATTTAAAATGAAAATGAAAAAATTATATGCTTATAAATTGATAAGTAATCATTTATTTATTGCCTCTTCCATAATTTTTGAGAACAGACAAATTTAGCTTAACCTAATTTATAATATTTCAAATTTTAATACGTTGTTGGTTTTGTTTAATTAAAACTTATGTAAAATAAGTTTTAATTTGAATATATGTACATTTACAATAAAAATTACATAAAACAATTATTATTTTATTAGGTTTACTTATAATAAGTTTATTAATTATTATAATATGTTTTTGATTAACTAAAATTTGTTTCTGAAAGAGTAGTTGGGAATAGCTATTATGAGAAAAAATATTGTTGTCTGTTTTCAGGTTGGTAAAAATTTCGTCTTGTATTTTTAATCATTTGTTACTTCATAAGCAAGTAACGTACGTATTCACACAGCTTGTAGTGGGATTTAGATCTCACAAATAAATCAAATATTAGTAAAGTATCATATTGACTAGGTGTTATTAGTAGAAATATATTTTTTTATTAAGATCTTTTTAAACCGGAGATTTTTATTATATGTAATATATAATTTTAATTTATATTTTTAGCTGGAATGTACTCAGAAGTTATCGGATTGTATATGCTCAATTTGCTCTCTTCGATTAAATGAAACGTATAAATTTGTAGAAAAATGTTTTAAATCGCAAGAAATTTTCAAGCGATATGCAAAACAACAATCGCAAAATAGTGAAGTTATGAAAAACGAAATTAAAAATGAAAGCGAAATTAAAAAAGAGAATATTGATGAAGAATACATTAAACTAGCTTTAGAAGCTGATAGAAACATTCAAGTTGAAGAAAGTTTAAAATCACAAAATAATACAAATGTTGATGCTGTTTGTATCAAAGAAGAAGCTATTACTGAAGAACACATTCAAGTAGATTTGGAAAATGATCCAAATTTAAAATCAGAATCTATAGATTTACATTCAGAATTAATAATTAAGGAAGAATATGCGGATTTTGAGAATGAAACCGATATAAAACGTTGTCAAGTTAGTAGAGATTCGAAGAAAAATAATATTTTCAACTCGGAAGAAAATGATGAATCTGTGAAGAAAAGAAAATCTCATAAATGTACATTATGTGAGAAAACTTTTTCTTTGAATACTAATTTAAAACGACATATACGTTCTCATACAAATGAGAGGCCTTATAAATGCGAAATATGTGAGAAAACTTTTATTAGGAGTGAACATTTAATGCGGCATGTTCGTTCTCATACAAAGGTGAAACCGTATAAATGCGAAATATGTAAAAAAGCATTTACTCAAAATGGACATTTAAACGCTCATATTCGTATACATACAAATGAGAGACCTTATAAATGCGAAATATGTGAGAAAACTTTTACTGAAAGTGGACATTTAAAGGAACATATTCGTATACATACAAATGAGAGACCTTATAAATGCGAAATATGTGACAAAGCATTTACTCGAAGTGGACATTTAAAAGACCATATTCGTATGCATACAAATGAGAGACCTTATAAGTGCAAAATATGTGAGAAAACAATTACTCTAAGTGGACATTTAAGAGATCATATTCGTATACATACAAATGAAAGACCTTATAAATGCGAAATATGTCAGAAAGCATTTATTCGAAGTGGAGATTTGAAAGTGCACGTTCGTTCACATACAAATGAGAAACCTTATAAATGCGAAATATGTGAGAGAACTTTTAGTCAAAGTGGGGATTTAAAAAGACATATCCGTTCTCATACAAATGAGAGACCTTATAAATGCGAAATATGTGAGCAAACATTTACTCAAAGTGGACATTTAAGAGATCATATTCGTATACATACAAATGAGAGACCTTATAAATGCGAGATATGTGAGAGAACTTTTATTTGGAGTGGTCAATTAAAGCAACATGTCCGGTCTCATGCAAAGAAGAAACCTGATGAATGCCAAATGAAAAGCTTTTCCTCAGAGTAGAAATTAAAACCATATTCGTATTTATAGTGTTCTTTTGTTTATTAATGATTAATTTTTAAATTTTGTTAAGCCTCATTTAGACTGCTTTTTTGCTAGCGAAATCAGTATAATGTTTTAGCGCAAAGCAGTAGTTCTGAACCAAACAACATGTGATCTTATAGGAATTAGGATCTTATAGGATTTAGTTTCATTAGCAAATTTTGTTTCATCACAGCCAAAGTTTTAACTAAAATTCACTTATGTTTTTAGAACGGCTAATTAGATTTCGCAGTAACATGAGATAGCGATCTATATGTATTTTTATGAAAGAAACGTCAAATTCTATGTAAATAAGCAGTAAATAATCTATTAAAATAACATTCATTTTAGACACATTAGAAGAAAAATTAACGAAAACAAAGTAGATGGCGAATTTATCTTATAAATTTGTAAAATTATATTTATGTCCTATACTATTCTAAATGTTCTGTTTAGCATTCGTATTTTTCAAATGATTGTATCATCTTGTATAATCATAAATTCTTCGTCAGATATATTTAAACAAAACAACTTAAACTGTCACAAACAAAAACTGTACTGAAGATAAACAAAAATTGTCCTTTATATTTAGTGAAATATTTATTGGTTACGTAATGTAGATTGTAAAAGTATATGAAAAGTATACATTTTTATACATAATAAAGAAAAACAAATAACAAAATGTTTTTTACTTAATTATATTAATTAATATACAAATATATCATAAGTTAAAAATATTATATATAAAATATTTAAATAATATTAATCAAATAAGTTGTTTGATATTTATAAACTTTATAATAATGCTTAATATTACAAAAATATTAATATAACCATTATTCTACTAATACTCAGTTCTAATAAAAATACAGTTATTAAATTATTGATTTTTAAAATATACCATTTTTATATAATGATGTCGATTTCGTTCTATTGTGAAAGTTATGGATTGAGTTAGATTATGTACTTGTACTGTATTTTAAAATAATGATATAAGCTTAATTGATTGAACTTTATGATCATGCAGCGGTAATTGATTCAATATGTCATTATCACATACTGCAAAAATATTTGAATTACGGATTTTGCGTATAGTTTTACTCTCCGTTTACGTCGAATGATGCACAAGAAAAAGAACGCGTGACGCGTATTAAAAAAATATTAAGTATAATTTATATTACAGTACAAATTATATACATATCATCCGAAGCACCAATGTTATTTATAATAGGACAACTGTAAAACACTTTAGTTATAAATGCGCAGACATGAAAGGAATTTTGAGGTAGAATTTTATTTCGCAAAATTAGATATTGCTTTAATAGCATTTTTTTAAAAAAAAGTTTTTAAAAAAGTTTAAATGAATGAATAATTTGTCTAGCTTTTCTAGAAATTTTAAAATGTATCAGAAGAGAGATGAAAGGAAGCTTATTTTGATTAAACCTTACTTGTACGCACTTTAGTAAGGCGACAGAATTGGCCCTATGTCAAGTAGTTGTTTTTTTTTTCCTAAAATAATATATATTATTTATACAACACATATATTTTTATAAAATCAAAATAATAATAAATAAAGAAAATATGGAAAATTAAATATTTAATTCATTTTTATTACATATGTAAAATCATAATAATTATTATTGAATAATTAATTGCACATATATTATCTAATTATCTAACGCATGTACCAAACAATAATAATGCCATATGAACATAGAGGTATTATTCTATCTAGTTGTGTAGCTACACAAAATTAAATTTGTATTAGTGGCATAGTAAATTTATAAGTTTAATAACAAGTAACCGTAGAAAAACAAAATAAAACAACTATGCACAAACTGTTTAAATCTGACGTTTATTTAGTTTATATTTATTTAATTATTGTATTGTATTTAATTAATAGATCGTTGTACTGCAGCCGAATATGTAGATAAATAATTTATATTTATGGATATCGCAATAGTCTCCCTGCTTCAAAAGAATACCAACGTAGATATCCAAATAAACTCCAATCTTCAAAACACGTATTTGTTCGTACATTTCGAAGACTGCGAGAGACCGGATCAACAGTTCCACGTATAATTATCGTGGTGTTCATTCTAATCGAAACAATTAGTATTCGGCGTATTGCAGTGCAACTAGACATTTTCCAGAACAAGCAATTCAAGCTATTTCAATATTTTCAAGAGGATTAGCGCCAGATGTTGCCCTAACTCATGGCCAACTTCAATGATAACCTGCAGCAGCAGTTGTTACACCTTTTCCGCCACCATCAATTTTGTCTTCAACAGCCGATGTCACTTTACACCAACCGTATTACGACAACAGCGTCCGAATGTAATTTATTGTACAAATATTTTTAACTATGTTTGACTTAATTCAAATATTTAAATCATTATTTAGAATTTTTTATCTATTTGTTTTGTTCATAAAAAATTGAAAAAATAATGCTTTAATTTTTTTGCAATATGTAATTAAATTTATAATGTTTTATTTTGACCTTTTATAATCATTTAGTCATTACTTGTAACTTGTAGTATAATTAACAGATTAGATTTTGTAAGTAAAATATTATTTTTTATACATCACGGTATAAATATATTTATAAAATTAAAACTTTGTAAATTCTTTATTTTTTTTTTAAACGAACAAAATATTTTTTTCTTCAAACATGTTAAAATGTTAATATTATATTACTGTCCTAACCTATGTAGAAGGAGGTTATTATGTTACTAGTATAATAATGTTATAAAAAATATTATTATATTAATTTATCATAGAAACATTATGTCAGATGAAAATAAAACATTATTTACATAGAAATAATGTATATTTGTTCAAAATTTATTTAGTATAAGTGCTACAAAGTTGAAATACTCGTTTATCTATATGTATTTCAAAATATAAGGGTCTGAAATGTTATTTTAAATTTTTCTTTCAAATAACTTTTTTCAAAATTATTACAAATAAAGTAAGTATACTTGAAATATTTTTTATTATTTAATTTATGACCTATACCGGAAATGATATCAGTGCTTTCGCTTAGTGCATTTTTACTTTACAGACAAGCACCAAAAAACCTTGTAATCATAATTTCCCATATGATGCAGAATTTTTGGCGGACGCTATATATATTTTGAAAAATACTTTTAAAAAAATATTAGAACATTGCTAATATAAATTTATTTAGTATAAGTGCTACAAAGTTGAAATACTCGTTTATCTATATGTATTTCAAAATATAAGGGTCTGAAATGTTATTTTAAATTTTTCTTTCAAATAACTTTTTTCAAAATTATTACAAATAAAGTAAGTATACTTGAAATATTTTTTATTATTTAATTTATGACCTATACCGGAAATGATATCAGTGCTTTTGCTTAGTGCATTTTTACTTTACAGACAAGCACCAAAAAACCTTGTAATCATAATTTCCCATATGATGCAGAATTTTTGGCGGACGCTATATATATTTTGAAAAATACTTTTAAAAAAATATTAGAACATTGCTAATATAAAATATAAATTGAAAACCAGTCGATACACGTTAATTTTTTAATAACGAAATTTAACTAAAACTAAATTGCGATGTAATAATGTTAGCATCTCTCCTTGCCTAGCAATCATTTGTTTCTTGTATCTTAAAAAAATATTTCAACAAAATTTGATATCATTTATCCGGTATCCGGCTTTCTGATATGGCCGAATATTTGTTAAACGGCTTTCTAGTCTGTTGCGTTACAAAAAAAATTCATTTTATAATAGTTTTCATCAGGAAAACGATACAAATGATATTTATAATAAATAACAGAGCATAGAAACAAGTTACTAGGTAATAAATAAGTAACTAGATCATAAAAAAATTTATAAATTTTTAATTAATAGAAGCCAAATTTTATTTAAATTAGTGCCTTCACAGTGAAAGCACTTTATGAAGGTATTGATCTAAATAAAATTTCACTTATTTTTTATTATCTATTTTTTTTATCTATGTTTTGTTTATGTACTGTAAATATAATTCGTACAGTTTTTCTTGATGAAGACGGACGTTAAGTTCGTCGAAACGTCGATGATTAATAAATATTAATACAGAAATTACAGCTAAAGCCGTTTTATTTTAATATAATGAGTTCTGAAAGATTTTTTTACTATATTATATACTACTTACCATTACAAAACTATATTTTAATTTTTACAATCAAACACAAATCAATTTCGTTGCAAATATTAAAATGATTTAAAAAAATGTTTTCTCTTTTATCACAAATAGGTTTGTATAGAATTTATATAAAACGCATACATAAGTATTAAATATAATATGTATTTTCTCGATTGTAAAATTGGTAATAAGAATAAAAAACAACTACTCGGGCATCATTCAATAGTTTTATTTTATTTTAGTAAAATATGGTTCAATATTTCGACCTCGCTGAGGCCATCATCAGGAACAATATTTATGACAATTGTACCTACAAAAAACATATATTTGGTATAATTTTTTCCCTGTTAATTGTTATCATTATATTATAGTGGGAAAACGTATGGATGAGCATAAAGGATACAAAAAATCATCTGCGCTCACAGATCAACACCAAAACACGGGTCATATGTTCAATTTTAAAGATGTAAAAATACTACATGAGCAAACAAAGAGACAAAAAAGGGTGATGTTAGAAATGCTCGAAATAAGGCGACATAACAACACTGTCAATTACCGTACAGATATATGTAGAACACCTAAATGAAATATATGGGAACATAATACGACATGTAAAACCGCCATAATATAAAACATATACAAATATCATCTACTTCAATAAAAAAAATTAGATGGCAGCAATAACCGGTAACATCGAGTCAATTTGGCACAAATCACATAAAAGTACAGGTCAAAACTAAGTTATAATATAATTATGTTTTTAATATTGTAATTTTTCGTATACGTGTGTGTGTTTCAAAAATCATATGTTTCTAATTTATTGTAATTTTTAAACCAGTTTATTATTATTTTTTATTTATTTATTTTTTATTATTGACTTATTATTATTATTATTGACGTATTTATATTAAGTTTTAACTAATGAGAACAATTTTCAATGAAACATATTTCAAAATAAAATTAAAAATGTCAAAATTATATGAGTAACAAACAATGTTCTTACAATGAAGTGTAGTGTAATGGTACTATAATATAATGATAGCAATTAACAGGGAAAAAATTATACCAAATATATGTTTTTTGTAGGTACAATTGTCATAAATATTGTTCCTGATGATGACCTCAGTGAGGTCGAAATATTGAACCATATTTTACTAAAATAAAGTAAAATTATTGACTGATGCCCGAGTAGTTGTTTTTTTATTCTTATAAGTGTTAAAGGATAATAACTACTATTTTACAAATCTATTTAAAAATAGTCTGAAAATTTCAAAATAATATACTTAATAAATTACATATAAATATTCTATAAGCGTATTAAACCGCACTTCATTTATGTACAAACTAAATAAAGAATATATGAGAAAAATATTTTGGAAAAATAATCTTCAGACAAGCAGAAACAAATGAATTGTGAATATATATATATAAAAAATTAAGAATACAATTTGCTTTAATTATTGTATTTTCTGGAGATGCTGCAATGAAAGTCAATCAAATCAAAATTACGTTATTAAACAGAAATAATATATTATTATATTTAAATTTTTACACACATGTATGTATAGAGGAAATAAATTTGTTATACAATATAAAGAACATTGCTAAATAAAAAAATATATTTTATATAAAACATGATAAACATAACAAATATAATAATTATAAATTATTATAATTTCTTTTTGAGGGTCTTCATTTTTGAGGCAGATTTATAAACATTAAATCTGGTTGAATTTATAGAAATTTTTGAGCTGATATGCAGTGGTCGACCTATCCTTCTTGCAGACGTTTCGCCATACATCGTAGATGGCATCCTCAGGGCTTGGTGAATAAATCTTGCTTTGGACTCAGTTCGAAATTGGCAGAATTGATTTTTGGATAATGTCCTCCGATCTAAACATACAAATCGCATTAGTAGTCCAGTCAATCTAGACCAAAAATGGGCAGTCAGAGGAACTAAAAATACTAGTTAAAATTTCTTCAGGAATGTGTAGGGGGGTCCCCTGAACAAGAAAAAATAAAGTCCCACCAAATCCCGGTGCCGCTGGAGGGGTGGGGGGCTTTAAATGTTCCATTTTTCAGTTTTTCGCTTATAACTCGAAAACAGTGCGTTGCAGTGAAAAAGTTCTTCAGTACAAAATAAAAGCTTATTAAATTTGCTACAAGTTTGGTTATATACATTTTTACGAAAAACTGGACCGTTTTCGTACTACCGGCTTCCGAAAGGTGGTAATTTTCAAAAAAAATTGTTTGGATGGACACAACGCCATAAACCAGATTAATGAACATATGTAGAGAAATGGAGCCATCAAATGGATCAAAACTATTATTTTATTCATTTTAATTGGAAAATCAAGTTTTTCTTTAAAATCTTAAAAGTTCTGTAAGTTGCGACGTGTTCAATAAAAATTAACATATGATATATATTCTTATAAAGAATTTAATACTGTACAAGTTTTATTGTGACGATTTTCCCCTAAAATAAACGAGTGAGAATCTAGAAGACAAAAATATACAAAAAACATGAGTGAAAAACAATTTTTTTGAAAATTACCACCTTTCCGGAGCCGGTAGCACGAAAACGATCCAGTTTTTCGTAAAAATGTATATAACCAAACTTGTAGCAAATTAATAAGCTTTAATTTTGTACTGAAGAACTTTTTCACTGCAACGCACTGTTTTCGAGTTATAAGCGAAAAACTGAAAAATGGAACATTTAAAGCCCCCCCCCCCCAGCCAAGCGGCACCGGGATTTGGAGAAACTTTATTTTTTCTTGTTCAAGGGACCCCCCTACACTTTCCTGAAAAAATTGGAATTAGTATTTTTAGTTGCTCTGATTTTCCTATTTTGACTGGACTATAGTTATTTCTTGTTGTAAACTCAGGGAATGGGGATTTACGCGTAAACATGTATTTTTTACGTTTACTTGTAAAAATGCGTAAAAATTGTAAAATACATATGTAAAAGAAAGTAAATAATGTAAAACTTGAATTTTTTTCTTACGCCCACTACACTGTAAATCAATTAGCAAATTTTACAAGTATTTATAAGTTTATGGCATACTGCCGCCCTCCCTCCCGCCCCGCACAAAGTCGGTCACTTACTTTTGATTATTGCAAATTGTTTGTATTATATTTCTCTATGTATATGCAAAAAATTGGGATCCTTCAAGTTAAATTTGTAGAATTGCAATTTCAGTGCTTTTTACACCGTAATGGCCATTATAAGACAGTGTTGTTATATCAGGCACTGAAAATTACTGAACACGGCCCTGGTAAGCGTATTTTATTTTTCTATTTGAAATCGTAATCAAAATTAATACTTCAAGAGCTAAACAGTATAGACTGAAGTCGCCACGCGTCTGTATTAAATTACTAGTGCTCATCTAACTACCTTCACATTGTACATAATTCAATCTAATATTAAAATTTAATATTTTTGATTTATTTTTATTTTTTCTACCATATCCGCATTCTGCAATAAATGTGCGATAATTTTCATTTTAGTTAACCACACATAAATAAATAAATACTTAATAAATATTTTGCATTAACAATAATAATTGTATCCTATATCTCTATCTAGATACAGTTGTAATAATATAAGTAATCTACTATTTATTTATATAAATTTATTAATTTATTTATATTATAGTACCTAATTAGTAATAAATAAATAAATGTTTCAAATAATATTTTGCTACGACTCCCTTAATTTTTTCAAAATTAATTTATTTAATAGTTAAAAATAACTTGCGGACAATTGAAAATGCAAGTCGAAATTTTTACCAGCCTGAAAACAGCAACAGTTTTCTCACAGTAACTATTCCCCTACTACTCTTACAGAAACAACTTTTGTTTTAGCAAAAAACATATTATAATAATTGATAAGTTTTTTGTAAGCACATCTAATAAAATGCATTTAGAACAAGTTAATCTATACATACAAAAGCACATTGTATAAATAGGTATGTTTGTCCGGTTTTGAAATGCAACGTTATAAAGAAGAAATTTAGCACAGAGCCGTATAATACTAGCACAATGATGAAAAAATCCAAAAGTAGAAATACGTCTGTGTAAACTGCAGACAAATGCTATCAATAAACGGAAAAACTTAATTAACGGAACAGATTTTGATGGGACTTTTATTAAAGTTGAGTCGTTTTTCGAGGAAGGTTTTATTATGAAACAACGCAGTGTGAGCTACAGGCAACCGCTGTAAACTATAAAAATTGATTAAAATCTGTTTGCTTGCTTATATATTGTCATTCATGGAACAGATTTTGATAAAAGATTTATTAATAGTTGAGTCGTTTATTTTTTTAGGAAGGTTTTACTATAGGACTATGCAGCGTGGACCGCAGGCTGCTGTAAACGATGAAATTGACTAAAAACTGTTTTGACATATAACATAAGATCTACGATACAGATTTTGATGGGAGTTGTGTCGTTTTCAAAAAGTTTTACTATGAGGTAATGCAGCTTGAGTCACTCTGTTCGCTTATAACTTAATAGCAACGAAAGAAAATTTTATGGGAGTTTTATTAAAAGTCGTTTTTCAAGATAGATTCTACTATAAGGCAATGCAATGTGAGACGCAGGCGAACGCTGTAGATGACATAAATTGACCAGAAACAGGAATTAAGTTAAAATGGATTTAAAGTAGTAAATCCCATAGTGACATACGAGCATTATGCTAGTTTATACCATAACAGTAAAATTGCAGCCACTCTTACAGATACACTTGTCAGTTCCAATTTTTTTGCATACACATATAATTTTTTTCATAGACCTGGTTATAGCTAGTATTTTACTTACAATTTCCGATGCAATGGCTTCCAATTTGCATGAGAACAATACATTATCCGAATCCATTGTAGTTAAACTAAATGTTATATTATAACGACCAGCACATAATCGAAAACGTTCTTCAATTAAATGTTGTTTTAATATTATTTGAGAATCAATACATTGTTTTATAAATACATAAGCATCATTCAACCGAACAGCGCAAACTGTGCAAATACCATTCGATAATTGGATCTTGCAATCTACATAAAAAGAAGTAAAAGATTCAGAAACAATAATGTATCTTACAATCAAAACAAATTATTTCATTCTTACAATTTCTGGCATAATGCTTCCAATTTATCTACGAAACGTTTGCCATCTGAATCCAGATTAAGTATAGTGAATAATACATTTCCATCACACGTACATAATTGACAAAGTTTCATAAAACCACTAATGATTAAAAATAAATTTTCTACCAAACAAGCTTCTTACAACAAGTAAAACATAAAAATATTTTATTTGTTAGTATTAGAGTTTAACTTAGGAAAATCTGACAGAAATCCAGTTGGCCAGATGAATTTTGTGTAATATTTCTAGTATAAGAAGAAGAATAAAAAGCATCCTATTTTCGTGGAAAGCACCCACAGAAATAGTGGACAATATATTTTTATCTTTTGCACATAAATGACAATGTTGCAAAAAACTATTTATGATTAAAAATAAATTTTCTACCAAAGAAAGCTTTTTACTATAAGTAAAATATAAAAATATTATATTTGATAGTATTCGAGGTTGACTTACAGAAATATGTTACAAATACAGTTGGCCAGCAAAATTTTGGGTAATGTTTGTTGTATAAGAAAAAGAAGAATTGATTATGTATTTTCAAATACATGTTGATTTTATAGAAATTAGAAAACAATATTCCACATACCATTTATATTTTGTTATTTTGAGAATCAGAATGATTAAAATAGATTTTATCAAAATATAATGAAAACCCGTATAGTGAACATTAGCTAATATTTTTAATACAAAATTTAACTGATCAACTACTGAGATTACAGTGACGTCATTAGTCAGATATTAGGTGGCGTTTAGTTAATTAGATTTATAAAATAGCTATATACTGTTAGTATTACTGCTTATACATATAAAATATTGTAAAAACATTAATTACTGTAATTATAATTATAAGAATATAATTATAATTATAAAATAAATATTAAAAATTATTACTTAATTATAAAATGATATATTAATTATACAATGCATATGTGTTACTTAGAGTTTAGTACAAAACAAAATTAAAAATGAGAATGTCATTATTCCTGAACTATTCATTCCACATTGTGATAGTAAAATAGATTGTTTATGTATGTATAATAGCTAAATATTGAGTGTGCAAACGCACCATTAGCGCAGCGGTTGCTTTCAAAATTTATTACTTTTCTAGGCGCAGACGATATCAATTGGTCCCTCCCCAACATTATTTCTGTGGGTGCGTTCAATAAAATACGTTGTCATTTATTCTTCTTTTTCTTATACTAGAAATATTACATAAAATTCATCAATAAATAAATACTATTATTTTGAGTATTTTTTTAATAATTAAATACTACTAATCGTATAATTAAAGAATATTAAGCAAATATATTTAAGCAACTAACAAATAATGTAACAAACAAATATATATTACAAACTCTGTACTGTTTTACAAAAAAAGTTTGAGCACCACTGACGTATAGTCACTAGAGACAATTCCTAAAGAAACTTGTCACATGTTAACTAGTTTATTGGTTATTTGTGTATTTAATATTGATATTTACTTATAATAAAACTATATAAACTCTTGAAAATACAAAAAGATAAACATGTTTATGTTTACAAAGGTCTGTCGCTTATGTATTACTAACAAAGATATCTCGTCAGCTTTGACCAATTACAATTCACCTAACCTTACTTTATTCGACAAACTAAATCAAATTGCGCCAGGACTTGTAAGTATTATATTTTAGTATGTAATATTTTATATTAAATTTATATATTTTTAGCTAAAAGTAAATAATAATTTACCGAATGGCATATGCAACACCTGCGTTCTTCAGTTAAACCAAAGTTACAAATTTCTGCAGAGCTGTTTACGTTCGCAAAAAATTCTAGAAAAGTATTTAGAGCAATTACAAAATGAACCATGTGCAGAACAAAGTGAAAGTTATGAAATTGTAATAAATGCAATAAAATTGGAACAAAATAATGCAATCAACTACATGAATGATATGAATATTGAACAAACTGACGAAGAATTTCATAATACATTTGCGAATTATGAGGAAGAAGAAAATATTGTTGGTGGTTCCGAATCTATTCACGTAAATTTTGAAGATGATAGTAAAGTAGAAGAAACGGATATTAACAATTATCTTCCAAATGTCAAGACAGAAGTCATTGAAGAATGTTTCGCTGACACTATTGATATAGAAATTGATATGAACGTAAAAAAAGAATTGGAATGTCCGAGTGAAGACGTAATCGCATTACTAACTGGTATAAAACAAGAAATTACTGAAGAAAATGTTGGTGAAAATAATATTAACGATGATTATTTTACCGAAGTAGATGTTGAACGCGAAATTAAAACTGAAGAGCAAGAAATGAAAGGTTTTAAATTTTGTGGTTTTAATTCTGCCGAATGTAGATTGGCAAACAATATTAAAATGAAATATAATTTAGAATTGGAACGCTTGCGAGACAATACAATACTTAAGACTGATGTCGAAAATAGTGAAATTAACAAACAAACTGCTAATAGTGACGATTGTTTACAACCAGGAACATCTTTTGAGAAAGGTCGCAGTTGTGCAGAATCTGTCAGTGATGATCCGAATTTAAAAACAAACAGTCAAACACACACAGAAAAGAAACGGTTTCAATGTAAAATATGTGATAAAGTTTGGCTAAGTAAATCACATTTGAAAATACATATGCGTATGCATACACAGGAGAAACCTTTTAAATGTGATATTTGTAATAAAAGTTTTAGTCAAAAATGCAGTTTAAAATCACATATGCGTACTCATACACAGGAGAAACCTTATAAATGTGATATTTGTAATAAAAGTGTTAGTCAAAAATGCACTTTAAAATCACATATGCGTACTCATACACAGGAGAAACCTTATAAATGTGAAATATGTAATAAAAGGTTTAGTCGACAGGAAAATTTAAAATCACATATGCGTACTCATACACAGGAGAAACCTTATAAATGTGAAATATGTAGTAAAAGTGTTAGTCAAAAATCCAGTTTAAAATTACATATGCGTACACATACAAAGGAGAAACCTTATAAATGTGAATTTTGTAATAAAAGTTTTAGTCAAAATTACCATTTGAAAAATCATATGCTTACACATACACGAGAGAAGCCTTATATATGTGAAATTTGTAATAATAGTTTTAGTCAAAGTGGCACTTTAAAATATCATATGCGTACTCATACACAGGAGAAACCTTATAAATGCGAAATTTGTAATAAAAGTTTTAATCATAAATGCAGTTTGCAATTACATATACGTACACATACAAAGGGGAAACCTTGTAAATGTGAAATCTGTAATAAGAGTTTCAGTCGAAAGGACAATTTAAAAGTACATATGTGTACACATACAAAGGAGAAATCTTATAAATGTGAAATTTGTAATAAGAATTTTAGTCAAAAGGGCAATTTAAAAACACATATGGGAACACATACACGTGAGAAACCTTTAATGTGAAATTTGCAATTAAAACTTTTACTAACAGTACCAACTTAAAACAACATTTTTATACACATCTAAAAATAAATCTATTATATTTATACTTTTATGTTATATGTTAAAATAGTTATGACAAAAAATAATTGTATTTGGCAACAACTAATAAATTGTATTAGAGAATATAAATATTAGTAACAATTTTATTAAAATTTTGTAAAAAAAATGTATATAAGTTTATTATTTCTTGACTTTTTGTTTTTGTCTGGTATTCCTACTCAAATATACGTAAACTAAAAATTACGAAAATATTAGTGCATTTTAGAATACAGCTAGAGTTGACAGATACAACCAGTCTGGTTGAAACAATGCGCGTTTTTCATCTAATTTTAGCCCCAGTGGTTTTTATTGAAAATATTCAAAAATCATTTTCATTTAAGAAATATTATCAAAAAGTATTATTATTAAATAAAAATTAAATATTATATACCAATTATCAGTTTATATACATGCATTTTTATAAATATATCACAAAATAATTAAAAAACTCAGGTATGTCTGGTCTAAAGATAAATAATTATATCTTTTATCAACAGCACTCTAATAGCACTGTGAATAAATTGTCTAGTAAATTCAATTTACGTGATCTGTCAATAATAGCTGTAAGTACGTATGACGAAATGATTGCGAGAAAAATAATTTTAATTTCACATCTGTTCTTAACGTAGTTATTTATTTTTAGAAGCAAAATAGAAACTAATTTCTAACCGACCTATGTGTAACTGATAAATTTTGTCAATAATGAAATCTCAATAATGAAACAAATTAAAAAAATTTTCTAATATTTTCTACAATAATAAATCAGATTTTGTTTGAATGATAAACTAATCACTTCGAATTTCTTAAGTTTAACGAATAATAAGTTACTTAACTTATACCTATGACGCAATAATTGTGTCAATACTAAGTTTCTAAATCAGGTTTTATTTTGTAAAATTTCTATATTTAATGATATAATTATAAATGTGAACAAAATAATTTCCGATTCATTTGCTCTAAAAAATTATTTTTGAATGTTTTTAATTTTAAACAAAAAATTTAGTATTGTTTTACCTAATATTTGTAAAAGTAAGTTTAAATAAAACAAAACGAAAAAAGTATTAAAATTTAATATAGGTATTCTAAATTAGGTTAGCTTAAATGTGGTCTGTTCTCAAAACTTATGGAAGGGGCAATTAAAAAATATGTTTTTTTAACAATTTCTAAACATATAATTTTTTTTTTGTGTACCTGGTTAAAAATAGTATTTTATTTACAATTTTCGATGCAATGATTTCCAATTGGTATGATAACAATACATTATCCGAATACATTGTATTTTAAATTAATATTATATTTATTACGACCGACATATAATCGACAAATTTTTTCATTTAATTTTTTTTAATATAATTTGAAAATCTAAACATTCTTTTATACATTTTCCAAGCATCATTTAATTGGACTGCGCAGGCTATGCAAATACCATTCGGTATCTTAATTCTACAATTTACCAAAAGAGTAAAACATTTAAAAACATTTAAATAAAACAAAACGAAAAAAGTATTAAAATTTAATATAGGTATTCTAAATTAGGTTAGCTTAATGTACATTACAATCAAAACAAATTAGTTCATTCTTACAATTTCTGGAACGATTGCTTCCAATTTAACTATGATAACTTGGCCATCTGAATCCAGATTGAGTTATAGTTAAAGATACATTTTATTAATTGTACATAATTGGCAATGTTGCATAAAACAATCTATGAATAAAAATAAATTTTCTACCAAAAAAGTCTTCTTGTAATAAGTGAAACACAATAATATTGTATTTGTTTATATTAGAGACTTACCTATAAAACCTCTCATGATGTCAATTGGCCATCTGAATTTTCTGTAATGTTTCTAGTATAAGATCAGTGCCTCTAATTGTCAAATTTATAATTAATTATTTATTTTTTGAAAATTATTATTACGGAATTTTTAAATACGTCTCTAACAAGATTAGAAGTATATGGACCACTTTGACATTATCCCATAAATACTAAAAAATAAGAATAAAAACTTTAAACCTTTTCAGCAAAAATTGGCAGCACTGTTTCAAAATTTAATTTTGTAATTATTATACATATAAAAAAAAACTATCCTGAAAATTTGTTTTAAATCGTACAAATACTATGCATTAAATAAATTTTTAATAGTTTTTCCGGAAAATTGGCAACATTGTATAATAATTAAATTATTTAATTCTTTCAAACATATATTTATTTGAAACTGGATAAAATGTAGCTAAAATAAAATATTAATATATTTTTATAAGTATATTATTGAAATTAGGAGAATCTAGTCTGAAAATTTGAGTAAAATAAAATAACAAATTGTATATAAAATTCTTTAGACACAGGGATATTGCTAAGTACATTTATTTCTTAGACATATTGCATATTCATATATAAAAAACACATTGTTAGACACTTTGCATATAGCTGAATTTTTTCAATTTTTAGACACACTGCATATTTATCATAGACTAAGATTAGATACATGAGTATTGCCTATTATATTTCGAGATTAGAAAAAAAAACAAATATTTATGAACGAAAATGGCTTTATTGTTTTTCAAAATATTCTCCATGAAGATCAATAAATTTTTTGCGTGCGTTTGAACGAATTTTCGAAGTCCTTTTTCCACTCCGATTTAGGTACCTCTAAAACATGCATTTTGAGCACATCAACCGCTTCTTCATTTGTAGAAAAATGTTGAGCTCGCAATTTACTTTCGCTGTGCGAGAATAAAAAGAAGTCATTGGATGCCAAAAAGGAGAATAGGGCGAATGACCCATCACATTGACGTTTTGAGTACTCAAAAAGTCACTTGTTCGAGCCGAGATGTGATATTGTCGTGGTGGAGAATGATTTGTCGTCGGCGATTGATTTTTCTTATTTCTCCGAAGACTTGTATACCATTGTATACCATTCAGAATTGATCGTTTTACGTTACACCAATAATACGTTTGCGACATGTGCAGTTTTTCCGAAGAAAAATCAGGCGACCATTTGCTTCAAAATGCTTCGTGCGCAAAAAACTTTTGTTGGATGTAATTCATCTTGAAAAACCCACACAATCGACTCTGTTTATTTTCGTACTCATCACTCATACGTGTAGATCTACGATCTACGTCACCTGTCACGATGTCATAGACATGTTTTGAAGCAGCGCGGTTGTATTTTTTGAGCATTTCTTTTGACCAATTGACACAAGTCGTTTTTTATAAGTTTATTATTTGAATAATAAATGAACTTATTAAATCTAAATATAATTTTAAAAAAATATCATTATTTTACTGAAATTACTATAAAAATAATAAAAATATATGATTGCATTTAGGATTTAGTACTGTAAGTAAATTTTAATGGAAAAACATATTTCAAGTAATACTGGTACTTGTAGTTTAAATAATTTTTAAAACTATTTAATATTTAAATACTTTTTAGTTCTGGGCTCCGCTATGCATATGCATATTCAACAAAGTAATAATTTGTTATAAGTAAAACAGTACGTAAATTAATCCGAATCATTATTATCATTGTCTTCATCATCATCATCATCAAGTTCTATATTTTAGTCTTTTAACTTAGCACTCATTGTGTATTTTCCTTCTTAATCTCATCAACATCTTCATTATTTCGTTCCTCTTCTTTCACTTCACCGTCAACTGCTTGCGATTTCGTCTGCATGAGAATATCAAGAAGAAAGCTTGTTTATCGATATTATTCATAACACTTTCCTGTTTCCGGACCAGCATCCTGATAATCGATGTTTTTCTGCTGCATACGCACCGCACCGCGCCGCGCCGCGCCGCGCGTTGAATAACTGCACTGCAACGCAACGGCACGTGTAGCAATTGTCGTTAAACTTCGTTCACGATTCTTGTCCAAGATATCGGGCTTGGTGCGAATGCTTGTTTGTTCTTTCCTCGAAAATATCAAACACATTAGGTTATAGTATTTGTTTTTTTGCTTAAATCGCCATTAATTTATTTTGATGAACTAATTAAATTATTGGTTAATTTCTTGAATAAAGTAAAATGCATTGACCTTGCAAGGGGATTTGAACTCGGGACATTTTGATTTCGCGGCAACTGCGCCACAAGATCACAACGACAAGATAATGCATTTTTATAAATTTTGACTAGTTATGATAAACTGATGAATTTAATCCAGTCGAGTACATCCGTATCCGGAAAATTCACCGCCCACAATTCACCGCGGAAAATTCATCGCCTACAATTCACCGCACAGACAATTCACCGCATCTAAAAATCACCGTTAAAAGTTCACCGTTATTATATTATATTAGGTGTAGGTTAGGTTAGGTTAGGTTAGCTTAAGTTAGATTAGTTAAGTTAATTTAGTTTTATTTAATTTAATATACCTAGGTACCTTTCAAAAAATTAATAATATTTCTGATTAAATAATTTAATTTTTATGCTCTACTAATATTTGCGAGAAATTGTTTCTATTAATTGTAATTAATTATTATATCATACTTAAAAACTTTTATTTAATTTAATAAATATCTTAAAAAAATTATTTGTACCAGTACAGAATTTTTACTTTCAAAAATTGACGAATAATCTTCCTATCGGTGAATTGTGTGTGAGGTGAATTGTGAGCGAATGTTCCTAGAACCGAGTACATCAAAATAAATTAATGGCGATTTAAGCAAAAACAAAATACTATAACGTAATATATAATACGCCATGCGTAATTAAAAATATAATATATCAAACAGATATTAATTGAAAAAAAACCTTTATATTTCTTAAACATATATTATTAACAAGTTCGGAAAATTATTGTACATTTAACATTTTAAATTCTTTATTTTATTTTATATTTAGAAGCTTTAAATATTTTTTAAAATTTATTTTAAATAAAACAGTATTTTTAACATAGTAAAACATCTTTCAGAACTTAGTATTTTAAAATAAAACGGTTTTGGATTGTATTGTTTTGTATTAATATTCAATGTGCTCAATGTACGTCTTCATCAGGAACAAAAGATACAGATGACATTTATAGTAAATAAATAGAACATGAGAACAAGTTACCAGGTAACAAAATACAAATAACTAGATCATAAAATTTATATATTTTTAATTAAGGCAACGATTTAAATAAAATTTGACTTCCTTTAATTAAAATTTATAAATTTTATCATCTACTTACTTGTATTTTGTTACCTAGTAACTTGTTATCCTGTTCTGTTTATTTTCTATAAATGTTATAAATGTTTGTCGAAACGTCAACTATTAATAAATATTAATAAAGCCGTTTCAGTTTAATCTATTTCTGTTTAAATATGACATTTATTATATATTTTTTTTATTTTATTTTGTATATTATACATATTATCAAATCAATCAACACAAATGTATCATTTCTTTAATTTATTTCTGATTTGTTAATTACTAATTATTTCGACATTTCTAAGATGAAATATTTAAAAGCTAAAATAGTTTTGTTATTTAAAAAATAGCAAAAATGTGTTTTTTTTTTTGAAAAAAAAAATTTTTTTAAATTTTTTAAAATACGAAAAAATTCAAAAAAATTTATATTATTCTACGTAGGATATTATATCTCAGGTATTTTTTCGGTACATTAATTATCGTTTTTGTAGAAAATAGAGCCAGTTAAAAAATATACTATTTTTTATTTTAAATAAATCAATTAATAATATTAAATTTATTATTGAATTATTAATTCAACATTGATTCTGTAATTTTCCGAACAGTCAGTTACAATAAATAAGTTGTATTAAACGAATAAATTCAATATTAAGTTTAACATGTTTTGTATTTGAGCTACGTTTCTGAACAAAGCAATTAGGACCGTGTGAATAACGTTAATTGATTCAATATATGATTATCTAATAATGAAAAAAATATTTGAAATACGGATTTTGCGTATAGTTTTATTCATTAATACATTGAAATATTTTCTTGACTACTACTTGGAAACTTTCGCTCACGCAAGCCACTCTCTCAATCATACCACCACTCCAACTACTCATCGGACGTCTACGCAAACGTATACCATCAAAATCATTCAAATAAATCTTTTTAACCAAACGTTCATTAGACATATTCGCTCAACATGTCCGAACCATCTTAACTGACTCTAACACGGCGCAACTTTTGCTACAAAATTTTATTCAATTTCACACTCATCATACACTAATCTATTTCGTACCCGATCTCTCCTATTTACACCACATACCCCACGTAAAAATCTCATTTCTACAGCAGTCATTTTCCGTTTATGCTTTTGCCACCAAACCCAACATTCACTACCCTATACATCAACGTAGGCACCAAAACTGCATTGTATATATTCAAACTTACTTCTTTGGAAACATTTACATTCCTAGCAAAAGTTCCTAAAGCACCCAAAACCGTACAACAGCAGCATTTACTCTCCTTTCAATTTCACGATCAAAACGGCCATTTCTAGACAGCAAACTACCCAAATACACATCTGCTCAACTACCTGCTCTAAACGTGCACCGTATCAATATATACATTACATTCAGTCATCAAGTCACCGTTCTTCAGAACTAAAACTTTGCACTTATCAATAACATTCAACACAAGATTCATATCTTTACCAACAACATTAATTCTATCAATCATCTTTCTCAGTTGTTCTTCAGATTCAGCCAAAACAACCACGTCATTACATAAACAATATAAATATTTGACATCTGAGTGAGTTTTTAGTCGGAGTGGTAAAATTGGGACAAATATTAAATTATGTCTGACTGATCTTAAAATGGGATTAAAATAAATATTATGTAAAATAATATTTAATAATAACGAAGGCGAGTGATTTTTACGCGTTGTTTAATTTGTTTTCTTCAACATTTTTTTTTTTAAAACTTTAATAACAACACAATAAAAACCAATTACACTGTAAAAAAAGGGTTTTTAATGAGCTTTAACACAGTATTTTTCTTTTTTCAAAACAGTAATTTTTTTATTTAAAAAAAATGGCGTCAAACGCAACAGGTCCTCATGGGTATTGTCTTACGACGGGATCAAAATTTCCACTTCTGCTTGGCTGAACCAGTAACAAATAAAATTTCCTTCAAAAATCGGTTCTAGTTTTTTTTTTTTTAAATAATTTTGAGAAAAACGCGTTTAAAGTTTTCAGATATCTATTATGTTGGTTCTGAACACAAAAAAAATTACTGCTGTGGAAATGAGATTTTTACGTGGGGTATTTGGTGTAAATGGGAGAGATCGAGTACGAAATAGATTAGTGTATGATGAGTGTGAAATTGAACAAAAATGTTGTAGCAAAAGTTGGTGTTAGTCAGTTAAGATGGTTCGGAGCCATGTTGAGCGAATGCGTCTAATGAACGTTTGCTGTTAAAAAAATGTATTTGAATGATTTTGATGGTTTACGTTTGCGTGGACGTCCAAGGAGTAGTTGGAGTGGTATGATTGAGAGGGTGGCTTGCGTGAGCAAAAGTTTCCAAGTAGTAGGAATAAAAGAGCATCCTATGAGAGTGGAATTATGAATGTGGATGAAGCGAAAGTTGCTTGTGCTGGATAGGAATGTTTGGAGGCGACTGATTTCGGGATGATGAAAAGAGTTTGTGCCACACCCTTTTGGGTACATGGCGTGATTGTGTATGTATGAACACTATCTCATTCAAACCCGTTTTTTATGACTTAAAAAGTTTTTTGCCGGCAATGGCATTTCAGCCACATATTCTCCGATGTATAAAGATGCAAAAAATGCAAAAATAATCGATTTTTTTCAACCTTACAAACACGAAAACACCTTAAGTGATAATTGTTTAAGTTAATTATTTATTGATACATAAATTTATGTTAGTTAAAAATAAATTGTGTTTTAACGTGCAACCAATTGCACGAACTGTGCCAAATTTTGCCCAATTTACAAATAAAATAATTACACGATTGAAGCAAGCTATTTTGAACCGAAACTACGAGTACACTATAGATCTTCAGACAATTTCTATAAACGCTCTGGTATAAGCAAAACCTGTCTTTCCTCTTAATTTAGTCCATGGATTAAATACACTTGACGTTGTAGTTATGTTTGATGCTGCCTCCAGTGATGTACATAGGTAATAATCAACTGCTGCATAACAATGTCATTATTGTACTAATAATATAATATCCTCTTTCTACATTGGTAATATGGTAAAGTAATATTAATATTAAGATACACTTGAAAGAACTATATTTTATTCATATTACTAAATACAGTTAAAACTACTTATAAATACATATTACATAATAATATTGATTTATTTATTACTTTAATTTTATTATAAATAACAATTAATATATTTTACATATTTAATAATATTATAATAAAATTAATATAAATTAAAAAAATATATAAAATTGATTTGGGCAAATGCCGTCCTTATATTAGAATATTAACAAACTGTTATCTTCTTGTCACAATAAAGACTGTAAATTTCAATTTGTATCAGGCACGTATAAGCAAAGTTTATTGCCATTTCATGCTGTGTTATAAATTTTCAAATTCATGTTGATTTTTATAGAAATTAAAAAAACATTATTGTACAGAAAGTGTCATTCAGACTACCGCTTCAATTTTACGCACAAACACAAGAGTTTGACCAATTTCGGGATAATGGAAAGAGTTTGTGCCACACCCTTTTGGGTATATAGCGTGATTGTGTTTGTATGTGTGTATGTATGTATGTAAATTCTTCTTCAGACCTATACATATTTAACACAAATACATACATATTTAATACAAATTTAACACACAAATTTTATGAATATACAATATAAGACCTGTACAATCATTTGCAAAATACAAATACGAAACAGAACATTTAGAATCATATAGAACATAAATATAATTTTGCAAGTTTACACGATGAATTCGCCATCTTCTTTATTTTCGCTAATTTTTCTTCTGATGTGTCTAAACTGAAGGTTATTTTATTATATTAAATACGGGTTTTCAAAATAATATTAATTTTATCTTCCAAACTGTTCATTTACATATTATAAATTTGACGTTTCTTTCATGAAAACAGATATACAACGCTATCTCATTTTAGTAAGATCTGATTGGCTGTTTTTAAAACATAAGTAAATTTTAGTTAAGAAACTTTGGCCAGATCAGACTTTGGCAGCGATGAAACAAAATTTGCTAATGAAACTAAATCCGCGCATGTACAGGATATCCCCATAAGCTTACATGTGATTTGGTTCAGAACCACTAGGTCTGCGCCAAAACATAAACATAAATAGCAGTCTGAATAGGCCATAACAAGATTTAAAAATTAATAAAAAGAGAACTACAAAATCGTTACACTATAAATACGAATATCTTTCTTTTTAATTTCTACTTGTGGAAAAGTTTTCTAATTTGCATTCATAAGGTTTCTCCCTTGCATGAAAACGGATATGTCTTGTTAAGCTTCCTCTTTCCTTAAAAGTTTTCTCACATATTTCGCATTTATAAGGTTTTTCATTTGAATGAGAACCCATATGAGTTTTTAAGCTTCCTCTTTGAGTAAACGTTTTCTCACATATTTCGCATTTATAAGGTCTCTCATTTGTATGAGTACGTATATGTTCTTTTAAATGTCCACTTTGAGTAAATGTTTTCTCACATATTTCGCATTTATAAGGTCTCTCATTTGTATGTATACGAATATGATCTTTTAAATGTCCACTATTAGTAAATGCTTTGCCACATATTTCGCATTTATAAGGTTTTTCATTTGAATGAGAACGTTTATGTGTTTTTAAGCTTCCTCTTTGAGTAAACGTTTTCTCACATATTTCGCATTTATAAGGTCTCTCATTTGTATGAGTACGTATATGTTCTTTTAAATGTCCACTTTGAGTAAATGTTTTCTCACATATTTCGCATTTATAAGGTCTCTCATTTGTATGTATACGAATATGATCTTTTAAATGTCCACTATTAGTAAATGCTTTGTCACATATTTCGCATTTATAAGGTTTTTCATTTGAATGAGAACCCATATGTGTTTTTAAGCTTCCTCTTTGAGTAAACGTTTTCTCACATATTTCGCATTTATAAGGTCTCTCATTTGTATGTATACGAATATGATCTTTTAAAAGTACATTTTGAGTAAACGTTTTCTCACATATTTCGCATTTATAAGGTCTCTCATTTGTATGTATACGAATATGCCTTTTTAAACCTATATTCTGAGTAAAAGTTTTCTCACATAATGTACATTTATGAGATTTTCTTTTCTTTACAGATTCACCATTTTCCTTCGGACTGAAAATATTATTTTTCTTCGATTCTCTACTATCTTGACAACGTTTTACATTGGTTTCATTCTCAAAATTAGAATATTCTTCCTTAATTATTAATTCTGAATGTAAATCTAAAAAGTCGGATTTCAAACTATCTTCAAATTTAATATTCGTATCAATTTTCAAATCTACTTCAATGTTCTCTTCATTAATAGCTTCTTGTTTCATACAAGCAGTATCAAAATATGTATTACTTTGTGATTCTAAACTTTCTTCAACTTTAATATTTACATCAGTTTCCAAATGTAGTTTAATGTATTCTTCATCAATATTCTCTTCTTTAATTTCGCTTTCATTTTTAATTTCGTTTTTCATAACTTCACTATTTTGCGATTGTTGTTTTGCATATCGCTTGAAAATTTCTTGCGATTTAAAACATTTTTCTACAAATTTATACGTTTCATTTAATCGAACAGAGCAAATTGAGCATATACAATCCGATAACTTCTGAGTACATTCCAGCTAAAAATATAAATTAAAATTATATATTACATATAATAAAAATCTCTGGATTACAGGGATCTCAATAAAGAAATACATTTCTACTAATAACACCTAGTCCCTATGATATTTTACTAATATTTGGTTTATTTGTGAGATCTAAATCCCACTACAAGCTGTGTGAATACGTACGTTACTTGGTTATGATGTAACAAATGATTAAAAATACAAGACGAAATTTTTACCAACCTGAAAACAGACAACAATATTTTTTCTCATAATAGCTATTTCCAACTACTCTTTCAGAAACAAATTTTAGTTTAGCAAAAACATATTATAATAATTAATAAACTTATTATAAATAAACCTAATAAAATAATAATTGTTTTATGTAATTTTTATTGTAAATGTACATGTATTCAAATTAAAACTTATTTTACATAAGTTTTAATTAAATAAAACCAACAAACGTATTGAATTTGAAATACTCTAAATTAGGTTAAGTTAAATTTGTCTGTTCTCAAAAATTATGGAAGAGACAATAAATAAATGATTACTTATCAATTTCTAAGCATATAATTTCGTTTCGTGGACCTGGTTAAAGCTAGTATTTTACTTACAATTTCCGATGCAATGGTTTCCAATTTGTATGATAACAATACATTATCCGAATCCATTGTAGTTAAAGTAAATGTTATATTATCACCACCAGCACATAATCGACAAAGTTTTTCATTTAAATGTTGTTTTAATATTATTTGGGAATTGAAACATTGTTTTATAAATTTATAAGCTTCATTCAACTGAACAGCGCAGATTGTACAAATACCATTCGGCAATTTGATCTTGCAATCTACCTAAAATAAGAAAAGTAAAAGATTCAGATACAATAATGTATATTACAATCAAAACAAATAATTTCATTCTTACAATTTCTGGCATAATTGCTTCCAATTTATCTACGAAACGTTTGCCATCTGAATCCAGATCAAGTATAGTGAACAATACATTTTTGTCACTTATACATAATTGACAATGGTGCATAAACTTATTCATGATTAAAATTAAATTTTCTCCCAACAAAAGCTTCTTATAAAAGTAAAATATAAAAATATTGTAATTGATAGTATTAGAGGTTAACTTATAAAAATCTGACACGAATCCAGTTGGCCAGATGAATTTTGTGTAAAATTACTAGTATAAGTAGGACCGTCAATGTAAACAATTACTTTAAATATAATTTGTCACTTTTTTTACATGATTATTATTTAAAATCAAATCTAAATGTTGTATGTAGAATAATGTTTTTTAATTACTATAAAAATCAATATGTATTTGAAAATTTATAACAGAACATTCAACTGGCCAACTATTTCGAACAATGATCTTACAGTGTCATCTATATGGTAATGTTTGAACTATTTGTAAATCAAATTGTGCTGTCGATAAAAAAGAAAATTGTAATTTGATTTTTAGTAGTGCTATCTATGAATTATTTTTTAAGAAGTACTTGCTTTTTTACCATAGATTAACTATATCGCTTAGCCTGTATGCAGTCCATTTACAATACCCATATGGTTCACGGGCGGTTTGGTTTCTCATAATTATTTATTATAGTGCTAAATATTTACATTTTTGTTACACATACACACACACATAAATATATATATATATATATATATATATATATATTTTATATATATATATATATATATATATATATATATTTTATATATATATATATAAATAATTTCCGATTGTTTTAAACAATTTCAATTGCATTATCAAGCAACATATAACAAATATTTAGAAACTTTGTAGATATAATAATTGTAGTTTTTTTTTTTATTATTATTTTTTTTTCTAATTAAAATTAAAAAATGTCAACGACACGCGGTGTTCCCAGGCGGCCACCCATCCAAGTACTAATTGCGCCCAAAGCTGCTTGAGTGCAGTGATCGGACGAGAACTTTCTTTGTTGTTTCATATAAATATACATGGTTACATGAGCAATTTTTTTTAACGCACTTACATATACATGTTTATCGCTAGCTAATCTAAGATTTACCATTTAAATGACTATGTGTAACTTATTATAGTTTTAATTAATTAATATTTTGATGCTAATATCTGTTACATTTTATAACTAAAAATGAATGAACGACACGTTACTTTCGGTTTTCTAGTGAAAAAGACTTCGTAATACTTGTCTAAATGCGTCAAGTAACGATTTACTATAAAAACCGCAGCCGTTTCACGATAAAGACACTTCTATTACATCTGTTTCAAGTGTAATATATCCTCAGTTAAACTGAGAGCCGATAAATCCGAACCGAGAAAAAGCAACCGCCGAAAAAAACCAACTTCCGAAACAAGGTGAGAATCATTATTGTTCTATTTTTGATTATTATTTCCGTTTTCCGTTTGTCCACATTGGAGTAGAGATCTGTTTCCGAGAGCATCCTCGGCTCATACGAGTTGAGAGACCGACGCGACGCGACGCGACGTACCATCCTCAGAAACTAGCCTAAGTCATAACAACAGGCGTCTACGTTACGTCTCTAGTTACGTCGCGACCTATTCCACTAGAGAAGTACCTCGACTCCGCTGACTTGGGAGAGGCATCTAGTGAAGCGAGTAAAACGTCCGCGACGCATCTACGCGATCACCGCCGCGACGCCGAGCGTCGATGTGTCAAAATCTTTAGAAGTACATATTACACCACCCAAAGTCGTTGGGTTTACATGTAGCATATCCGATCGCATTTTAGCCGTCGAAGTCCGCCGCGACGCCAAGCGTCGATTTTCCAATAATCGTACCACAACATACTAGGTCCCGAGACAAATTTCGTCGATTAGCTAAAATCACTCACATCTAAGTAAACATTGCGCAACACGTCGTGTAGTGTTTTGTGGACACTGATACAGAGTTGAGTGTATCTCCAAGTCACTTCAATAAATCAGACACCGCATCGTATGCTATTCTTGTATTTATTTACCCTTAATATTCATCTTCGACAAATCTATCCGATTCGTTTGGCGCCCGAGGCAACTCAAACGCCAAACTTTTGTGCCATACCCAAAAGGACGTCACGAAATTAAATAAAATAAAAAAAAAAATAAACTAAAAAGAGAGAATATAGGTATATTTTATTTTAGATATTATTTATTATTAAAAGCATTTAGGTATTTTTAAAAATATGTGAAAAATTTTTTTTAATGCAATTTAATTTGTGGTTTCTAAAGAAACCATTATTGTTTTTATATATAGATAGAGGCATTATGTATATGATAAATTAGAGAAATTATTTCTTCTTTGGAGAAGAAACTTTTTTTTAATTGTTTTTGGTTTAGTAGTTTTCGGTTTTGGTGATTTTGGTTTCTTAACAGGTGATTTAATTGTTCTCTTAGCTTTTGACGGTGATTTTGATTTTGTAGATTTAGTTTTAACAGCAGCAGCTGATTTTATCAAAGATGATTTCTTAGCTTTTGCTGATGTTTTAGCAGTAGATAATTTTTTTCCAAATTTTAGATCCAAATTTGACCACTTTTCATGTTGTGTAGGTATATATCGAATTAAACCGAATAGAAAAATGAAATTTTTGAAACGAATAATATAGTAATGTGTTTTGATATTTTACATTTTAAATAATATAAAAACAATAGATTGTAAAATGTTTTTGAAAAACCTGAAAATGCATTCAATATAGATGTATGTTTTCGAAAAAAATTAATACCAAATGCTAAATATAATTATAGAGCAGAAAACCAATTTCAAATTGGCTAAAGTAATACTAGAATCTGAGAATGTTTTAAATTATATCAAATTTTTGTAATTAAATAAAAAATAAGTATAATAGAAATATGTAAAAATAAAAATAGGATAAAATATCTAATGTAAATAATAAAAATATGTTTAGTATAAATATATTTAAAAAGAAAAAAAAATTAATAAAAATTACGTTATATAACTGTTATTTCTTATCTACAGATATACTTATACGGTATGTACGTAATCATAGTATATTGAGAAATATAAATAAAACTTTAATTTAATAATATAACTAAGTAAAAAAAAAATAATGTAATGTCATATTTGAAACATACATATAATTAATAATAATAATAATAATAATTTTTGTAACATAGTAAAAAAAAAAATCTTCCCGAACTAACAATATTAAAATAAAAGAGTATATTCACAGTATATTGATAAAATAAGAAATAGGAATTTAGCTAAATAGATAAAGTGTGAAGGCACTGATTTAAATAAAATCTGGATCTCTTTAATTAATAACTTGTAAAATTTTATAATCTAGTTGAGTTAAATTTTGTTAGCTAATAACTTGTTTCTGTTTGTTTATTATTTATAGGTATAATTTTAATTTTTATTTTATTGTAGAAAACTCCCCCTCTTACTATATTATATATTATATGAGGAGCTCGTTTTCAAAATGCAACATGTCCAAATTTATGTTTTTGAGATAAACGCTATAATGTGTTTCTACAGCGCCGCCTTTACATAGCGCTTTCAAGTTTTTTTGGTAAGTTACATTCATGATGTGGGTTGTTTATACTAATTTAATATAAATCACGAATTACTATTTATGAAAAAAAAAATTATTATAGAATGGACATGTTGAATTTTGAAAAAAAAATTGGGATTTGTTGCGTTTTGAAGCAAAAACGTTTTAGTGGCTAATAGACAATTTCAAAAACACACACCAGTTCTGTAGAATTAGATCCTTTGGAGCATATCTAAATAATTTTAAGCTTATTAAGATCATTCTAACCTACAAATTTGAAAAACTAACTCACTTTATATTTTTCTTAATTATTCGCTCAGCCTGCTTATTTTTCTGCCTCTTTCTACTTCCTAAACTATTCTCTGCTACACACACACACCTTCCGAAGACATTATAAACAAAATATAATACTTATTGCATCAAAAATAATGTGCAGGTCGCACAAGTATTTGGCTTGGAAGTGTCAAACGGGACATGTTTCGTTTCGAAAACATAACTCTGTGGACATGTTGCGTTTTGATAGTGGAATACAAATTTTCCGGCTACTTTTCAATGGGATTTGTTGCGATTTGACACAAACTGTGTATTTTGTAAGATACACAGTCTTTTAATATACCCAACGCCATCTCTACTTTAAAAAATTAAAAAATGGACATGTTGCATTTTGAAAACGAGCTCCTCATATATACAATAGTATAATCTTTTATAGCTCTGTGGTAGGATGCTGGAATCAGAGTCCTCGTCGGAGCCTGAAGATTACTAGATCGAAGCCTCGCTAAGACAAAAACTTTCTTTTGTTTTTTTTTAATTCTTTTTGTATTCTAATTGGAAAAAGGGTACACAAATAAAATCACAAAGTACCAGCCACTTGCCCAAGAAATTCAAAACATCTGAGGACAAGAAAAAGTCCATGTTATTCCAATCGTGGTTGGAGCAACAGGAGAAATCCCAACTTCGCTTAGAAAATCTCTTGATGCCCTGGACATAAAATACAATACATACAAAATCCTCCAAAAAATAGCGATATTGGGAACTACATCAATCGTTAGGAAAGTATTAAACATACGAAATATTTAAAGAAGAAAAATAGGAAAAGTACTTGTCTCATTGACCGTACCTACCTTAGTCGCACCCCATCCTAGATATTTCTAGAGAATAATAATAATAATAATAATAATAATAATAATAATAAACAAAAGTGATACCAATTATAATCGGCGCAACTGGAGCTGTCACAACAAACCTACCAAAATACTTAGAAACTATACCTGGCTGCAATAGTAAATTAATCCACTCACTACAAAAAACAGCAATATTGGGCACTGCACACATTATTAGAAAGACCATTTAGTATCCTTAAGATCTAGGTCAGATCTCGGATACTAAATCAGTCCACCACAACCTCACTTTATCTCTGGGTTGTAAGAAATCCGTTACCCCGATCACCTGGGTAACTCAGCCAAGTTGAGGTGGTGTGAAATAAAAACAAATAATAATAATAATAATAATTTATATTTATTACCAAACTCTGAGATGCATGGTTTGCATCTGAGTGCAACATAGCAACAAATACCAGGTAAAACCTGTGAAACATAAAACACATAATAATAATAATAATAATAATAATAATAACTTACCAAAGTACTTGGGAGCTATACCTGGCTGCAATGGTAAATTGATCCAGTCACTACAAAAAACAGCAATATTGGGCACTGCACACATTATTAGGAAGACCATTTAGTATCCTTAAGATCTAGGTCAGATCTCGGATACTAAATCAGTCCACCACAACCTCACTTTATCTCTGGGTTGTAAGAAATCCGTTACCCCGATCACCTGGGTAACTCAGCCAAGTTGAGGTGGTGTGAAAAAAAAACGAATAATAATAATAATAATAATAGTAATTTTAGAGTGTTAATGAAAATTTTAGTTATGTAGAATTTTGTCTGTATTTATGAAATAATAATCATATATAAATAGTAACAATAAATTACTTAAATAGCTGTATGCTTCATATTTTGTTTCATAATATAAGAATATTATTGATTTTAATTTATTGTGTAATAAATAAACAAATAAATTTAACACATAATAGATAGATATGGAAAAGCAGTGCTTATGAGAGAGAAAAAACAGAAAGAAAGAAAGAAAAAACTAATTATAAATTTTATTATAATATTATAGATTATAGATGTTGGCGTAACACAGGGCTGTGTAATGTCTCTTTGGCTATTTAATTTATATATGGATGTTCTTCTACGGAAAGCTTTCTTTGGTAATGATGGTATACAAATAGGTGATTGTGTTGTTCTTGCTTTAGCGTTTGCTGATGACCTGGTTGTTTTGGCTGAATCTGAAGAACAACTGAGAAGGATGATTGATAGAATTAATGTTGTTGGTAAAGATAGGAATCTTGTGTTGAATGTTATTGATAAGTGCAAAGTTTTAGTTTTTGAGAAGGGTGACTTGACGACTGAATGTAATGTATATATTTAAGGTGCACGTTTAGAGAAGGTAGATAAATTTGTGTATTTGGGTAGTTTATTATCTAAGGATGGCTGTTTTGATCGTGAAATTGAAAAGAGAATAAATGCTGGTTGTCAAGTTTTGGGTGCTTTGGGAACTTTTGCTAAGAATGTAAATGTTTCCAAAGAAGCTCGTTTTAGTATATACAATGCAGTTTTGGTACCTACGTTGATGTATGGTAGTGAATGCTGGGTTTGGCTGCAAAAGCATAAACGGAAAATGACTGCTGTGAAAATGAGATTTTTACGTGGGAGATGTGGTGTAAATAGGAGAGATCGGGTACGAAATAGATTAGTGTATGATGAGTGTGAAATCGAAAAAATGTTGTAGCAAAAGTTGGCGTTAGTCAGTTAAGATGGTTCGGACATTTTGAGCAAGTGTCTAATGAACGTTTGATTAAAAAGATTTATTTGAATGATTTTGATGGTATACGTTTGCGTGGACGTCCGATGAGTGGTTGGAGAGGTATGATTGAGAGTGTTTTGCGTGAGCGAAAGTTTCCAAGTAGTAGGAATAGAAGAGCATGTATGAGAGGAATTATGAATGTGGATGAAGCGAAAGTTGCTTGTTTGGGTAGGAATGTTTGGAGGCGACTGATTTCGGAATGATGAAAAGAGTTTGTGCCACACCCTTTTGGGTACATGGCGTGATTGTGTATGTATGTATGTATAAATGATTTTACTTAGAAAATGCGAGACACAAACTGACATTTTTTTGTTGCGAGTTGTGTTGTATAATGAAATAAATATTTATTCAATTATTTATTTATTTTTTTTAATTTATTAATAAATTTATTTATTTATTTAATTTATTATAATTTAATAATATTTTATTTGTAATAATATGCATATTTCTACTCGTATTACTTTTAATTAAATAATTAAAAATTGCAATGTAATTTTAATAAAATACTAGACCACAAAATACGTCAACAATATACAGTAAAAACTCAAATTTGACAATTTTTTTTCACCACAATCAAGAGAAATAAATCATGTAAAAATCGAAAATAAAATATGACCTTCTACGCCTTCTGTTATTAATATATAATTTGGATTTTAATGTCAATAATTTCTTTGAATAACCTTTTACGTAGATTATGTTGTTTATCTAATATCTGTATTAGATATTGACATTATCACATAAATACTAAGAAATACGAATTAAAATATTATATTTTTTTACCAAAAGTTCTAGCTGCGCACAGAAATTAGGTTTTAAAATTATTATGTATAAAAAAGAATCTATCCTGAAAATTTATTTTAAGTCGTGCAAACAGTATAAACTTAAAATAAATTTAGAATATTCAAATTAAAAGTAAGATTGATATTGATATAGCTTTGTCTGCATTACTTATCCAAATCGGTATCCCGACAATTCACCGAAAACCGTTCACCGAAAATAATTCATCGAAAACAAATTCACCGAAGTACCAATTCATCGAAAAACAATTTATCGAATAACCAAATGAAATCGAATTAAATTAAATTAATATTATGAATATTAAGAATGTCTTTAAAAAAAGCGTATTCATTTTTTTCTTTTTTTCTTTAACACTTAACGGAGGGGTGATGGGTAGGTTAGGTTAGGACAAGAAAATATTTCAATGTATTAATGAATAAAACTATACGCAAAATCCGTATTTCAAATATTTTTTTCTTCATTAGATAATCATATATTGAATCAATTACCGCTGCATGATCATAAAATTGAATTAACGTTAATTCACACGGTTCTAATTGCTTTGTTCAGACACGTAGCTCAAATACAAAACATGTTAAACTTAATATTGAATTTATTCGTTTAATACAACTTATATTTATTGTAACTGAGTGTTCGGAAAATTACATAATCAATGTTCAATTAATAATTCAATAATAAATTTCATATTATTAATTGATTTATATAAAATAAAAAATAGTATATTTTTTAACTGGCTCTATTTTCTACAAAAACGATAATTAATGTACAGAAAAAATATCTGAGATATAATATCCTATGTAGAATAATATAATTTTTTTTTAATTTTTTCGTATTTTGAAAATTTTTAAAAAATTCTTTTTTTCAAAAAAAAAACACATTTGTTGCTTTTTTTTAAATAACAAAATTATTTTAGCTTTTAAATATTTATCTTAGAAATGTCGAAATAATGAGTAATTAACAAATCAGAAATAAATTAAAGAAATGATACATTTGTATTGATTGATTTGATAATATGTATAATATACAAAATAAAATAAAAAAAATATATAATAAAAGTCATATTTAAACAGAAATAGATTAAACTGAAACGGCTTTATTAATATTTATTAATAGTTGACGTTTCGACAAAAATTTATAACATTTATAGAAAATAAACAGAACATGATAACAAGTTACTAGGTAACAAAATACAAGTAAGTATATGATAAAATTTATAAATTTTAATTTATAAAATTAAAGAAAGTCAAATTATATTTAAATCGTTGCCTTAATTAAAAATATATAAATTTTATGATCTAGTTATTTGTATTTTGTTACCTGGTAACTTGTTCCCATGTTCTATTTATTTACTATAAATGTCATTTGTATCTTTTGTTCCTGATGAAGACGTACGTTGAGCACATTGAATATTAATACAAAACAATACAATCTAAAGCCGTTTTATTTTAATATAGTAAGTTCTGAAAGATAATTTACTATGTTAAAAATAGTGTTTTATTTAAAATAAATTTTAAAAAAATATTTAAAACTTCTAAATATAAAATGAAATAATGAATTTAAAATGTTAAATGTACAATAATTTTCCGAACTTGTTAATAATATATGATTAATTGTAAAAGGTTCGGATTGGTTCGGTTTTAAGTTTTGGTTCTATAGTCTTGAAATATTATGGTTCGGTTCAAGTTTAAGAAATACAAAGGTTTTTTTTCAATTAATATCTGTTTGATATATTATATTTTTAATTACACATGGCGTATTATATATTAGGTTATAGTTATTTTGTTTTTGCTTAAATCGCCAATAATTTAATTTGATATACTCGACTGGATTAAATTCAAAATTTATAAAAATGCATTATTATCTTGTCGTTGTGATCTAGTTGCTGAGAAAGCAAAATGTCCCGAGTTCAAATCTCCTTGCAAGGTCAATGCATTTTACTTTATTCAAGAAATTAACCAATGATTTAATTAGTTCATCAAAATAAATTAATGGCGATTTAAGCGAAAAAACAAATACTATACCCTAATGTGTTTAATATTTTCGAGGAAAGAACAAGCAAGCATTCGCACCAAGCCCGATATCTTGGACAAGAATCGTGAATGAAGTTTAACGACAATTGCTACACGTGGCGCGGTGCGTATGCAGCAGAAAAACATCGATCATCAGGATGCTGGTCCGGAAACAGGAAAATGTTATGAATAATATCGATAAACACGCTTTCCTCTTGATATTCTCATGCAGACGAAATCGCAAGCAGTTGACGGTGAAGTGAAAGAAGAGAAACGAAATAATGAAGATGTTGATGAGATTAAGAAGGAAAATACACAATGAGTGCTAAGGTAAAAAACTGAAATATAGAACTTGATGATGATGATGAATGATGAAGACAATGATAATAATGATTCGGATTAATTTACGGACTGTTTTACTTATAACAAATTATTACTTTGTACAATATGCATATGCATAGCGGGGCCCAGAACTAAAAAAGCATTTAAATATTAAATAGTTTTAAAAATTATTTAAACTACAATCACCAGTATTACTTGAAATATGTTTTTCCATTAAAATTTACTTACAGTTCTAAATACTAAATGTAATCATATATTTTTATTATTTTTCTAGTAATTTCAGTAAAATAATGATATTTTTTTAAAATTATATTTAGATTTAATAAGTTCATTTATTATTCAAATAATAAACTTATAAAAAACGACTCGTGCCAATTGGTCAAAAGAAGTGCTCAAAAAATACAACCGCGGTGCTTCAAAACATGTCTATGACATCGTGACAGGTGACGTAGATCGTAGATCTACACGTATGAGTGATGAGTACGAAAATAAGCAGCAGTCTACTGTGTGGGTTTTTCAAAATAAATTACATCCAACAAAAGTTTTTTTGCGCACAAAGCATTTTGAAGCAAGTGGTCGCCTGTTTTTTCGGAAAAACTGCACATGTCGCAAACGTATTATTGGTGTAACGTAAAACGATCAATTCTGAATGATATACAATGGTATACAAATCTTCGGAGAAATAAGAAAAATCAATCGCCGACGACAAATCATTCTCCACTACGACAATTACATCTCGGCTCGAACAAGTGACTTTTTGAGCACTCAAAACGTCAATGTGATGGTTCATTCGCCCTATTCTCCTTTTTGGCATCCAAGGACTTTTTTTTATTATCGCACATCGAAAGTAAATTACGAGCTCAACATTTTTCGACACCTGAAGAAGCGGTTGATGATCACAAAATGCATGTTTTAAAGGTACCTAAATCGAAGTGGTAAAAGGACTTCGAAAATTCGTTCAAACGCACGCAAAAAATGTATTGATCTTCATGGAGAATATTTTGAAAAACAATAAAGCCATTTTTGTTCATAAATATTTGTTTTTGTTTTCTAATCTCGAAATATAATAGGCAATACTCGTGTATCTAATCTTAGTCTATGATAAATATGCAGTGTGTCTAAAAATTGAAAAAATTCAGCTTTATACAGTGTCTAAAAATGTGTTTTTTATACATGAATATGCAATATGTCTAAGAAATAAATGTACTTAGCAATATCTTTGTGTCTAAAGAATTTTATACACAATGTGTTATTTCAATAATATACTTATAAAAATATATGTATTAATATTTTATTTTAGCTACATTTTATCCAGTTTTAAATAAATATATGTTTGAAAGAATTAAATAATTTAATTATTATACAATGTTGAAAATTTCCCGGAAAAACTATTAAAAATTTATTTAATGCATAGTATTTGTACGATTTAAAACAAATTTTCGGGATAGTTTTTTTTTATATGTATAATAATTACAAAATTAAATTTTGAAACAGTGCTGCCAATTTTTGCTGAAAAGGTTTAAAGTTTTTATTCTTATTTTTTAGTATTTATGGGATAATGTCAAAGTGGTCCATATACTTATAATCTTGTTAAATACGTATTTAAAAATTCCGTAATAATAATTTTCAAAAAATAATTAATTAATTATAAATTAGACAATTAGAGGCACTGATCTTATACTAGAAACATTAACAGAAAATTTAGATGGCCAATTGACATTATGAGAGGTATTATAGGTAAGTTTCTAATATAAACAAATACAATATTATTGTGTTTCACTTATTACAAGAAGACTTTTTTGGTAGAAAATTTACTTCTAATCATAGATTGTTTTATGCAATATTGCCAATTATGTACAATTAATAAAATGTATTCTTTAACTATACTTAATCTGGGTTCAGATGGCAAACTTATCATAGATAAATTGGAAGCAATCGTTCCAGAAATTGTAAGAATGAACTAATTTGTTTTGATTGTAATGTACATTAGTATTTTTAAATATTTTACTCTTTTGATGAATTGTAGAATTAAGATACTGAATGGTATTTGCACTGCGCTGTCCAATTAAATGATGCTTGGAAAATTTATAAAAGAATGTTTGGATTCTCAAATTATATATAAAAAAAAAATTAAATGAAGAAATTTGTCAATTATATACCGGTCGTAATAAATATAATATTAATTTAAAATACAATGTATTCGGATAATGTATTGTTATCATACCAATTGGAAATCATTGCATCGAAAATTGTAAGTAAAATACTCTCTTTAACCAGGTGCACGAAAAAAATTATATGCTTAGAAATTGTTAAGAAAACATTTTTTTTTAATTGCCTTTTCCGTAAGTTTTGAGAACAGACCACATTTAAGTTAACCTAATTTAGAATACCTATATTAAATTTTAATACTTTTTTCGTTTTGTTTTATTTAAACTTACTATTACAATTATTACGTAAAACAATTCTAAATTTTTTGTTTAAAATTAAAAACATACTAAAATAATTTTTTAGAGCAAATAAATCGGTAATTATTTTGTTCACATTTATAATTATATCATTAAATATAGTAATTTTACAAAATAAAACCTGATTTAGAAGCTTAGTATCGACTTACAATTATTGCGCCATAGGTATAAATTAAGTAAATAATTATTCGTTAAACTTAAGAAAAATATTTACTACAAAACATTACAGAAATTCAAAGTGATTAGTTTAACATTCAAACAAAATCTGATTTATTATTGTCGAAAATATTAGAAAAACTTCTTAATTTGTTTCATTATTTTATTGACAAAATTTATCACATAGGTCGGTTCGAAATTAGTTTCTATTTTGCTTCTAAAAATAAATAATTACGTTAAGAACAGATGTGAAATTAAAATTATTTTTCTCACAATCATTTCGTCATACGTACTTACAGCCATTATTAACAGATTAGGTAAATTGAATTTACTAGACAATTTATTCACAGTGCCTTTAGAGTGCTGTTGATAAAAGATATAATTATTTATCTTTAGACCAGACATACTTTAGTTTTTTTTTTAATTATTTTGTGATATATTTATAAAAATGCATGTATATAAACTGATAATTGGTATACAATGTTTAATTTTTATTTAATAATAATACTTTTTGACAATATTTCTTAAATGACCATGATTTTTGAATAGTTTCAATAAAAAACCACTGGGGCTAAAATTAGATGAAAAACGAGCATTGTTTCAACCAGATTGGTTGTATCTGCCAACTCTAGCTGTATTCTAGAAAGCACTAATATTTTTTGTAATTTTTAGTTTACGTATATTTGAATAGGAATACCACACATAAAAACAAAAAGTCAAGAAATAATAAACTTATAAACATTTTTTTACAAAATTTTAATAAATTTTTTACTAATATTTATATTCTCTAATACAATTGTTGTTGTTGTCAAATACAATTATTTTTTGTCATAACTATTTTAACATATAACATAAAAGTACAAATATAATAGATTTATTCTTACATGTGTATAAAAATGTTGTTTTAATTCTGTTAGTAAAAGTTTTAATTGCAAATTTCACATTAAAGGTTCTTTTGGGAATGAGTACGCATATGTACTTTTAAAGTGTCCTTTCGACTAAACCTTTTATTACATATTTCACATTTATAAGGTTTCTCCTGTGAATGTGTAAGCATATGATATTTGAAATGGTGATTTAGACTAAAACTCTTATTACATATTTCACATTTATAAGGTTTCTCCTTTGTATGAGTAGGCATATGTAATTTTAAATGGTGATTTTGAATAAAACATTTATTACAAATTTCACATTTATAAGGTTTCTCCTGTGTATGAGTACGCATATGTAATTTTAAATTGCATTTGTGATTGAAACTTTCATTACATATTTCACATTTATAAGGTTTCTCCTGTGTATGAGTACGCATATGTGATTTTAAATTGACCTTTTGACTGAAACTTTTCTTACAAATTTCACATTTATAAGGTTTCTCCTGTGTATGAGTACGCATATGTAATTTTAAACTGCATTTGTGACTAAAACTTTTATTACATATTTCACATTTATAAGGTTTCTCCTGTGTATGAGTATGCATATGTGATTTTAAATTGACCTTTTGACTGAAACTTTTCTTACAAATTTCACATTTATAAGGTTTCTCCTGTGTATGAGTACGCATATGTAATTTTAAACTGCATTTGTGACTAAAACTTTTATTACATATTTCACATTTATAAGGTTTCTCCTTTGTATGTGTACGTATATGTACTTTTAAATTGCTTTTATCAGTAAAAGTCTTATTACAAATTTCACATTTATAAGGTTTCTCCTTTGTATGTATACGTATATGTAATTTTAAATTGAATGTACGACTAAAACTTTTATTACAAATTTCACATTTATAAGGTTTCTCCTTTGTATGTGTACGTATATGTACTTTCAAATGTGATTTCCTTAGCCAAACTTTTTCACATATTTTACATTGGAACCGTTTCTTTTCTGTGCGTGTCTGACTGTATTTTTTCAAATTAGAATCATCACTGAAAGATTCTTCACATCTGCGACTGTTCTCAAAAGATGTTCCAGTTTGAAAAGAATTGTTACTATTAGCAGTTTGTTTATTAATTTCCGAATTTTCCATATCAGCCTTAAGTGTTTTATTGTCTAGCAAGCGTTCCAATTCTAAATTATATTTCATTTTAATCTTGTTTGCCAATCTACATTCAGCAGCATTAAAACCACAAAATTTAAAACCTTGAATTTCATGCTCTTCAGTTTTAATTTCGTGTTCAACATCTACTTCGGTAAAATAATCATCGTCAATATTATTTTCACTGCAATTTTCTTCAGTAATTTCTTGTTTTATATCAGTTAGTAATACGATTACGTCTTCACTCGGACATTCCAATTCTCTTTTTACGTTTATATCAATATCTATATCAATAGTGTCAGCGTAACCCTCTTCAATTGGTTCTGTCTTGACATTTGGAAGATAACGGTTAATATCCGTTTCTTCTACTTTACCACCAACAATATTTTCTTGTTCCATAATAACGGCTTCTTCCTCATAATTCGCAAATGTATTATGATATTCTTTATCAGTTACTTCAATATTCATATCATTCATATAGTTGGTTGCATTATTTTGTTCCAATTTTATTGCATTTATTACAATTTCATAATTTTCACTTTGTTCTGCATATAGTCCATTTTGTAATTGCTCTAAATACTTTTCTAGAATTTTTTGCGAACATAAACAACTCTGTAGAAACTTGTAACTTTGGTTTAACTGAACAATGCAGGTTTTGCATATGCCATTCGGTAAATTATTATTTACTTTTAGCTAAAAACACATAAATTTAATATAAAATATTAGATACTAAAATATAATACTTACAAGTCCTGGCGCAATTTGATTTAGTTTGTCGAATAAAGTAAGGTTAGGTGAATTGTAATTGGTCAAAGCTGACGAGATATCTTTGTTAGTAATACATAAGCGACAGACCTTTGTAAACATAAACATGTTTATCTCTTTGTATTTTCAAGAGTTTATATAGTTTTATTATAAGTAAATATCAATATTAAATACACAAATAACCAATAAACCAGTTAACATGTGACAAGTTACTTTAGGAATTGTCTCTTGTCTCTAGTGACTACACGTCAGTGGTGCTCAAACTTTTTCTTGTCAAAAAGTACAAAATAAAAAAATATTTTTGACATATGAATGTCACAAAGTTAATAAATTGTTTGTTAGTTTCATAAATATATTTGTATATATTTGTATATATTTATATATATTTATATATATTTGTATATATTTGTATATATTTGTATAAATTTGTATATATTTGTATATATTTGTATATATTTGTATATATATATAAATGTGGGTGCGTTCAGCAAAAATATGCTGCGGCTTCTTCTTTTTATACTAGAAATATTACACAAAATTTATCTGGCCAACTGGATTTAATTAAAGTTAACCTATAATACTATCAAATACAATATTTTTGCTTTACTTTATGTAAGAAGCTTGTTTGGTAAAAAATTTAATTTTAATCATGAGTAGTTTCATGCAATATTGTCAATTATGTGCAACTGAAAGAAATTTATCGTTCATAACACTTAATATAGATTCAGATGGCAAACGTTTCGTAGAGAAATTGGAAGCAATTATACCAGAAATCGTAATAATTACATATTTTGTTTTGATTATAATAGACATTATTATTTTTGAATCTTTTACTTTATTTTTAGATAGATGCAGGATCAAATTACCAAATGGTATTTGCACAGTTTGCGCTGTTCGGTTGAATGAAGCTTATAAATTTATAAAACAATATATCAATACACAAATAATATTAAACCAACTGATTTAATTGAAAAACTTTGTCGATTATGTGCTAGTGGTGATAATATAACATTTACTTTAACTACAATGAACAGAGATAATGTATTGTTATCATGCAAATTGGAAACCATTGCATGGGAAATTGTGAGTAAAATACTAGCTTTAACCAGGTCCACGAAAAGAATTATATGCTTATAGATTGATAAGTAATTATTTATTTATTGTGTCTTCCATAAGTTTTGAGAACAGATCATATTTAACCTAACGTAATTTAAAGTATTTTTAAGTAATTATTATAAGTTGTAATTGGAATACATCTACATTTACCAGACATGTTCTGCTGTTAAATGTGTCTCGGTGCACGCAGGTGCGTACGCAGCCGTACTAATAATTTTAAGTGGACCTGCTCAGCTCCAATAAACGCGCGATTCTGTTAAAAGTATTCAGAATATATTGTTAATTATCAAAAGTGTCATGTTTTATTCTAATTTAATAATTACATGTAATTTTGACAATCATCTACTCTTGCATGTATCCATTGATATAGGAAGCCATGTTAGCTCGGCTATAGGTTTGTCTCGCGCCAAACATATATCAGTGACAGTGACATGTATGCTAGTGATTGCAAAAATTTGCCGAATTCAAACTTTAATATCTGAAAGGGGGGGCATCCGTTAATGCTGAATTCCCGCTACCCTTTCACCTCCTGTGGGCGGGGCGGGGGGCAAGTTTGAATTTTTAAATAGGGACCCCTATTATTTATCACAGATTCGGATTTCATGATAAAAACTATGATGGAACTACGAATGCAGAAATTTGCTAATTGGATAAGTTCGGCTGGAACGAGTAAGTGCGAAAATTATTTATATTATTATCAATTTCTAAAAAATATTTTATATATTTTAGATTCGAAAATTTTGCCATCAACTACAAGATTTTCATTAATTTTAATACCGATTTTATCTATTTATACAATACGCTGAATTTATATTAATCAAACTGTATAATCAAAAAATATATATTTGAATTTTTGTTCAAGAATATATAAATATCGTACATTTCTGCCATATGTAATATTTTTGCAATATATAAAATTATGTAAATAATTTATATAAAATATTATATAAGTATCAAATATCTTACAATATCAATTACTATTATAATGTACATTATAAACACTAGTATTTAGTATAATAATTATTTAAAGTTACCATAATATAAAATTTAAATATTTGTATATGTTTTATTTATAATAAAATAATTAAGTAACTTTTTAATTTATTTATTTTGTATAATACATGATCAACATCAAAGTTTTTCTAATTAGATTAATGATTAATGAAATTAAATATATAATTTTTTTTTAAATAATTATAGATTATATGGCATTTTAATAATAATAAACATCATAACTGCTTGTTATTTATATATTTCTTATATTTAAAAATGATATTTGATATTTATTCTTTCAGTAATACACAAAGGTAATGCTGGTCACATAACAACATATTAATAAAAACAATTTTTTTTTAAAAATTCTAAATATATACAGTAAAAGCTATATTATCCGCATAACATTAATTTAAAACAAACATATTTAATAAAATTATGATTCAAATAAAATATACAATATATAAAAAAAATATTATTTACACTCTTTTTTTTACATCTTTGACTGCAAGGAAAAGTGGTATAACGTTTGGTACGGTGTCCGTAACATTTTCAAAAAATAAAAAAATTGTATATAGAAATCCTTCATATAGTCCCTAGATGACGAATCCGAATTTAGTTTATGTTAGCGTATGGATGTACGTCGCGTAGTCAGCTCGGTCGTCATTCAAAATTTTGTGATCGCAACTCCTCCTAGACGGTTCAATCGATTTTAATGAAATTTTCAGGATAAATTTGCCTAGTTCCCAAGATGGTCACGTGGTTTTATTTTTGTTCAGTAATGCCAACTTTCGCAGAAAAAAATTACCAAAATTTTAAAAAATTCATTGTAGCTATATTATTTATCCGATTTTGATCAAATTTTCAGAAAAGATTTTCCTAGTGCCCACATAAACAATGTAATTTTTAATAAAATTCAGTGTTGTTAATTTTCCGAGAAAAAAATTACTAAAATTTTCATAAATTCATTATGACCACATTATTTATTCGATTTTAATCAAATTTTTACAGAAGAAATCCCTAGCGTCTACATAAATTATATAATTTTAGTAAAATACAGGGTTACCAACTTTCCAAAAAAAAATTAATAATTTTTAAAAAAAATTTATTATGCTCGCATTATTTATCCGATTTTAATCAAATTTTTACAGAAGATACTTTTAGCGCCTATAATATTATATATTAATAAAATACAGTGTTGCCAATTTTCTGTAAAAAAAGAATTATTCCTATTTCTTATCATATATGTGATAATGTCAAAGTAGTCTATATATGGGTTTACTCATATACTTCTAATCTTGTTTTTAAATTGACGAATATGGATTTACGGCTGTTTTATGTATTGATAAATATATTATCGATATATCGAGACATATCGAGATCGAGAGAAAAACAAACTTAATAATAAATTCTCTAGAATATATAATATGCAAACAAACAAGGATATGTCTATAAAATATTTAAATAAAACATACCCAGTCTCTTGTACGTGTATATATTACGCGATAGGAAGTAATAGTTAATATATATTCGTCATGTATAAATAGACCAATTCATTGAGCCGTAATCTAAAAATATATTATGGCTATGTTTGCATCATTCTTATGTTAACTATTTTCGTTCACAACACACACAGACACTAACTTCATTCCACTTTACTTAGAACATAGTTCAGTTAGCGAAGCACAAACTGCAAGCATCACTAAATAATTTTTCTTATCAATTCAAAAGAAACACCCACACACGCACACACAAAAATATGAAAATAGTTATTATTCAAATTACCTTTACGCCCTGTATGTGACATTTAACAAAAACAACACAACAAGTTTAAGTGAAAATGAGTGAGTTAAGTGAGGACGATATAGAATCTTCTTCATCAAGTTCGAATGATGAAGAATTTGATGGAAATGATTTTGAAGCAAATGCTGGACCATCGCCACGACAAAAAAGGTCTCTTACTTGGAAGCCAAAATCTTCAAATTACACAAATTGGTTTGTTGATAAATTTTTAATAAAAGTATTTTATTTATAAAACATATCCGGAAAATAGAGGAACAAAATAAAAAAAAAATCTTTCAGAACTCATTATATTAAATTAAAAAAGGTTTCAAGTTGTAGTTCTGTAATCATCAGGATAATTTATACAAATGACATAAATACAGTAAATAAACAGAACAAAGAAACAAGTTACTAGGTAACAAAATTCAAGTAACTAGATTATAAAGTTTATTTTATTTGTAATTAAAGGAAGACAAATTTTATTTAAATCAGTTATTAATCATACTGATTAATGTTATCTTTATGAATTTCTGTTGCTTCTCTTATCAATCTACTGTTAATATTGATGGGTCTTGCAATTATTATAGTATCTTCGAATTTTACATCATGAAAATTTTCTAATAGTAGATTTATCTGGTTAATTTATAAAGAAAAAGATAACATTAATCAAAATGAAAGCACTAAGTTAAATAAAATTTGACTTCCTTTCATTAAAAATCTATAAATTTTATAACTAGTTACTTGTATTTTGTTACCTAGTGACTTGTTTCAATATTCTGTTTATTTACTGTATATATCATTTGTACCTATAATTTTTCCTGATGATAATGTACGTACAGTACATCGAAACGTCAATTTTTAATTAAAATTAATACAGAACTAAATCCTAAAACCTGTTTTATTTTAGAGAAACAAAATTCAATTATTATAGTTTATCTATTCCTTATAATCTCTTCAAAAAAAAATATTCCTAAAATATTTTGTATACACTTAATACGTAAAACATTTTTGCATAACTTTATTAAATAAGTTTATGTATATTTATGTTCTGTGGTCATATCACATAGATATCTACTATGCTAGTATTTCAATTGATACAATAAATATACTATATATAATATACAGTGTGTCCCCGGATTGAGTTCACTATAGGTGTAATCGGCAAAAAAATTAAGAAATTCATTTTCATGTTTTGGGATTCCGCCCTGCTTCGTCTGAAAACAATTGAGAAAATGTGTTCAAAATATGAAATTATGGCTCTGTGCAAAATTTTTACAAAATCACAGTTTAAAAAAAATGTGCCTGGACATAACGCCGACTGGACAAAACGCCGACTGAGGACACTACGCCTACCGTTCATTCGCATTTGCGCAAGCTAAATAAACAAAAGGTTGGCGCTTGCACAAGCCAAAACGTTGGGGCTGAGTAAGATCTGTCAATACATAAATCTCATGCAAAATATCTATCAATAACACGGTCGGCGTGTTATCGTCAGTCGGCGTTATGACCAAACAATTTTTTTTCAAACTGATCTTTTAAAATTTTGCACAGAGCCATAATTTTTATCATGAACATTATGTCGTATTATTGACCAAAAAGGCACTTTACCGGAATATAAAATAATTTTTTTATATTTTTCATGGCCGCCTTAATTTTTTAAAAAAAACTAAAGATATGTTTAAAATAGTTTTCAGACAAAGCAGGGAGGAATCCCAAAACATGAAACTGATATTCTTAAAATTTTTGCCGATTACACCTATAGTGAACTCACACACTGTATATAATATATATATATATATATAAAATGGTGTTTAAATTAAACGCAAAAAACATTTTTTGTTACAAATGAAATATACGTTTCACACAAAAAAAAAAACTGTCTTCAAAATTTACTGTACTTATTTTTTTTTTTGTAATTTGGTTCCTCTATTTTCCGAACACATTTAAAGTATAAGATTAATTACTAAGTTATTGTATAAAAATACATCATAAAAATTTATATAGTTTCATATATTTTATCAAAATCACTTTACTTTTAATTTTGATCTTTATCAAAAGTACTTTTTACGTCTAGTTATTAAGCACTTTAAAGTAGTTCATTTATATGTTACACAAATATAATAAAAATTATCAAAAACAAAAGAACATCAGCGGATCTGTACTAATACAATACAAAAAATAAATGTAACTTCTCTATTCGTTATAAATTTAAATAAAGCTAAAAATTCAAATCATATTGGTCTAATCTTTTACAATCATTTACCAAAGCATATTACTAGCATAAAATCTAAAAGTAATTTCAAATTTCATTTAAAGAAATTTTTGCAATGACAAAAAATTATTATAAGTTTGATGATTATCTCAGTAACAAGTTCTAATTTTTAATTGTAATAATGTAAAGTCTTATGCACTTTATTTTTTATGTATTTTTAATTGACTTTTCCTATATGTACCTACTATGTGGTTTATATTGAAATGAAAAATATTATTAATAATATTTACCACAATCGCATTTTGAAATAAATGAAAACAACACTTATTATCAAAAAAATATTAATATTTCGTTATTATGATACACCTAAAATTATTTTATTACACTTAAGTACATCCATAAAAAGTGTTTGAATATTTTCCTCAAATAATTAATAATATTTTCTTATTTAATTAAAAATAAACTTAGTAATATAGTTTATTATTAAAATAAATAAAATTAGTATATTTGAAATGATATAATTTCGAAATATTTATATACTAAAATAATTTTTGTTTATATACCTATAAACATTCTTTATACAGAACAGATTTATTTTTCTAACGACTGATGCGAGTATAAAAATAGTTTAATTTAAATTTAGATCAAATTAAATTACAAACTTAAGGTAAGGGCACACACAGCTACTTTTGCAGCCCAGTTTTTTTACTGCTGCTGCAAAAGTAGCGTATGGTGTTCACACACACAGCGAAAGTAGCGTGCATCGCGCAGTTTTCTATGCTGCAGCTACTTAAAAAGTAGCCATGCTACTAAAATGTTGCAGAACTGTTCACACGTACTATGCTTATTTTCACTGCAGCTCTTTGCCTGCAGTATACATTGCAGCTTTTGCTGATTGTGATTATAATCGTATTCGTATATAATAATAGTAAAAATTAACAAAATCTATTCGAAAACTGAATTTGTATCGAGAATCAAGAAAATAAATATAATAATAATATATAAAAACAAAACTAACCTGTAATATATACACTATCTTTAATACAAACTGTCACTTGTCGTTTGTTTATACTGCAAGTGCAGCTGCAGTAAAAGTTTCACCCAAATTAATATTTTTTGTTGCGAGCGCTACTTGCAAAAATGTCGTTCACACTAGGATACTTTTAAACTGCACGCAGTATAAAATAATGTTGCATGCAGCCATGTACAGTCGCAACTTTGCAGGTTGCGTTGATGTTCACACGTCATTTAAACCAAGTAGCGCAGTTTTTTCATATGCTGCGCTGCAAAAGTAGCTGTGTGTGCCCTTACCTTAAGTTTAATAAATTGCACAAATTTTTAAGAAATAGTTTTCTATCTTTGAAATAAAATATATAATTCTGATATATTTAAAATAAAAATATATATATACAGAATATAAGTTTATATTTGAAAGAAAATTTTAAATCAAACTGTATGAAATGTGTGTTCAGTGGTGTAGAGAAAATTTTTATTCTTGACAAATTTCTGATTTATTTTCGATAAATTTTTTGCCAAAAACATATGTAAATTATTAAAATCAATATGTCACTTCAGTGGCATAGACAATAACTTTTATATATAAGTAATAATACAAATAACAGGTGCATTAATTTAATGTTTATCAATAAAAATAATTTATTAGTTGCTTGCATGAGAAAAATGTGACATGCACATTAACTAACTCATTAAAATATAGTAATAATATTTTGATGGTATTTTGATTTGAAATAGCGGTTGGCCTCCAGATCCTAGCAATCCCGAAAAATGGCCACCATGGCGGAATTTACGTCAAACAAATCCAGGAAATCCACATTACGGACCACGGATGCAACTATTTTGCAGTACACGATGGCATTTAGCATTATATAGCGAAAAAGATGTCCGTGAATCTCAAGATGAATATGACAAATACAGTATGTTCTTTAATTTATCCAGATTTATGGATAATTACTTTGTTTTTGTTTTAAAACATCAAAAACTTCGAAAATTTAAACAAATGGAAATATGTTTACTAACCTTATAAACTAGTATTGCACATCAAATCAGTGTTGGAATTCAAAATTTTTAACACTAAGAAGTTTTTAATAACGAATTATTATCTCGTTATAACACTAATTTGCACTAAATTAATAAAACTAATTTGAAATTATTCGAAACAGTTTGAACTGTCATTTTTATCACGCACAGACTGATGGGTAATGTCAGGTGACTACGAGAATAAAAAAATATCAAATTATGCTTGTATTGAAAATAAATTATTTTTACCACTTTGACTGCACGGAAAAAGTGGTATAGCGTTTGGTACATAAAAAAAAAATTGTATAGAAATCCTTCATATAGCCTCTAGATGACGAATCTGAACTTAGTTTATAAGTGGGTGTATGGATGTGCGTCGTCAGCGCGCTCGGTCGTAAGTCAAAATTTTGTGGACGCAACTACTCCTAGACGGTTCATAAAAGATTCTTTTAGTGTCTATAAATAAATTATGCAATTTTAACAAAATACTGTGTTGCCAACTTATCGAGAAAAAAAATGACAAATTTTTAAAAAAATTCATTATGGCTACATAATTTATTCGATTTTGATTAAATTTTCCAGAAAAGTTTTTCCTAGTGCCCACATAAATTATAATATTATTAAAACTTGCCAACTTTCCGAGAAATGTCAAAATGGTCTATAATGGGTTTACCCATATACTTCTAATCTTGTAATTTAATATATTAATTAGTATAGTAAAGTAATAGTAGTATATTTTGTTGTAGCATAGTTTGAATTGAGTTATGCTGGTGTGCCCGGCCACGTTCGCATACAATGCATGGAAAATAAATTCTATCTCGCAATGAATAGAAGAGGACTATTATATGGTGATGTATGAACATTCAAATAATCTGCTTTTATTTTTGAAAACAATAAAAAAATATTTGTTTGACAGAGAGAAATAAAAGAATCAACAGTTTTCATCGAATCTTTGTGGGTTCGTATAACGTATATTTATCACGAGCATACGCACATTTGGGTTGGTATGTCTCTATCAAAAAATCGGGCAAAATTAAACGAGGACCCAAAACTGCTATTAACCAAAAAGCTGTTCAATTTTTACCTCGTAGAAGTAACATTACACATATTTAAATCACTAATTATATTTTATATATATTCATTGTCACTCAGAAATAGTATTAAATAATATTTAAATATTGTTTTGAAAATATATCATTTATTTTTGAAAGTGGCTATTTATACATACGGTATGTATACGCAATTGGCTATTTATACATACGGTATGTATACGCAATTGGCTATTTATACATACAGTATGTATACGCAATTGGCTATTTATACATACAGAATGTGTACAGATTATCAACGCCAAAACCGCCAAAACTGCCAAAACCACGCATTCGGCTAAACCTAACACCCCTGTAACCTGTAATATTGTATAATAATAATAATAATAATAATAATAATATAATATATTTATTTATTATAGCTTGCGCTAATATAAAGTACATAAAAAAAATACAATTAATTATAAAAAATACAAAAACAAAAAAGTGACATTCTTATCTATAAACCAATATTGAATACTATATAAACATATAACATATATACAAGAAATATATATTCTTAATTAACATAAATTATTTAAATTTAAGTTTTTTAACTCTCTACAAAAATGTTTGTAATTGCACATCTTAACATTTTTTCTTAAAGTGTTGTATTTTACCACATCTTTAAAAAATATAGAGTTTTGTGTTTGTTTGTAATTTCTGGATTCTAATATAAAATTTCCAGCATTTCGTGTTTGATAGGTATGTGTTTCTTGAAAGGTTTTTAATATACTAGAAAAATATTGTGGCAGTAAACCTAATTTAATTTTATGTATAAATACGATGCTTTTCATTTCAGTAAATTTATCTATTTCAATCCAATTCAATGTTGTGAGCATTAATTTGATATTGCAATAACGATTACAGCCAAGTATAATTCTCATCGCCCGGTTCTGTAGATATTGCAATCTGTCCTTAACACCGGTATTAAATAAATAAATTATAGTTCCAGAGAAATGAAAGTGAGGTAGAATCATTGTATTGTAAATTGTCTTACGAGTCTAAATACTTAAAAAACCACTTATTCTGTACAAAATACCCAATTTTTTTGAAATCTTTTTACAAACATAATAAACATGTGCACTGAATTTTAATTTATCGTCTACAATTATTCCTAAATATTTAATTTGACTTATAATATCAATCATATTACTACTAATTTTTATTTTAATACCATTGCCTGTCCAAGTTTCTTTGTCTTTTCTTTTTCCAATTATCATTGTTTTCGTTATATTTATATTCAATTTTAATTTGTTGCATGTAAGCCATTTTGATAAATTTTCTAATTCATTATTTATTTTAGCTTGTATTAAAATAAACTTTTCCGCTGGGGACAGTAAAGTAGCTATGAGTGACGTCTGCCGTGCAATTATAGAAAGTGGATATTTATACATACGGTATGTATACGCAATTGGCTATTTATACATACAGTATTTTTACGTAATTGGCTATTTAGGGCAGGTTAGGGTAGTAGGTTGGTTTAGGTTTTTTTTTTTAGTATGTATAAATAGCCATTTGTGTATACGTACCGTATGTATAAATAGCCTCATCCTAAAAAGTAATATATTAATTTTACTTTATTTTTATTTATATTTGTTTTACTTTATATTTATTTCTCTGATTTAATGATACTTTATAGTATATGTATTACTTTATTGAACAATATTGTAAATAAATTTTAATAAATAAAACTATAATTATTATTTATAATTGTGTAGTTATTATCAAAATATTAATTGTAATAATAGCACATACAATCAGTATATGTAAATCTGTAAATAACCAATTGCATATACATAAAGTATGTATAAATAGCCAATTGCAAATACATATCGTATGTATAAATAGCTTGTTGTATACACATACTGTATGTATAAATAACCAATTGCGTATACATACTATATGTATAAATAGCCAATTTCGTATACATACTGTATGTATAAATAGCCAATTGGATATACATACTGTATGTATAAAGAGCCAATTGCTTATACATACCGTATGTATAAATAGCCTCATCCTAATTTATTATCAGATTTAATTTTGAAAAATTTTCTAGTTATCGGTCAATTTTCAAAAATCTTTAAAAAATTGAATAAATTATATGTTTGTAAGTTATTTTGAATAATACATATAATTCAAATTTTATAACAGGTCTGAATAAGTTTTCAGAATAATTTTATATTTTCGTAATTTATGTAGCAAATCCAGGCATCTACGAGAACTTTAGATACCTATTCAATTTTTTTATATTAGTTTGTAGGCTAAGGTCGAAATCAAAACAAAGTTTTCTTTAAAACAAGCCTAATTCCTCTTCTGATAAATTTTGAAATTTTTAGAAAATTTCAAATAAATTATTACATTCATTTAAAGTTTGAAATATTTTTTTGAATTGCTGCTAAGGTAGTATTCGATAAATAAAATTCTAACTTAAAATTTCGGGTCTATTAATGTTTTGTCTGTGAATTCCTGAAAAAAGTGTTTTATTTTTATTCTATTTTGAATAATTATTGTAAATTGAGCAGACACATTTATTTCAGCAGCTAAAACTTGAGCAGTATTATTATATATTTTAAATACTTTATCACATCTATTATTATTTAAAAATTTAATTATTTTATTTCATATTTTTTAAGATTCATTTCTCTTAGAACAGCGTTTTTGCAACATTTTCCATGCTACATTTATTTTTGATAATATTTCATGCCATATAACTAGAGAACATTATAAATTTAAATTTGCTACTTGTAATATGAGGACACTATTAAAAAATATATGAATAGTTTTTCTTTCATAACTCTTGATGTATTATTAATTATTTTCAATATTTTCATGTTCTCTTTTTTTTTACATTTTCAATAAATAATTGATAAGTAAACACAAACATTAATATTCAATTGGAAAATTAAATTCTTTTTAGGGTTCTACTAGTGGGGATTTTACTGTTCATCTTAGTGGGGTTCGTTCCATATTAAATCCAACATTTCAGTAGATAAGTCAATTTATTTATTATTATTTATTTATTATTTTATTTTTATTTATTTATTATAATAAACACGTAGATAAATACAACATATTTTAATAATAAACTATAAAAGAAAAACAATACATTCAGAATAAATTAACATAAGCTCCATACGCCTATACATCATTTTCCGAAAACTTCTTCTTGGCACTTTTTCTTACTCGTGTTTCCGTTGCTAGTCTGTGGTTTTGACTCATCCAAAACTTTACCATTAGTATAGTATCGAAATTCTCGATTGATTTCTCCAATAAATTTATTTTATTGATATATCAACCGGCTCGCCGATTTTCAAAAATTTTAACAACCGGCTCGCGCGAGCCGGCTCCATCACACCCCTGCCTTCGTATCAGGATAACCAGAATTCCTTTGGACTCTAGTATTGTTTAGCTACCAAGTATCCTCAAGATTTCTCTTCAACTACTAAGGCGAAACTTTGCCCAAATACGAGCAAGATGCCGTCTGCAACCCGAATTCATATCCGTCTGCCGTTCGGCATGCTGTTCGATTATTTGCCCAGTTCGTTGATGTGGCCCGCTGCTACTGATCACCGATGCTTCGCCAGAAATCACCGCCATCCCGGCTCCATCAAGGCCAAGCCACTGCTCAATTACTTCTGGTTGAACTATCGCTCTGATATCGCCAGCTATTTGATGTCTACTGAATAACACTATTCAAATGAAGTCCGATTGTATGAGGGTCAGTCCAGATCCATGCCTGCGTCGATATGCCCAGGGTCCATTCCGAGATGACGTCGTACTCTTATATTTCCACTCTACGTACACTCTACACGTAACTCTGAATATTATTTATGCTACACACGCGTAAAAAAAGTTCATTTTTATCTATATAACATTTATTTTGTTCTAGATATATTTAAATATTTTAATTAAACAATTATTATAAATCAAACTGAGTTTAAAATGTAATTAATTAAAATTGATTTAAATTAAAAAATTAAAGTTGTGATTTAAATCATGATTTAAATCAAATGATTAAAATCAGCCCAATTCTGTATGTATGTATGTATATATGTATGTATGTATGTATGTATGTACAAAAATTTGTAATCTAGTTACATGTATTTTCTTACCTAGTTACTTGTTTCTGTGTTTTGTTTGTTTATCATTTATATCATTTATAATTAATTTCCTGATAATGATGTACGTGCAATATATCGAAACGTCAAAATTTAATTAAAAAAAACTATACAGAACAAAAACCTAAAACTTTTTATTTTAATAAGGAAACTAGAATTTATGGTATAATTTAAAAAAAATTGTATGAATCTTGCACAAAAAGTGTAGTTTTAATACTCGCTTCTTTTCAAATCTTATTAGTGTCTTATTCGAAAATTAATTAACTAAAAAATTAAATAACTAACAGATATTTATATAAACTTCTATATATATATATATATATATATATATATATATATATATATATATATATATATATATATACTGGGTGTCCCATTTTAATCCGCCACCTGCAATAACTTTAAAATCGTGCATCGGACAAAAAAATGTTTCGGGTAAAAAGTAAATGGTTTCGAGGGGGACATCTGATGCAGAGACCCTTGCCCCCTCCGGACCCCCTAGGCGGCGGGAAAGGGGGGCAACTTTGAAATCTTAAATGGAACACCCTATTTTTTATTGTAGATTCTGATAGGCCATTAAAAAGTGTGTAAATTTTATTTTAAGACTTTTTGTTTATCTTTGATAGATGGCGCTGCAAACAGCATTTTTTTTATAATACAAAATTTAACTGGACAACTAGTTAGATGCCAGTGACGTCATTTGTGATATTAGGGGGCATCCACTCAATTAGATTTATAAAATAGCTATAATATTACTGTTTATACATATAAAATAATAAAAATAAATTAATTACTGTTATATAAAATAAATATTAAAAATTATTACTAAATTATAAAATAATATATTAATTATACAATGCATATCTGTTATTTAAAGTTTAATACACAATAAAATTAAAAGTGAAAATGTCATTCTTCTTAAACTATTCATTCCATATTGTGATAGCAAAATAGATTGTTTATGTATTTATAGCTAAATACTGAGTGTGCAAACGCAGCATTAACGCGGCTGTCACTTTTAAAATTTCTTACTTTTCTGGGCAAAGACGATTCTTCGAGTGCGTTCAACAAAATACGCTGTCCTTTATTCTTCTTTTTCTTATACTAGAAAAAATATTACATAAAATTCATCAATAAATAAATACTACTATTTTAAGTATCTTTTTAATAATTAAATACCACTAATCGAATCATTAAGGAATATTACACAAATATATTTAAGTAAAATTTAATCAATTTTTCGACAATCATATATAAATAATTATTTTTGTACTGTTTCACAAAAAAAGTTTGGATACTACTGCCTCGTAGTTACTAAATTTGCAACTAGAGCGTAAGCGATATAGTTAATCAATGCTCAGCTGTCAACAGTTTACCGCACAACTAATGTTGCGCATACTGCATTCCGTATAGCATTGCTAAGTTCACTCTACTCTGAATATAAAACTTGTAGCAAAGACTAATTATTTTATAGCCTATAGTTTATATTTTTCATAATGTTTGAATTTTTGAAGCATTTTTAAAATAAGAATTATATTATAATTTAATTTAGACGCATAGCGTATGTACCAACATCATTAATACTGAATTTATTTTTGTAAAGTTGGCAGTGAAATGTTCTGACTCAATTTCTGTTTACTGCATGCGACAAAATTATCTAACCTCGTTATTATCCCATGATTACCGGTTTACTAGTATATTATATTAAAATATTTGTGTAAAAACTATATAAACTTATATAAAACTACACAGTTTATATAATAATAACATAAAAATGTTAATGTTTGGAAAACTTTGTCGTTTATGCACGACTGATAAAGATCTCGCATCAACGTTGAATAATTTCGATTCAGATAACATAATATTATTGGACAAATTAAAACTAATTGCACCAGAACTTGTAAGTACAATAATTACAAATCTAATACTCTTATTTTATATTTAAATGTTTTTCCAGCTAAACGTAAATAGCAGTTTACCAAATGGCATATGTAAAACATGTATTACTCAATTGAATCAAGCCTACACATTTATAAAGAAATGCTTTCGGTCACAAGAAATTCTAAATCAATATTTAGAACAATTACAAAATGGACAAAATATAAAACAATGCACAAATTTGAAAATTGTAGTGAACAATATAATCAATTATGATAATATATCGGAAAATGCTGTGAAAATATCCAATCTTTTACATACAGAATATGTTTATAAATCGGATTCTGTAGAACAAGAAAACATTATTGAGGATAATGATGGTTCCGGATTTACTCAAGTAAATTTTGAAGATAAACTTAAAGTGGAAGGTATAGATATGAATCAGTTTGTTCCAAATGAAATCATCAGTGAAGGTTGCAACAATTCAATTGATATACAAACTACCACAAGTGTAAAAAATGAAGTAGAATGTTTAATTGATTTTAAAAATGAAACGATTGAAGAACGTCTTTGTGAAACTAATATTAATGATTACAAATCTACCGTAGTAATATTCGAAGATGAAATTACAATAGAAAAACACGAGATTGAAAGTTGTCTTACAGATTTACACACCATTACAGAGCAAAGTTATGTTTGCAAAAATAATTCAATTGATTTCAGTTCTCAAGTAAATTTTGAAGATGAAATTAAAGTAGAAGAAATAGACACGAATCATTTTCTTCCAAATGATAAAACGGAAATTATCACTGAAGGTTGCAACAACTCAGTTGATATACAAACAACCGCAAGTGTAAAAGAAGAATTAGAATGTTTAATTGAAGACACAATTGATTTTAAAAATGAAACGATTGAGGAACAACGTCTTTGTGAAACTAATTTTAATGACTATGAAACTACCATAGTAAAATACGAAGATGAAATTACAATAGAAAAACACGAGATTAAAAGTTCTCTTGCAGATTTACCTACCACTATAGAGCAAAATGAATTTTACGGGTTTCATTCTATTGATTACAGTTTGGCAAATAAATTTCAAGTGAAATATGATGTTATATTAAAACGTTTTTGCGACAATACGAACAAATTTCTTAGCGATTTTCAAAATAATATAATCGAAGAACAAGCCAATGAAACAAACGATGCGATTTATTTAGAAAATTCCAGAACCGACAAACATATGAAAAACGATGTTGACAACTTAGAAGATATTGCTGTTAATAGAACATTGAAAGACAGTACAAATGTAAAAGTGAATATTCGAACACGCGCAATTAAAGCGCCGCATAAAACCAAAACGGGTAAGAAAACTCATCAAAATCAATCAACATTAACAAGACAAATTTGTAAAGATAAAAAACGTCACGAATGTAAACTATGTGGTAAAGGTTTTCATACACTTTCTGAATTAACAATACATATCCGTTCACATACAGGTGAAAAACCTTATCCATGTAAAATATGCAATAAAAATTTTACTAAAAAAACATATTTAAAAAGACATATTCGGATACATACAGGCGAAAAACCATTTCAGTGTCAAACTTGTAAGAAAACATTTGCTCAAAGAATTAATTTAACAACACATCTTCGGACACATTCAGGCGAAAAACCATTTCACTGTCAAACTTGTAAGAAAACATTTGCTGACAAAACAAATTTAAAAAGACATATTTGGACACATTCAGGCGAAAAACCATTTCACTGTCAAACTTGTAAGAAAATATTTGCTGACAAAACCAATTTAAAAAGACATACTTGGACACATTCAGGCGAAAAACCATTTCACTGTCAAACTTGTAAGAAATTATTTACTCAAAAACATAGTTTAACAAGACATCTTCGGATACATTCAGGCGAAAAACCATTTCACTGTCAAATTTGTAAGAAAACATTTGCTCAAAAAATTCAATTAGCAACACATATTCAGACACATTCAGGCGAAAAACCATTTCACTGTCAAACTTGTAAGAAAACATTTACTAGAAATGGAGATTTAACTAGACATATTCGGACACATTCAGGCGAAAAACCATTTCACTGTCAAACTTGTAAGAAAACGTTTGCTAGAAAAGGAGATTTAACTAGACATATTCGGACACATATATCCGAATAACCATTTCAGTGTACAACTTGTAAGAAAACAATTACTCGAAATGAATCGTTAATAAAACATATTCGAAGACATAAATTTGTTAATTTTATATTGTTTAATTTCCATTTAATTAGTTTGACGTGTATATTAAAAAACTTTATCTTTTATATATAAATAAATATATTATACAAGTATTATTTTATTTGTTTGCCTTGTAATTCAAATTAATACATCTTTGTAAAAGCACTATTATTTGAGATATATTTCAAAGTTTCACAAACTTTGACATTTTAACATTTGATATACTTTAAAATTTATTTATTTTTTACTAAATTATTTTTGATATTTTTACTACTTTGACTGCAAGGAAAAAGTAGTATAGTGTTTGGTACGGTGTCTGTAACATTTTCAAAAAAAAAAAACTTGTATAGAAATCCTTCATATAGCCTCTAGATGACGAATCTGAACTTAGTTTATGTGGGTGTATGGATGTGCGTCGTCAGCTCGCTCGCTCGCTCGCTCGGTCGTCAGACAAAATTTTGTGATCGCAACTCCTCCTAGACGGTTCAACCAATTATAATGAAATTTTCAGGATAAATTTGCCTAGTGCCCAAGATGGTCATGTGGTTTTGGTTTTTTCCAGTGATGCCAACTTTCCGAGAAAAAAATTACTAAAGTTTTTAAAAATTCATTGTGGCTACATTATTTATCCGATTTTGATCAAATTTTCAGAAAAGATTTCCCTAATGCTCCTATTAATTACATAATTTTATTAATATTCAGTGTTGCCAACTTTCTGAGAAAAAAATTACTAAAGTTTTAAAATTTTTATTATGGCCATGTTATTCAACCGATTTTAATCAAATTTTCACAAAAGATTCTCCTAGTATTCATATAATTTATGTAATTTTAACAAAATACAGTGTTGCCAACTTTCCGAGAAAAAAATTAGTAAAATTTTTAAAAATTTATTATGACCATTTTATTTAACCGATTTTAATCAAATTTTTATAAAAGTTTTTTTTAGTGCCTAAATAAATTATGCAATTTTAACAAAATACAGTGTTGCCAACTTATCGAGAAAAAAATCACAAAATTTTTTAAAAATTCATTGTGGCTACATTATTTATTCGATTTTGATCAAATTTTCAGAAAAGTATCTCCTAATGCCCACATAAATTATAATATTATTAAAATACAGTGTTGCCAACTTTCTGGGAAATGTCAAAGTTGTCTATATATGGGTTTATCCATATACTTCTAATCTTGTTTGTTATAATTTTTAGATTTAATATGAGTAACGCCATTTGTTAGCAATACTTTTAATTCATATTTCTATATTGGTCACATAAAAGTTGATATATAAATAAAATCGCTTATTAGTTGAAATAACAGCAAGTTTGGTCGAAATATTAAATAATTGCGATTTGAAATTTATTTCTACATGATGTAAGGTTTCGTGTCACCAGAGTCACCCAAGATTATTTTGTACTTTTGCTCCGAAGAGGTAAGTAACAAGAATCAAGAAATTTCTTTTGATAATATGCTCACAAAGGACAATTTTTTTTGAATAAAAATTTTCTAAACATTTAAAATATTATTCAAATACCAGTACTTTAACATATTTACATCGTTTTACAATTCATATAATTTCTATTACTTTTTAAAGTAAGCTTTGATAGATTTATTTGTTTCTATATAATTATGTAAAATGTCATATTATTATGTTTAATAAAATATATTATATAAAAATATATATGGGGTACAGTAAGGAGCAAATAATTGAAATTCCGAATCCAAACTTTTGTTCTGTTAATAAAAGTTTTATTTTGGAAAATGGGGATTGTTATATAGGCGGTTTTTGTGCTCATAGTAGAATAGGAATAGTATGGAGAGAAGGTACCGTATTTACAGATAATAATTAAAAAAAAAACTGCAAAAAAATAAAATGACAAAAATGTTCCTAATTAAATATTCAAAATGATGATTATGATCGATTAAAATTTTCTGTGAAGTCTATTTATTATAAAACATAAAATCTATTTATTTAACATAAATTAGATAATAATTATTATTAGTAATAATTTATTTATTATGTTTGTAATTTAAAATCGTAGTAATAAATATTAAAAAAAAAAAAATGAATATCAGGCTTGACACTGAACTATATACAGTGTGTCCCCGGATTGAGTTCACTATTGGTGTAATCGGCAAAAAATTTAAGAATTTTATTTTTATGTTTTGGGATCCCGCCCTGCTTTGTTTAAAAACAATTTTAAGCACAGTTTTAGTTTTCTAAAAATCAAGGCGGCTATGAAAAATGTAAAAAACTATTTTATGTTTAGGTAAAGTGCCTTTTTAGTCAATAATACGGCATAATGTTCTTAAGAAAAGTTGTTCAGAATTTGAAATTATGACTCTATGCAAAATTTCAAAAAGATCGGCTAACTTTCATTAAATCTGCTTTTTGTGTTATTTGTTATTATCTTAGATAAACATCAAAATCTTTAAATGTTTCTTTGAAATATAATAATTATATATAATTATAATAATTATATTATATTTAAATAATTTATTTTAATTAAGAATATATATTTCTTGTATATATGTTTATGTAGTATTCAATATTGGTTTATAGATAAGAATGTCACTTTTTTGTTTTTGTATTTTTTATAATTAATTGTATTTTTTTTAATGTACTCTATATTAGCGCAAGCTATAATAAATAAATATATTATTATTATTATTAAATTGATTGTTTATCTAAGTATTTTGCAAATTACTTGATCGTTATTGTTTTCTTTATTAAAAATGTTGACCCTAGAACAGCGTGTTTAACTAATACAGTGTTACGGGCTGGAGAAATCATCTTATGCTCATGTTATTAATAGATTTCATGAGCGATTCCCAATGGCAACAATTTCTGTCAAAGGACTAAAAAAACTTGTAAAAAAGTTTACAGACACTAGAAGTGTGCTAAATGTGAAGAAGAAAAAGCTAGTTCATGATCATGAAGACACTGCCTTACTCTTGCTAAATACTAAAACCTGTAAATATCACAGAAATTTTATAATATTATTTGAATTTTACAATTTTTATGTATTTTTACAGTGAATTTCACTGTAATTTTTATTTTTTTCGTAAATTTACTAAAATCTGTAAATATTACAGAAATTTTCTAATATTATTTGAATTTTACAAATTCTATGTATTTTTACAATGTATTTCACTGTAATTTGTTTTTTTTTGTAAATTAACTAATATCTGTAAATATTACAGAAATTTTATAATATTACTTGAATTTTACAATTTTTATGTATTTTTACATTTGAATACTTATTTTATGTAATTATACAAATATTTTTATATAAAAATGTAAAAAAATTATAAATGTAATAATGACATTAGTAAATGTAATAATTACATTAATAAATGTAATATTTACAACAGTGAATGTAATTGTTACATTTATTAATGTACGCATAAATGTAATATTGACATTCACAAATGTAATAATTACTTTAAAGAGTGGAAATATTACAAGTAGTTATGTAAATTTACTTAGCAAATGTAATATTAAAATGTGTTACATATTTCAATTGTAATTTTACATATAAAAATAATTTTGTATAAATATTTTTTTTGGTAAATTTACAATGATTATCGTTGGCAACAAAGTGTTGAATGATTTTCATTGTAAACTTTTTTTACAGTGTAGATTTGATTTAGAATTGAAATATTTTTCAATTCAAAATTGTTTATTTTGTTCATTAAAAATCGAAAATAATGCTTTCATTTTGTTTTTCATTTTTAATCAAAAATTAAATTTATAATATTTTTATTTTGACATTTTATAATCATTTTTCAATTAATGCAAAATTTGAACAAAAAGGTTGAATAAATTGTTTATTTTAAATTTTTTAATTGTATCTTTGGGAAAATCATTTTCTTGATTTTCATTTAGTCAATACTTGAAGTATAATTAATTAAGTAACTGATTAGATTTTGTAATTAAAATATCAATTTTTTATATAACATCACGGTAGAAATAATATCCATTTATAAAGGAAAAACTTTGTAATATTTTTTCTATTTTAAATTGTTGTTTTTTTGAAAAATAAAAATATAAATAATAATAAATTTTTATTATTTTTCTTTACATACATACATACACAATCACACCATGTACCCAAAAAGGGTGTGGCGCAAACTCTGTTCATCACCCTGAAATCAGTCGCCTCCAAACAAGCAACTTTCGCTTCATCCACATTCATAATTTCACTCTCATAGGATGCTCTTTTATTTCTACTACTTGGAATCTTTCGCTCACGCCAGCCACTCTCTCAATCATACCACTCCCACTATTCATCGGACTGATCCACTGGGCAAACGTATACCATCAAAATCATTCTAATAATTTTTTTTAACAGCAAACGTTTATTAGACGCATTCGCTCAACATGGCTCCGAACCAGATCTTAACTGACTAACACCAACTTTTGCTACAACATTTTCTTCGCAATTCCACACTCATCATACACTAATCGTATTTTGTAGCCCCGATCTCTCCTATAGTTACACCACATACCCCCCATACGTAAATATCTCATTTCGCACAGCAGTCATTTTCCGTTTATGCTTTTCTGCAACCAAACCCAGAACATTCACTACCATACATCAACGTAGGCACACCAAAACTGCATTGTATATACTCAAACGGGTTTTTTTGAAAACATTTCCATTCCTAGCAAAAGTACCCCCCAAAGCGCACCCAAAGCACCTTACAACAGCAACATTTACTCTCCTTTCAAATATCCTAGACGAGATACATTTTTGATTGCATATCCTTTCCGCAAACCATGAGCATGAAAGCGTCGAAATTATTCCGATTTAAACAATTTCGCAATCATAATTACATTTAAAACGTAGTTTAATTTGAAAAATGTTTTTTCACCTGAGATACCTACTTGAGTTAGCACTAATTTATATATTACATATAACAATGCATAAATAAACAAAATTAGAAGTATATGGGTAAACCCATACATAGACCACTTTGACATTATCACATAAATGATAAGAAATAGAAATAAAGAAATTTTCACCGAAAGTTGGCAACATTGTATTTTGATAATATATATAATAAATATTATACATGAGTTTTCGTTGATTTTACATAATTTTAAGGACAATTTTAAGGATTTCACATGATCTTAAGCGATTTTATATGATTTTAAGTATGAAATTGTAAGGATATTATATGATTTTAAGTGCGATTGTAAGGATTTTATATGATTTTACCCGCATGATTTTATGGATTTTATTATGATTTTACCAGGATTTTAAGGAATTTTAATAAATTTGTACACCAGATTTTACAAATGGTTTCCTTCTCGAATCTTCTGAATAATATTGACAATAATCGAATTATTGATATATTGAAAGAAAAAAGTCAAATATTTAAATTAACAAGATTAAAAGTATATGGGTAAACCCTAACCCATATATATATATATATATATATATATATATATATATATATATATATATATACAGGGTGTAACAGAATAACTATTCCTAATTTTCAGAAATGATAGAGTGCACTTACAGAAACATTTTTTATTAATAAACTAGTGTCCGAAAATTTCTCGGTGTCAAGATACACTAGATATCGTTAAAAACAATTTTAATTATTACAACGTCAAAGAGTAGTTAAGTTAAGGAACATTCTATTAGAAATAATAGTGCATTAAACTTTATAAAAATTGTTCGAAGTTACGACCACCATTTTCGATACACAAGTTGTAACGATGTACAGGGTGGGCAAATTTGGACGTTTTCATAGGGGAACTCGGAAACTATAAAAGATATGGAAAAATAGACCGCGCATCCTCGATCGCTTTTTTTGAGAGAAACTCAATTACGAAAACAAAAATTAGCTATCGTCTTTTGTTTTCGAGTTATGGCGAAAAGTTCGCTTTTTCCGTATTTTGATAAATGGCGATATCTCGATGGTTTTTTAAATTAGATGACAATAATTTTCACATTCTTAAGGCACTTTTTTGAGTAGAATGAAATGGTCTTAACGGATATTATAAATCTCCGTTAATTCTCGGGTTATAACATAAAGTTGTGTTTTTTACAATCGACAGCCGAAAAAAAAAAAAAATTCCGGACACTAGTTTATTAATAAAAAATGTTTCTTTATGTGCCCTCTATCATTTCTGAAAATTAGGAATAGTTATTCTGTTACACCCTGTATATATATATATAGACCACTTTGACATTTCTCAGAAAGTTGGCAACACTGTATTTTAATAATATTATAATTTATGTGGGCACTAGGAGAAACTTTTCTGAAAATTTGTTCAAAATCGAATAAATGATATAGCCACAATAAATTTTTCTAATTTTTTTCTCGAATAGTTGGCAACACTGTATTTTGTTAAAATTACATAAATTATATAAATACTAGGAGAAACTTTTGTAAATATTTGAGTAAACTCGGTTAAATAACATGTCCATAATAAATTTTTAAAAACTTTAGTAATTTTTTTTTCTCGGAAAGTTGGCAACACTGAATATTAATCAAATTATATAATTAATAGAAGCATTAGAGATATTTTTCCTGAAAATTTGATCGAAATCGAATAAATAACGTAGCCAATATAAATTTTTAAAAATTTTAGTAATTTTTTTCTCGGAAAGTTGTCAGTACTGGAAAAAATCCAAAACCACATGACCATCTTGGGCACTAGACAAATTTATCCTGAAAAGTTCATTAAAATCGGTTGAACCCCGTCTTGGAGGAGTTGCGTTCACAAAATTTTGACTGCACCCACACCCACTTTCATAAACTAAGTTCGCTAGATTCGTTTGATCTACGGGCTATAGCAAGGATTTCTATAGAATTTGTTTTGTTTTTTTCGAAAATGTTTCAGACACCGTACGCGCACGCTATACCACTTTTCCTTGCAGTCAAAGTGGTAATAATATTTATTTAATTGTTTTTAATTACTTCGCTAATTTAATTTTGTTGCAATTATTCAAAAAAAAAAAATCTTCTTTATTATTTTAATAAATTACTAATGTACTTCTTGTAATTTTTTTTTTCTTAAATTTAATATTGTGGGCCTACGTCACCGGATATTTCCCGGGCCTAAATGTGTTTCCAGTCCAGCCCTGTATTTGATAAATATAGAAATATAACTAACACTTTTCTAATATGTTGATGTGGTAGTATCATGAGAAAGTCATTTATTAATTGTAGCTTGTAAATTGTAATTACATTGTAGATTGTAAATTGTAGCTGTAAATAAAAGCGGAGGTTTAGTTTATATTACGATTCAATTAAATTAAGTTATTAGAGAAGTTTTTTTTGCTTTGTTTGTACTTTTTTATTGATATTTCGCTGCTGTTTTGTTTTGTAACTTGTAAATTTTGTTGTGTAATTATTTTGTATTATAAATTTGAAGAAATGAACTTGAACTAGGTTAGGTGGACTGTTTTTCATAAGGTTATGACTGTTTTTTTTACAAGATTATGAAGTTTTTCACACGATTATGATTGTTTTTTACAAGGTTAAGACTGTTTTTTACAAGGTTATGACTGTTTTTCACAAGATTATGTCTGTTTTTGACAAGATTATATCTGTTTTTTACCACGCTTATATTAACTCACTCTGTTGTTGTTGTCACGGTCAGTCACGGTCAAATTTTGTAACCAATTTTTAGACCACTTCCTATCATTTGATCTCACTGAAATTTTGCATATAGTTTCATTCCAGGAGACAACACAATATTATATAAAAAAAAAACCGATTACAAGATATGACACGCTTATATTTATTTTTTTAATATAACTAGTGACATCTGTCACATGAACTATTTTTTTGTTCAATTAATAATTGAATAATGTAAATAACAGATAATAAGACTAACAAGATTAGAAGTATATGGGTAAACCCATTTATAGACCACTTTGACATTTCTCGGAAAGTTGACAATACTGTATTTTAATAATATTATAACTTATGTGGGCACTAGGAGATACTTTTCTGAAAATTTGATCAAAATCGAATAAATAATGTAGCCACAATGAATTTTTTTAAAATTTTGTGATTTTTTTCTCGATAAGTTGGCAACACTGTATTTTGCTAAAATTGCATATTTCATTTAGGCACTAAGAAAAACTTTTATGAAAATTTGATTAAAATCGGTTAAATAAAATGGTCATAATAAATTTTTAAAAATTTATTAATTGTTTTCTCACAAAGTTAGCTACACTGTATTTCGTTAAAATTACATAAATTATATGAATACTAGGAAAATCTTTTGTGAAAATTTGAGTAAAATCGGTTGAATAACATGGCCATAATAAAAATTTTAAAACTTTAGTAATTTTTTTCTCGGAAAGTTGGCAACACTGGATATTAATAAAATTATGTAATTAATGGGAGCATTAGGGAAATCTTTTCTGAAAATTTGATTGAAATCGGATAAATAACGTAGCCAATATGAATTTTTAAGAACTTTAGTAATTTTTTTCTCGGAAAGTTGGCATCACTGGAAAAAATTAAAACCACATGATTATCTTGGGCACTAGGCAAATTTATCCTGAAAATTTCATTCTAATCGGTTGAACCGTCTAGGAGAAGTTGCGGCCACAAAATTTTGACTTACGACCGAGCGAGCTGACGACGCACATCCATACACGGTGTATGGATGTGGAAATTGAGAAAACATTTTCGAAATTAAATACGGTGCGTTCAGTAAAAAATATGCTGTTACCGGTGTTATTTATTTTTACTACTTTGACTGCAAGGAAAAAGTGGTATAGCGTTTGGTACGGTGTCTGTAACATTTTCAAAAAAAAATAATTTGTGTATAGAAATTCTTCATATAGCCTCTAGATGACGAATCTGAACTTAAACTAAGTTTAGATTCGTCATCTAGAGGCTATATAAAGGATTGCTATACAATTTTTTTTTTTTGAAAATGTTACAGACACCGTACCAAACGCTATACCACTTTTTCCTTGCAGTCAAAGTGGTAAAAAGCAGAAAATAAAATATAAAAGAAAGACTTTTTTAAAAACCACGCTTATATTCAAATGCACAAAAAAGAGGAAAATATTTTTTTTTCTTGATTATCCAAGAATTTTAGAAAGAAATAAAAGCGTGGAGCGCTTAATCATCATTGCGAAATATATAGTTTCCTGGCGCTCCACGCTTTTATTTCTTTCGAAAAATTTTGGATAACCAGGAAAAAATTAATTTTCCTCTTTTTAGTGCATTTAAATATAAGCGTGGTTTTTAAAAAAGTTCTTTTTATATATTTTATTTTTTACAAGATTATGACTGTTTTTTACAAGATTATGAAGTTTTTCACAAGATTATGTCTGTTTTTCACAAGATTATGTCTGTTTTCCCAAGATTATGTCTGTTTTTCACAAGGTTATGACTGTTTTTTACAAGATTATGAAGTTTTTCACAAGATTATGTCTGTTTTTCACAAGATTATGACTGTTTTTTACAAGATTATGAAGTTTTTCATAAAATTATGTCTGTTTTTCACAAGGTTATGACTGTTTTTTACAAGATTATAAAGTTTTTCATAAGATTATGTCTGTGTTTCACAAGATTATGTCTGTTTTTGACAAGATTATGACTGTTTTTTACAAGATTATGAAGTTTTTCATAAGATTATGTCTGTTTTTCACAAGGTTATGACTGTTTTTTACAAGATTATAAAGTTTTTCACAAGATTATGTCTGTTTTTCACAAGATTATGTCTGTTTTTACAAGGTTATGACTGTTTTTCACAAGATTATGTCTGTGTTTCACAAGGTTATGACTGTTTTTTACAAGATTATGTCTGTTTTTCACAAGGTTATGACTGTTTTTTACAAGATTATGAAGTTTTTCACAAGATTATGTCTGTTTTTCACAAGATTATGTCTGTTTTTCACAAGGTTATGACAGTTTTTTTACAAGGTTATTCTGAAAATTTCATTCAAATCGGTTGAATCCCGTCTAGGAGAAGTTGCAATCACAAAATAGTTTGACTGACTCCTTACATCCATACACTCACTTATAAACTAAGTTCGCTTGATTCGTCTGATCTAGAGAAGCTATAGACGAAGGATTTCTATACACAAAATTTGTTTTTTGCTAATCGTTAGAGACACCGTACGCGCACGCGCACGCTATACCACTTTTTCCTTGCAGTCAAAGTGCGGAAAAATATAACGGTTCAAAGCCCTAAAGCTAAGCTGCTGAACAACAATTCCATGTACCTCTGTTTGAGAACCACTGGGTCTATAACTATCTATAATATTACTGTGAATATACTTTATATGCATCTTGTTGTAGCAAAAGTTGGTGTTAGTCAGTTAAGATGGTTCGGAGACATGGCGGAGCGAATGTGTCTAATGAACGTTTGCTGTTAAAAACTATTTATTTGAATGATTTTCGATATGGTATACGTTTGCCCAGTGGATCAGTCCGATGAGTAGTTGGAGTGGTGGTATGATTGTGAGAGTGGCTTGTTTGCAGCGAAAGTTTCCAAGTAGTACACTGTAAACAAATTTTACAATGAAAATCATTGGACACTTTGTTGCCAACGATAATAATCATTGTACATTTACAAAAAAAATGTATTTTTACAAAAATTATTTTTATATGTAAAATTACAATTAAAATATTGAACATATTTTCATATTACATTTGCTAAGTAAATTTACATAACTACTTGTAATAGTTCCACTTTTTAAAGTAATTATTACATTTGTGAATGTAAATATTACATTCATGCGTACATATTTACATTAATAAATGTAACAATTACATTTACTGTTGTAAATATTACATTGATTAATATAAATATTACATTTATTAATGTAATTATTACATTTACTAATGTCATTATTGCATTTATAATTTTTTACATTTTTATATAAAATATTTGTATAATTACATAAGATAAGTATTATATTAAGTATAATAAGTATTTAAACGTAAAAATATATAAAAATTGTAAAATTTAAATAATATTAGAAAATTTCTGTAATATTTACAGATTTTAGTAAATTTACAAAAAAAAAAGAAAATTACAGTGAAACTCATTGTAAAATTACCATGATTATTATTGTGAATTTACACCGATTTTTTACAGTGTAGTTCAAATTACTTGTAACGTATATGTTCAATAATTTTCCGTTATTATTTCTTTTCAGGTGACAATCTGAATTAATAAGGCTGGAGTTGTATTGGGTCAATTACTTTTGGACATCCCTGTTGAAATGATACAGCGAGCATTTGATGTCAATATTTTGACACATTTTTGGGTAAGAACAGTATTAGTGCGGGGGTGCCTTCGTTGATGTATGGTAGTTGAGTGACCGCAGAGAAGCATGAAAGGACAAGGTGATTGCTGTGGAAATACATATATAAGTTGTTGCGTGGTATGTTCGGTAGAAGAGATATTGGCTAGGATGAGTAGTTGGAGTGGTATGATTAAGAGAGTGGCTTGCGTGAGCGAAAGTTTCCAAGTAATAGGAATAGAAGTGAGCATGCGATGAGAGGAGGAATTATAAATGTGGATGAAGCGAAAATTGCTTGTGCTGGATAAGAATGTTTGATTGCAAAATTGTTGTTGCAAAAGTTGGTGTAAGTCAGTTAAGATGGTTCCGGGTATTTTAAGCGAATGTATGTGTCTCTGTGTGTGGATGTCTGATGAGTAAATGAAGTGGCTTGAGTGAGCAAATGTTTCCAAATCGTAAAAATAAAAGAGCATATATACATACATACAAACACAATCACGCCATGTACCCAATAGGGTGTGGCACAAACTCTTTTCATCATCCCGAAATCAGTCGCCTCCAAACATTCCTATATCCAGAGACAAGCAACTTTCGCTTTATCGACATTTATAATTCCTTCTTTCATACATGCTCACTTCTATTCCTACTACTTGGAAACTTTCGCTCACGCCAGCCACTCTCTCAATCATACCACTCCAACTACTCGTCGGACTGATCTACTCGGCAAACACGTATACCATCAAAATCATTCAAATAAATCATTTTAACTGCAAACGTTCATTAGACATTCGCTCAACATGTCTAAACCATTTTAACTGACTAGCACCAACTTTTGCTACAACTTTTTTTTGCAATTTCACATTCATTATACACTAATCGTATTTCGTAGCCCCGATCTCTCCTATAATTACACCCAGCTACCCCTCGTAAAAATCTCATTTCCACAGCAGTCATTTTCCGCTTTTATGCTTTTGCAACCAAACCCAACATTCACTACCATACATCAACGTAGGCACCAAAAACTGCATTGTATAAAAAGCATATATGAGATATATAATGAATGTGGATCAAGCTAAAATTACTTGTCTGGATAAGAATGTTTGGAGGAAGACAGGGTTGGACTAGATAAAAAATTAGGCCCGGGGAAAGTTGCAGGATAGGCCCACCTTAGGTTTTTATATTTTTTTATTCTAATAAACATGGAAATGACATTAGAGAAAAATAAAAATAACTTATAACAAGATTACAAGTATATGGGTTAACCCATATATATATAGACCATTTTGACATTTCTCGAAAAGTTGGCTGGACACTGTATTTTAATAATATTATAATTTATGTGGGCACTAGGAGAAACTTTACGAAAAATTTCAGCCAAATCGAATAAATAATGTAGCCAAAATAAATTCTTAAAAAAATTTGTGATTTTTTTCTTGACAAGTTGGCAACACTGTATTTTGTTAAAATTGTATAATTTATTTATGCATTAGAAAAATCTTTTATGAAAATTTGATTAAAATCGGTTAAATAAAGTGACCATAATAAATTTTTAAAAATTTTAGCAAATTTTTTCTCGGAAAGTTGGCAACACTCTATTTTGTTAAAATTACATAAATTATATAATTGCTAGGAGAATCTTTTGTGAAAATTTGAGTAAAATCGATTAAATAACATGGCCAAAATATATTTTTAAAAACTTTAGTAATTTTTTTCTCGGAAAGTTCGAAATGCTAGAAAAAACCAAAACCACATGACCATCTTGGGCACTAGACAAATTTATCCTGGAAATTTCATTAAAATCTTATGAACCGTCTAGGAGAAGTTGCGGCCACATAATTTTGACTTACGACTGAGCGAGCTGACGACGCACATCCATTCACCCACATAAACTAAGTTCAGATTCGTTTGATCTAGAGGCTATACGAAGGCTTTCTATACACAAAATTTGTTTTTTGAAAATATTACAGACACCGTACGCGCCCGCTATACCACTATTTCCTTGCAGTGAAAGTGGTACAAATGACACATATAAAATTAAATATAATTCTTTATTCAAATCTAAGTTAAAGGACAATTTAATAAATGATTTTTTTCGGAAATTTTGTTCAAAATATGCTTCCCGTATGACACGGTATGACATAAGCATGAAAGCCTCGAAATTATCCTGACTTAAACAATTCTCGCCATTTTGTTTCAAATGTCCTTTAATTTTGAAAATATTCGTTCACATAATACTTGAACGGAAGATTTTGCTAGGAATGTAAATGTTTCCAAAGAAGCTACGGTGCACGTTTTTAACAGGTAGATGAGCAGATGTGTATTTGGGTAGTTTGTTGTCTAGAGATCGTGAAATTGAAAGGAGAGTAATTGCTGCTGTTGTAAGGTGCTTTGAGAATTTTGCTAGGAATGTAAATGTTTCCAAAGAAGTCACCCTCAACCAGTTTGAATATATACAATGCAGTTTTGATGTGCCTACGTTGATGTATGGGTAGTGAATGTTGTTGGGTTTGGTTGTGGAAATGAGTTTTTACGTGGAATATGTGGTGTAAATAAGAGGAATTGGGTGTACGAAATACGATTAATGTATGATGAGTGCGTGAAATTGAAAACAAAATTGTTGCAGCAAAAGTTGGTGTTAATCAGTTAAGATGATTCGGACATGTTTGCTGTTAAAAAGATTTATTTGAATGATTTTGATGGTATACGTTTGCCCAGTGGATCAGTCCGATGAGTAGTTGGAGTGGGGGGTATAATTGAGAAAGTGTGGCTTGCGTGAGAGTTAGTTTCCAAGTAGTAGGAATAAAAGCGAGCATGTATGAGAGTGGAATTGTGGAATGTGGATGAAATTGCAAAAGTTGCTTGTGCTGGATAGGAATATGTTTGTATAGACGACTGATTTCTCGAAATGAGTGGAAAGAGTTTGTGCCACACCCTTTTGGGGAAATTTTAATTAATTTTTATGGTATATTTTTTGTCCGCTCTAGACAACGAAAGCTTTCCTACCCGCTATGATCGCTGTGGACCACGGTCATATTGTGAACATTGCTTCAATGGCTGGTTACTCCAGTATTTAAAAACTGGTTGGTTATTGTTCATCAAAACACGCCGCGGTTGAATTAGAAGCACAAGGTACTTTACATATTTACAATTTTATTTGACTCATTCATTATTATAGACGGAGACGGGTATAATATACACTTCACTTTGAATAACTACTCAAGAAAACTAATAAATACTTCTGGAGACATCTAGCGAGTAACAGGCGAACTAAAGGCTTAGTTTGCCTGTTACTAGATGTCTTTACAAAATTTACTAAAAAAATAGGATGAGGCTACTTATACATACGGTATGTATACGCAATTGGCTATTTATACCATATATAATGCAGTTTTGGTGCCTACGTTGACGTATAGGGTAGTGAATATTGGGTTTGGTTGCAAAAGCATAAACGGAAAATGACTGCTGTAGAAATGAGATTTTTACGTGGGGTATGTGGTGTAAATAGGAGAGATCGTGTACGAAATAGATTAGTGTCTGATGAGTGTAAAATTGAAAAAAATGTTGTAGCAAAAGTTGCCGTGTTTGAGTCAGTTAAGATGGTTCGGACATGTTGTGCGAATGTCTAATAAACGTTTGGTTAAAAACATTTATTTGAATGATTTTGATGATATACGTTTGCGTGGACGTCCGATGAGTAGTTGGAGTGGTATGATTAAGAGGGTGGCTTGCGTGAGAGAAAGTTTCCAAGTAGTAGGAATAAAAGAGCATGTATGAGAGGAATTATGAATGCGGATGAAGCAAAAGTTGCTTGTTTGGATAAGTATGTTTGGAGGAGACTGATTACGAAATGATGAAAAGAATTTGTGCCACACCCTGTCGGGTACATGGCGTGATTGTGTATGTATGTATATTATTTTAATTTTAAATCGAATATTTTATTACGATTACAAAAATATGGAGTTCGATAGCTTTTTTTTCAAGGACAACCGAGATTTTAACAAAAAAAAAAAACTTTTAAGGCGAAGGCTAATGAGATCCAGTAGTCTATGAAACAAACATAACAATAACTTAGTAATTAAAATTAAGTTTATGCAAAACAGTAGAATAAAACTCCTGTTTTATTGCGTAAAGTACTACGTAAAATGAAAATATACTTTTGTATTAAATGTTCAAACTGAGTACCGTTTACTTCTTGACAGTAGGCCAGTCTGTTGCAAAATCCCTTTGTAGCATTGGCCACTTTTTTGTTAATATCTCAGTTGGCCTTGAAAAAAAAGCTATCAAACTCTATATTTTTGTAATCGTAATAAAATGTTCTATTTAAAAATAAAATAATATATAGAGTGTTTTATTATAAAATTTAAAATCGGCACTACTTCCGGTCAAACCGGAAGCTCAAAATTGTTAAAAACATTCAACGCAAATACATAATTTACTATATTATCTACCTACCAAATTTCATTTCGATATCTCTAAAAACTCCAGAGATATTTACTTGGTTTTACATATTTGCCCATCACTGTATAAACTGTTCATTAAACAGTTTTAAAAGCTTTGTTTAATTTTATAAAAAAAATAAGTAAACAAAAACCAATATTATTGCATATTTAAAAAAAATTATTTTAATTATATTTTTATTTAACGAGATAGGTACAAAGTATACATTAAATTCTTACAATTCTATTTCTATCGAAATTTTAAAATAAAAAAACAATAAATTTATATTAATATAATATGTATTTAAATTATTTTAATATTTCAATATTTTTGGTTTGTCAGTGGAAGTCTCACGGATTTGTTCTGTTTCTCTTTTCAATCTGATTGCATCTTCAACTTGTAATGGCAGATCTAAATTCAAAATTACATGATATTGTAATAAATATTAATAATTTTGTATAAACTATCAAAATTTACCTGTTTGTTTATGGTTATCAACGTGATCAATCTGTTCATTTTCAATGTCTCTTTTAAATCTAGCTGCACCTTGAGTTTGTGTGTTCAACACTAAAATGTTCAATTTGATTTTGTATTATAATTTACTAAGTAATATTATAAACATAAAAAAAGATTTTAGGATTAAGTTCTGTATATATTTTATTTAAAAGAATTTTTTATTTTTATGTAATGAGTTTTGAAAATTTTTTACTGCTATCTTTAAAGTATAGTAAGAATTTAATTAGAAATAAATAAATATTTACCGCTGGAAAATCCAGGAAAAGATAAATTTCCGGCATATTGAAAATTATTTGCTAGTGATATTTCATCATCTTGAGCACTCTACAAATAAATTTATGAAATTTATTATAAAAAATAGTAAATATATTGTATATGTACCGTTATGTAAACTAAACAAAATACTGTAGCAACAAATGTAAATACGAATTTCATTTTGAAAATTATTCAAATTAGTACTTGCAACTTGACAACTCAACTGTGAACGTAACAACTAAAATTCTGTGTGACTTTATATATACTATACTAAATTGCACTTCTGATGTTAATGATATTGTAATTACTAAAAAAAACTATACTAAAATACTTTTTTTATAATGTTTGCGAAATATAATTTTTAATAAATATTATTAAATTGTGAAAATTGGTGGAGCATACAGATTGAAAAATTTTAAATGATAATTTAATGAGTCCATTACGGTTTATAATTCAGCGTAATTATGTGAGAAAATCTAGCACATTGGAATCATTTAACGCTAAAATTTTTAAACAATATATGTTTAGAATAAAACGGCTTTAGATTCTAATAATCTAATAATTTATTAATAAATCCACATTCAGTTCGTCGAATCGTTGATTTTTTTTTACTATGTTAATATATATTTATTTTACATACATGCATACATACATACACAATCACGCTATGTACCCAAAAGGGTGTGGCACAAACTCTATTCATCATCCCGAAATCAGTCGCCTCTAAACATTCCTATCCAAACAAGCAACTTTCGCTTCATCCACATTCATAATTCTTCTCATACATGCTCTTTTATTCCTACTACTTGGAAACTTTCGCTCACGCAAGCCACCCTCTCAATCATACCACGCCAACTACTCATCGGACGTCCACGCAAACGTATACCATCAAAATCATTCAAATAAATCTTTTTAACCAAACACGTTCATTAGACATTCGCTCAACATGTCCGAATCATCTTAACTGACGCTAACACGGCAACTTTTGCTACAACATTTTTTTCAATTTCACACTCATCATACACTAATCTATTTCGTACCCGATCTTTCCTATTTACACCCAGCTACCCCACATAAAAATCTCATTTCCACAGCAGTCATTTTCCGCTTTTATGCTTTTGCAACCAAACCCAGAACATTCACTACCCTATACATCAACGTAGGCACCAAAACTGCATTGTATATACTCAAACGGGCTTCTTTGGAAACATTTACATTCCTAGCAAAAGTTCCCAAAGCACCGAAAGCACCTTACAACCAGCATTTTACATTGTCTATTAAAATGAAAAAGATTTAGGGTTAAGTTCTGTACATGTTTACCGACGTTTCGGTATACTCTATGTATATCGTCATCAAAATAATAATAATATTTTTACTTAATAAATGATACGTAGAATATATCGAAATTTCGATATTTAAACAAAATATAAAAAGTTCTGAAAATTTTTTTCTATATTATTTTGTATATAATTAAAAAATCTATCTTCTTTGGTATAATACAAAAAACATAAAATTGTACAAAAAAGTATACCGAACAATTTCATGTAATTTTACAAATATATATATATATATATATATATATATATATATAGAAAAAAAGTATTGAAATCAGGTCAGTGATATTTGGTATTTGAAAAAATATATTTTCAATTATTATTAAATTACTGTGATAACATGTATTTTAAAATAGTATAAAATGGAAAGCTAACACTATTTCGCTGCATTCGAAGTTCAATTGTGAAGTTGCAAACAACAATTCAAATATCTACAAAATGAAATACACAATTACAGTTGCTATTACGGCATTTTGTCTAATTTGCATTACGGTAACTATTACAAACTCTTCAAAATAAAACTGCTTTCAAATTTAAGTTTTGTATTAAAATTTATTTATAATCGACGTTTCGATGAAACTCAACATCCGTCTTCATCAGGATAAATGATACAAATTTGATTCATTTAAAAATTGTATGACAATAATTCTCTAAAATTTTATTAAAATAATTCTTTGTTTCTATGTTCTGTTGATTTACTCTAGATGTCATTTGTATCAGTTTTCCTGATGACGACGGACGTTGAGTACGTCGGTTATTAATAAATTTTTAACACAGAACTTGAACCTAAAACAGTTTTATTTTATTTAATGAGTTCTGTTCTGATTTAGTAATAAAATTTTGCAAAATTGATTACAGATTGCTCAAGATGACGACATTTCATTGGCAAATAATTTTCAATATGCTGGAAACTTATCTTTTCCTGGATTTTCTAGTGATAAATATTATTTATTTTCAAATAAATTTTAATTATACGTATAGAAAATTGTATTTTATTAATTGTAATGCATTTATTTCAGTATTAAACTCACAAATTCAAGGTACAGCCAGATTTAAAAGAAACATTGCTGCAAAACAAGTTGATCGTATATCAATAGGTAAATTTTTATAACTTATACAATATTATTGTTACAATTACATTTTTACAATTTCCTGTATTTTTGAACTTAGATCGGCCATTACAAGTTGAAGATGCAATCAGATTGACAAAAGAAACAGAACAAATCCGTGAGACTTCCACTAACAAACCGATAATATTGAGATATTAAAAACAATTTTTATTTTATTTACAGATTTAAACTTTAATGTATGAATGTTGCTAAAATTTTATTATAAATAACTTAATGTAAACTTTTTTGTTAAATAAAAATATGTTAATAGAAGAATATTTCTTTTAATTTATATAAAATAATAACTTAACAATCTGGAATGGGTTCTTAGAGATTTTTTCTAAAAAAAAATTAAAAAATATATTTTTTTATTTTTTATTTAATTTTGAAAGTAAGAGTTTATTCATTATTTTTATATGTACATATTATACAGAGTGGCCCAATGAAAACAGTAAATGCAAATTTTGGCCACTTAACATCATTTTTGCGAAAAACGCTCGAACACGTCAATTTTAGTATGAAAGAGAATATCTGAATCGATTAGTACTATTGTCCTAACTTTAACCCTAAGACGAGGATGGATTGCACCCCAAAAATTTTAAATGGAAAGGGGTGTCAAACACGACACAGTTATAAAGGCCTTTCAATTCGCTTTTTAACAGTCTTTTTATTTTTCAAATCCAATCATTAATTCCAGAGAAAAATCGTTTAAAGAAAGTTAAGTAATTCAATCGGAGACTTCAACTATAGGTCAAGCGAAGTATACCAAACAGGTAAATAAAAATTGAATTAGTTTAAAGTACGGTTGGTACGCTAATTTTACACTGTACAAAACCTTTATCATTGTGTGAAAGTTAGTGGTAGTCATTTCGAACACTTAATAAACTGATATTTGAGTTTCTGTCTGTACTTTTACGCTCTTAATAAATTTCGTTTTAAGCGATTTTTCTCTGGAATTAATGATCGGATTTGAAAAATAAAAAAAATGTTAAAAAGCAAATTGAAAGGCCTTCAGAACGGTATCATTTTTGATACCCCTTTCCATTTAAAATTTTTGGGGTGCAATCCCTCCTCCTCTTAGGGTTGATGTTAGGAAAATAGTACTAATCGATTCAGATATCCCCCTTCATACTAAAATTGACGTGTTCGAGCGTTTTTCGCAAAAATGATGTTAAGTGGCCAAAATTTGCATTTACTGTTTTCATTGGGCCACTCTGTATATATATATATATATATATATATATATATATATATATATATAGATATATATGTCGGAGCTGCTGAATAATCATTCATAGTTTGTTTATTAAAACAAAAATAAACGACTTCTCGTAACGATAACTTAATCGTTGGGTGTGAGATGAAATGACAAGCCTTATCGTTGCTTGGATGGAACCGGGGAAAACGTGCGGGGAATGCAATATACAAAATATGAAAATAAAAGAATGAGGAGATTAGAATGGTACTTGAAGGTGAACGCACGTGATTCCACTAGGATCATCACATTTCATCTCTTTAGGTTAATTTGTTAATTCTTACACTTATGAGATAACAAGAATGTTTTTACGCTATCTACGACATATATATTTAATTGTACCGGAAAAAAATGTCTCTCTGTTTGAATATCGCTCTATTTGAAACATCATGATTTTGAAAATGCGGAAATGAAGAAATAGCAGTTTACAGGAGATTGCAAACGTTATGCAATTGTTTGGTAAGTTTTGTATTGTTGTCTTTTGTAAGCTTTATTTACCTTTATAATCAAATTCATTAGTTACAGATTGTCAGTGATAATGGAAGACGTTGAAGAACTGATCGCTATACGAAAGAAAGACGCAAGCAAAAATCGTTCAGCTCGATATTACAATCTGAACCAAAATGGGACTTTTTTAAACGAAGCAGTTTTATGTAAAAAGTAAATTTTATTGTGAAAAAATTTATTTTGATTTAGTTGAGTATAATATCTTTTTTATTTTCAAAAAATAACTCATTGATTATTACTTGGCATCAGTTTATATTTATAAATTTTAACTACCCAATCTTGAAAAAAAAAAGATTTTAAAAGTCGTTAAGTCTCAAGTCTTTTCTTTTTAGTCAAATTATTGTTCTTGTTCGAATTAATTAAATAAGCAATAAAATGATTATATCATTTACAAAAAGTAACAAGTTGAAAAATTAATCACTTCAGTTATAAAAATAACTTGTAAAATTATTATTGTTTTAATCTTAGAACTTCAACCATGACATCAGTTCATAAACAAATAGAAGTACGTTCTGAATCATGTGCAAGATCAGGTAATTCCAAATCGTTTAGATTTCAATGCGTCCCCGGAACTAACACTTGCCTCGCCACAAACTGAACAAATCAATGTTTCCCAATTTGATATGAATGAACTATTACGGTCACACCGTCAACATCTACATAACCTACGTATGCTAAAAACCTATTTTATAATAAATTAAAATAACAACTCAAGTGCCAATCGCAATTTCCTTTGTTTTGTTTAAGTTGTTTGTAATTATGACATCGCGGTTGCCATAATTAAGTTTAAATTTACATATTTTTGTAGTTGATTACAAATTGTATTGGTGTATCAACAAGAAAAACTGTTATTCGCAATTGAAATTGTTTCTGCAGATGGCATCTGAGATGTCGAAATATTGAACAACTTAAATAAAAACAAATAAACAATATAAAACTAAAATGGTTAAATATTAAATCTTTCTTATAAATATTTGCAATGATTTTTATATTTAAAATGCAACATGGTTTGCTTCCGAAGTATTTAAGTGGCAATCTGAAATTTAATAGTTTGCATAATTATGATGTTAGAAATGCAGACAATTATTTTTGTTTTACTAAAAAAAAAAACTAAAAGTAGCACTGCTAACAATATATTTCACAATGGATTACTTGAATATAATAAGTTACCGAAATATATTAAAGATTCAAAAAATTTAAAGCTTTTAAGTTTGAAACAAAAAATTACTTTAATAATGTTAATAATTTGATAAATATTGAAAATATTATGCTAAATTTGTAAATTTCCTGTAATTTTATAATTTTGTAAATATAGTCAAAAGCTATATGAAGTTTGACTCTATTTTATTATACTATGCCTGGAAAAACAAATAATTCAAAATTTATATTTTATAATGTTTGTTATACATTTTTTTGTGGTTGCGAAAAAAGCTGATCCATTCGGTGAAATTTTGAATGTTGCCAAAAACATTTCTGATAGTTTGTCTGCTGTCACTCAACAGTCGAGGGGCAAAATAAAATGTTTGCCCAATATCTGGAGAAATCTTTAAATGAGATGAACGAGGAGCGAGGAAAGTAAATTCGCAAAGAAACTGTTGACTTAATAGAAAGTTAAGATATAATAAAACTAATAAAAATAATAGTATAAGATTTTATAATTTATTTTCCACACACGCATATTAATTTATATAGTACATAATACGGTTTTAAAGATAAAATCAACAAACCAGCTCATTTTAATTTGATTAGCCATCTAGCTATTATCATAGTGTAAATCTGTTTTATATGGTATCAACTTTCCTAGTTCCCACAAATATTATATAATAATTATATATAATACAAAATACAGTGTTGGCAACTTTCAGAAAAACAAATTCGATAATATTTCAAATTTTTTATTTAGGCTATACTATTTATCAGAATTCAATCCAATTTTCAGAAAATATTCACCTAAGTTTTATAAGAATTTCAAAAACATATTTTTATGCTATATTGCCAAATTTATTTATTTAAATTTTTAATATTTTATTTTTACCTATACCATTTATCCGCTTTTAATCAAATTTTCAAGAAAAATTCTCCTGGTACATTCATAACAAATATGTAATTTTATTTAGCACAGTGCTGCCTATTTTTTGAATAAAATTTTATTTAATATTTAATACATTAGTTTAGTCAAATTTTCAGATTAGCTTCTCCTAATTTCAATAATAAATACATAATTTTATTCTTGCACAGAGTTACTAAACTTAACAAACATATTTAAATTTTATTTTAGATACATTTTATCCAGTTTTAAACAAATATTTGTGCTTAAATTAAATAAATAATTTAATTGTTATACAATGTAGCCAATGTGACCAACTCTTGGTGAAAAAATATTTCTATAATTATTGATGTTGTAGATGGTAACGTAATATTAATATTATGATACGCTTAAAGCAAAAATATTTTATTCATATTACTAAATACAGTTAAAACAACTTATGAATACATATTACATAATAATATTGATTTATTTATTAAACTAAATTTTATTATAATTAACATTTAATATATTTTACATATTTAATAATAATAAAATTAGTATAAATTAAAAAATATTTAAAAATTGATTGGGGCAAATGCTGGCATCTTTACATTAGAATATCAGCAAACTGTTATCTTCTGGTTATAATGAAAACTGAAAATTTCAATTTGTTTTAGAAGCGCATAGATAAAGTTTATCGTTTATTGTGTTATAAATTTAGAAATACATGTTGATTTTTGTAGAAATTAAAAACAATATTTTTAAACAGTAATATTTATGCATTAATCGTCATTAATTTTATTACGAAGAAGAACTAATTGAGCATTAGTTACAATTTAAATAAATATTATTTATTACAATATTGTACATAAAGTCTCATTCAGACTACCGTTTTAGTTCTACGCACAAGCACAAAAGTTTGACCAGTCCACGAACGCTTGGTGTAAATACTATAAATGTGTCAAATGTTTGGATTGGTAAAATTCTTGTGCTTTTGCGAAAAACTAAAACGCCAGTCTGAATGAGACTTAACATTTAAATCTTCTTTAAGATAATAATCATGCTGCCAAAACAGTTTTACGATTTAGTTTTCGTTTCACGATTTAGCACAGCGCAAAAAACTTGATCATTATTCACATTGCCAGTCTGTCTTGATGAATTTTTAGTTACGCCTGAGCAGTGACGACAATTTAAATACTGTTAAAAATCATTTTTGATTTTACTGTTTATGTTGTTTACATTCCAAACAGTTTCTGGTTACGCTCAGTACAGTTTTTTTTTTACAGTTTAAATTGTTTTGCGTTAAATATGTTTCAAGAAGAATTTATGATTATACAAAATAAGACCTGTACAATCATTTCAAAAATACGAATGCTAAACGTAATATTTCAAATTGTATACTGCATAAATAAAATTTTGTAAGTTTATACGATAAATTATTTATCATCTTCTTTATTTTCGCTAATTTTTCTTCTGTTTCTAAAATGAATGGTATTTTAGTATATTAAATACGCCTTTTCAAAATAATATTATTTTTATTTTCTAAACTGTTCATTTACATATTATAAATTTAACGTTTCTTTCATAAAAACAAATATACATCGCTATCTCATGTTACTGAAATCTGATTGGCCGTTTTTAAATCATAAGTGAAATTTTGTTAAGAAACCTTGGTTAGGTCAGACTTTGGCTGCGATAAAATAAAATTTACTAATAAAATTATATCCGTCCATTCGCAATGTATTCCTATAAGCTCACATGTTGTTTGGTTCAGAACCACTAGCTCTGCACCAAAACAAAGACCAGTCTTATGAGACTTAACAATATTTAAAGATTAACCATTAATAAAAAGAGAACTACAAAAATTAATGAATTACGCTATTATTATGATAATGTTTTTGTTTTAATTTCTACTCTGTGTAAAAGTTTTGTATTTCGCATTCTTCTATTTCGCATTCTTCAGGTGTCTTCTTTGCATGAGAATGGATATGTCTCTTTAGAATGTCACTTCTTATAAAAGCTTTCTCACAAATTCTGCATTTATAAGAGCTCTCCTTTGTATGGGAACGGATATGGCTTTTTAAATGTCCACTCTCAATAAAAGTTTTCTCACATATTTCGCATTTATAAGGTCTCATTTGTATGTGTGCGATCATGTACTTTTAATTGCTGACTGTGTGTAAAAGTTTTTTCACATTTTTCGCATTTATAAGGTCTCTCATTTGTATGTGTACGAACATGTACTTTTAAATACTGACTTTGTCTAAAAGTTTTCTCACATTTTTCGCATTTATAAGGTCTCTCATTTGTATGTGTACGAACATGTATTTTTAAATGCTGACTTTGTGTAAAAGTTTTCTCACATATTTCGCATTTATAAGGTCTCTCATTTGCATGCATACGAATATGATTTTTTAAAACTCCATTTCGAGTAAATGCTTTGTCACATATTTCGCATTTATACGGTCTCTCCCCTGTATGAGAACGGATATGTCTTTTTAAGTTTTCACTTTCAGCGAAAGTTTTCTCACATATTTCGCATTTGTAAGGTCTCTCATTTGTATGAATACGAATATGCTTTGTTAAATTTCCACTTCGACTAAAAGTTTTCTCACATATTTCGCATTTATAAGGTCTATCATTTGTATGTATACGAATATGAGCTTTCAAAGATCCATTTCGAGTAAATGCTATTTTACATATTTTGCTCTTATAAGGTTTCTCCGTTGTATGAGAACGGATATGTTTCCTTAATTTTCCACTATCAGTAAAAGTTTTCTCACATAATGTACATTTATGAGATTTTCTTTTCTTTACAGATTCATCATTTTCTTTCGGACTGAAAATATTATTTTTCTTCGAATCTATACTAGCTTGCCAATGTTTAATATCGGTTTTATTCTCAAAATCCGAATATTCTTCCTTAATTATTATTTCTGAATGTAAATCTAAAGATTCTGATTTCAAACTTTCTTCAAATTTAACATTCGTATCATTTTTCAAATCTACTTCAATGTTCTCTTCATTAATAGCTTCTTGTTTCATACAAGCAGTATCAAAATTTGTATTACTTTGTGATTCTAAACTTTCTTCAACTTTAATATTTACATCAGTTTCCAAATTTAGTTTAAGGTATTCTTCATCAATATTCTCTTCTTTAATTTCGCTTTCATTTTTAATTTCGTTTTTCATAACTTCACTATTTTGCGATTGTTGTTTTGCATATCGCTTTAAAATTTCTTGCGATTTAAAACATTTTTCTACAAATTTATACGTTTCATTTAATCGAACAGAGCAAATTGAGCATATACAATCCGATAACTGCTGAGTACATTCCAGCTAAAAATATAAATTAAAATTATATATTACACATAATAAAAATCTCCGGTTTAAAGGAATCTTAATAAAGAAATATATTTCTACTAGTAACAAGTAACACCTAGTCACTATGATATTTTACTAATATTTGATTTATTTGTGAGATCTAAATCCCACTACAAGCTGTGTGAATACGTACGTTACTTGCTTATGAAGTAACAAATGATTAAAAATACAAGACGAAATTTTTACCAGCCCCTGAAAACAGACAATATTTTTTCTCATTGCAGAAACAAATTTTAATTTAGCAAAAACATATTATAATAATTAATAAACTTATTATAAGTAAACCTAATAAAATAATAATTGTTTTATGTAATTTTTATTGTTAATGTACATGTATTCAAATTACAACTTGTTTTATATAAATTTCAATTAAACAAAACCAACAAAGATATTAAAATTTAAAATACTCTAAATTAGGTTAAGTTAAATTTCTCTGTTCTCAAAAATTATAGAAGAGACAATAAATAAATGATCACTTATCAGTTTATAAGCATATAATTTTGTTTGGTGGACCTGGTTAAAGCTAGTACCTATTTTACTTACAATTTCCGATGCAATGGTTTCCAATTTGTATGATAACAATACATTATCGGAATCCTTTGTAGTTAATCTAAATGTTATATTATCACCACCAGCACATAATCGACAACGTTTTTCATTTAAATGTTGTTTCAATATTATTTGAGATTCGGAACATTGTTTTATAAATGTATAAGCATCATTCAACCGAACAGCGCAAATTGTACAAATACCATTCGGTAATTTGATCCTGCAATCTACCTAAAATAAGCAAAGTAAATGAGTCAGAAATAATAATGTATATTACAATCAAAACAAATAATTTCATTCTTACAATTTCTGGCATAATTGCTTCCAATTTATCTACGAAACGTTTGCCATCTGAATCCAGATTAACTATAGTGAACAATACATTTTTATCACTTATACATAATTGACAATGTTGCATATAACTATTCATGATTAAAACTAAGTTTTCTACCAAAAAAAGCTTCTTACAATAAGTAAAACATAAAAATATTGTATTTCACGATATTACAGGTTAACTTAGAAAAAAGCCGTTACGAATCCAGTTGGCCAGATGAATTTTGCGTAATGTTTCAAGTATAAGAAGAAGAATGAACAGCAGCCTTTTATTATCATTAAAAATGTTTCATCAATTGTGACTTGTTCTGGTTTCTTGCTGCTTGCCTAAATGAAATTTATTTTTTCAAATGCAGCTCGAACTTTACATTAATTTTAAAGTAATATTAAAAAATATATATATTTGAATATTTTCATACAGTGTTATCTATATGGTAATGTTTGAACTATTTGCGAATCTAACAGTGCTGTCGATAAAAAAGAAAACTGTAATTCAAATACTGGTAGTCCTATATATGAACTATTTTTGAACAAGTATTGCTATTTTAACATTTATATATATATATATATATATATATATATATATATATATATATATATATGTATAATATATGTATATATAATATATATATATATATATATATATAATAGAATTGTTAGCTTCTGGTCACAACGAAGACTGAGAATTCCACTTAGTATTAGGAGCGCATGAATAAATTTGGAATTAACTAATTGTCATTTTATGTTGTAGAATTATTTTTTTATTTATGTATTATTATATTGTTATAAATAATATTAATTTTATATTTATAATATATATATATATATATATATATATATATATATATATTTATATATATATATATATATATATATATATAATATATACATATATATATATATATATATATATATAATATATATATATATATATATATATATATATATAATATATATATATATATATATATATATATATACTGGGTGTCTCATTTTAATCCGTCACTTGCAATAACTTTAAAATCGTGCATCGGACAAAAAAATATTCCCGATAAAAAGTAAATGGTTTCGAGGGGGACATCTAATGCAGGGACCCTTGCCTCCCCCCCGGACCTCCTGGGCCGGAAACGGGGGGGCAACTTTGAAATCTTAAATGGAACCCTCTATTTTTATTGCCGATTCGGATAGACCATTAAAATGTATGTAAATTTTGTTTTGTGACTTCTTTTTATCTTTGATAGATGGCGCTGCAAACAGAATTTTTTTCTCAGTTTATTAGTCTTCAATTTAAAAAAAAAAGGTGTAACTAAGTACGATATTCAAGTTCTTTTCAGTTCTTTAGGAGGCGGGGGGCAAGGGTCACTGAATCAGATATTATTTCAAAACCATTGACTTAAAGTTATCCCCCTCGAAACCATTAACATAAAGTTAATGGTTTCGAGGGGAATATCTGATTTAGTGACCCTTGCCCCCCACGTCTCCTCCCTCAAAACTGAAAAGAACTTGAATATTGTACTTAGTTACAGTTTTTTTTTCAAATTGAAGACTGAAGAAAAAGGGCTGTTTGCAGCGCCATCTATCAAAGATAAAAAAAGTTGCAAAATAAAATTTACATACTTTTTAATGGTCTATCCGAATCTGCAATAAAAAAATAGGGGGTTTCATTTAAAATTTTAAAGTTGCCCCCCGTTTCCGCTCCCCAGGGGTTTCGGGGGAAGCGAGGGTCCGGGCATCAGATGTCCCTTTCGAAACCATTTACTTTTCATCCAAAACATTTTTTTGTCCGATGCACGATTTAAAAGTTATTGCAAAGGGCGGATTAAAATGGGACACCCAGTATATTGAATAATTTTGATGTTATCAATGAAAATTACTTATATAAAATAATTATGTAAAATATGCAATGTCCACTAAAAATCATATATACAGTTAAAAATCTGGATAACTAAAATCCGAATCTCGGATCCGAATTTCAAATCCGGACACCGGATATTGGATTCTGGATATTTACAGCACTATTAAAGATGTCAAAATAAACAACAAAAATAGCTTTTAGTTGTACAAGAAGATTGTAAGGTTTTAAAAATAGAAAATATTGATCAAAATCACTTTGATTGGCTCTACTGAAAAATTTTCTTTGTAAAGGATAATATCCTTTTTCCTGTAGCAGGAATGAAAATCTAAAATTAACCCACTGACATTTTGTACAGCTGAATTTTAATAGCGCAAATTTGTTGAAAACGTTTCCGATTTTACGTAATAATGGCAGGAGCAAAAAAATCGCTAACGAAAAATTGTACGAAATAGAACTAACGACAATTTTGCGTGTGTACAAGGTAGTGACGTAACACTAATCGGTTGGTTGGGTTACGCAGCTTCGTGTTTTACTTGAAGTGGCCCCGATATGACCAAGAAGGATTTAGGTGTCTCCTGCGAGGTCATCGACCTTGGGACAAGGACACCGTATGTAAGGTCAGTAGAGAAAATTCAATTTATAGGATAAAGATTTTTGTGTGTTATTTTTAAAGAAATGATATTTTGTCGTATGGTTTGAATAACAAAAATAAAATGGTAAAGAAACAAAAGTAATTTTGGAAAAAAGTTAAATTTTGAAATTAAATTTCTTAAAAGTTAAATATGGTTTTCTGTGTTTGACATTTTGCTATTTTAGTTTTAATCAAATAAGTTTAAAATAAGTTGTTTCAACATTATTATTATGTTATTTCATATTTAGAAATTTTTTTAAATATATGGAAAAATATTTTATTTGTTATAAATAAAATAATCTTAAAATTGGAAATTGTATATATATATATATATATATATATATATATATATATATATATATATATAAAATAATATTAAGTTTAAGTTTAAAAAATATAATTTACATTGTATTATATTTTTAGCGTAGGAATAATAAAAACCAGGGCCTTATTAAGCAATTTTAATTTTTATGGCAATAATCATTAAAATATTTATAAAACAAGATTAGAAGTATATGGGTAAACCCATATGTAGACTACTTTGACATTTCTCGGAGAGTTGGCAACACTGTATTTTATTAATATTATAATTTATGTGGGCACTAGGAGATACTTTTCTGAAAATTTGATCAAAATCGAATAAATAATGTAGCCACAATGAATTTTTTAAAAAATTTGTGATTTTTCTTCTCGATAAGTTGGCAACACTGTATTTTGTTAAAATTGCATAATTTATTTAGGCACTAGGAAAAACTTTTATGAAAATATGATTAAAATCGGTTAAATAAAATGGTCATAATAAATTTTTTAAAATTTTACTAATTTTTTTCTCGGAAAGTTGGCAACACTGTATTTTATTAAAATTACATAAATTATATGAATACTAGAAGAATCTTTTGTGAAAATTTGAGTAAAATCGGTTGAATAACATGGCCATAATAAAATTTTTAAAATTTTAGTAATTTTTTTCTCGGAAAGTTGGCAACACTGAATATTAAAAAAAATATGTAATTAATGGGAGCACTAGGGAAATCTTTTCTGAAAATTTGATCAAAATCGAATAAATAACGTAGCCAATATGAATTTCTAAAAACTTTAGTAACTTTTTTCTCAGAAAGTTGGCATCATTGGAAAAAAACAAAATTACCATCTTGGGCACTAGACAAATTTATACTGAAAATTTCATTAAAATCGGTTGAACCGTCTAGGAGGAGTTGCGGCCACAAAATTTTGACTTACGACCGAGCGAGCGAGCTGACGACGCACATCCATACACCCACATAAACTAAGTTCAGATTCGGCATCTAGAGGCTATATGAAGGATTTCTATACAATTTTTTTTTTTTGAAAATGTTACAGTCACCGTACCAAACGCTATACTACTTTTTCTTTGCAGTCAAAGTAGTAAAAATAACTTTTTCTCAAGAAAAATCTTAGTGTTAAAAAAAATGTTTTGAAAATTAGTATGGATACATATATATTTAACATATTAGAATTAATAAATTGGAATTTTATTATTTTAATTGTCGGATAATTTGAATTACAATAAGGTTCGCAGTTTATTTTCTTGAATGGATTTTCATAAATGATACTTGACTGGTGAATAGGCAACCCACGTGATTTAAAAGAAAACTATTTATAAGATAGATCGAAAAGTTTTTTACCGGAAAATTAATGATCAAGAAAAAGAACTTTTTCTTCAGTAAGTTTTTATTTTACTAAATATTTATTACTAAACATTTTCACTTTCTTATGTTATTAATTAAAAAGTAATATGACAAAATTTATAATTAGAATAATATTACAATAAATTTATATAATATACTTCATACTTATTGTTGGGACCCGGTGCTGGCTTGGCGACCACGGAACACTGGTTGTGTTTGTGGGCAAGTGCTCGAGTTCCTAAAAAAGGCGATGCGGCGTGTGTGCGGTGATGTAGCGAGCTAGTGGACTGTATTGCGGCGTAAATATGAACTAAGCGTGCGTAACTTGCTGAATAGAACTAATAAATGATATGCAAGAGGATGGATAAGGATCAGAGACGATCTTCACCTATCCGAGCGATAGATAGGGCTTGTACAAGAAGTGGTAGCTCTAGGAAGAAATGAGGAAAGAGGTTGGCCCACAACTGAGGTGTTAGGAGTGCGGGACGGTAAGCGAAGTGAATTAACCAAATAAATGATAGCAAGTCAAGTGTCAGCACGATTACTGCACGATTGTAATGAATAATGCAAAAGCAACTTACGTTTATATACTGTAGTACAGATCCTTAATAAAATTGCGGTTAGGTACCTTACAATTGAGCTTAGGATTGTGTGGTTATTGTGAGAGCTTTCGAGATGCGTGTACTTCAAGTAACGTAAGCTGACTGCTTCTGCGGTGTGTGTCTGGTGATATGCGTGAATGTGTATCAATTGGTAAAATCTTCAACGAGTGTTGAGCGATAATTAGTGTGAATAAGCTTCCAAAACAATTAATAAAGCACAAATAAAGAAAAGAACCTGCAACTGAAGTTGATAATAAATGTTGCAAACAAAGAAATGCGAGATTGGATGATATATGTGAATGATACAATAATGATGTAAGCAGAGTACATAAAATGCGTGATAATAATATTACAAGCGCATAGAATTGGAATAATTCTATGCGTGACAGATATACAAGCGTTTGTAATTGTAAATAATAACATGTAAATCACAAAGAATAAAATGTGTTGTACTTTCCTTGAATATTTGAAGGTTACTCCAACACGTGTTGATCAACTATGCGAGAAGATGGTATTTTGTAATTCACAATCAAGTAATCACAATTAATAGTAGAAATGATATGATTCTGCGTAATATGTGTAGAATAGCGAATAAAGCGAATATATTTTGATATAATAAGCAGCGTGCTAAAAGCGAAGCGTATATAAAATCATGCGTTCTCAAGCGAGCGATAAAAAACATGTGTGTTCGTCTGCGGTCACGAGACGAGAGAGCGTTGCCTGTGCGAAGCGAAGCGAAACTTGTAAAAAATGAATTCAGACGCGCACATGTCAGGCACTGCCAACAGATGGCAATGCGTGGTCCAAACAATTAACGAGTTGTAAATAGTCAAACTTACTTGTGAGTACATACATAAGGGGTAGGTGACCCATTAAAACAATAAATAATTAAAAAAAAATTAAAAACACGTCAATTTTATTTTTAATTGGGCTACCTTAATGTAAAATAAAATTTTGAAATAAATTACATAATAATTAAATATGGGGTAAATTAACACAAATCGGCAAATTGGTTTACTAGTGTTTAAACTAAATTTTACTGAATCAATCACTAAATTTCATAAGTATTCATAAGTTTATGACTTATTGTCATCTCTATAAATCTGGCAGCGATTTTTAATTATAGTTTATAATATATTTCTGTATGTGCAGGCAAAAAATTGGAAACCGACAACTAAATTTGTAGAAGTTATTACAATTTTACTGTTTTAATATTAATGGCCATTATGAGAAGGCGTTGCTATCTCTGTGCTACTGTTTCGTTTTATAAAGTGAAAGACAAATTTGTGTAGTAATAATAAATTATTTTTATATTATCTGTTCTTAACGTAATTGTTTACTCTTAAAACGAAACAAAAACCATTAATTTCCGACCGTCCTATATAGAACTGATAAATATTGTCAATTAATGAAACAAATTAATCTAACATATACAATAATAAATCAGATTTTATTTGAAAGTTAAACTAAAAACTTTGGATTTCTGTAATATTGTTTTATTGTAAGTATATTTTTATTTAACTTTAACGAATAGTCGTATACTAAGTTTTAAACGCTATTTTAGTTTGTAAAGCTACTGTATTTAATTATATGAATAAGTTTTGTCAAAAGTAAATCTTAATCATTGTGAACAAAATAATTACGGATTTATTTGCTGTAAAAAATATTGTACCATGTTCATAATCCGAACAAATTTTTTTTAATTGTTTTATGTAATCTTTATTGTAAATGTTGATGTATTCAAATTACATCTTATACCTACTTTAAATTAGGTTAGGTTATATATGGTCTGTTTTCAAAACTTATGGAAGAGACAATAAGTAAATGATTACTTATCAATTATTAAGCATATATATTTTTTTGTAAATCTGATTAAAGCTAGTATTTTACTTATAATTTCCGATGCAATGGTTTTCAATTTGTATGATAACAATACATTATCCGAATCCATTGTAGTTAAAGTAAATGTTATATTATCACCACCAGCACATAGCCGACAAAGTTCTTCATTGAAATGTTGTTTTAATATTATTTGAGAATCGAAACATTGTTTTATAAATTTATAAGCAGCATTCAACCGAACAGCGCAAATTGTACAAATACCATTTGGTAATTTAATCCTGCAATCTATCTTAAATAAGAAAAATGATTCACAAACAATAATGTATATTACAATCAAAACAAATTATTTCATTTTTCCAATTGCTGGCATAATTGCAGCTTGCAATTTATCTACGAAAGTTTGCCATCTGAATCCTGATTAAGTATAGTGAACAATACATTTTTATCACTTGTACATAATTGACAATGTTGCATAAAACTATTCATGATTAAAATTAATTTTCTACCTAAAGTGCTTCTTACAATAAGTAAAATATAAAAATATAATTTATTTGACAGTATTAGAGGTTAACTTACAAAAATCTGACACATATACAGTTGACCAGATAAATTTTGTGTAATGTTTCTTGTATAAGAAGAAGAATAATTAATAGCAGCAGCAGTGTGCTAGCAATTACTTCATTCAACTTTATTGACTTTAGCTGCAGAATGAATACTAAACTTAATTTTTCTATTTTTTTTGTTTAAATATCATTTAGACAAACAACTAGAAGCTAGATCAACTAGCAATTGATAAACATTTTTAAAATTAAATATGTTGCGTTCAGCAAACAGGACGCTGCTATTTATTCTTCTTCTTATACTAAAAACATTACGCAAAATTCATCTGGCCAACTGGATTCGTGTCTGATTTTTATAAGTTAACCTCTAATACTATCAAATACAATTATTTTAAGTTTTACTTATTGTAAGAAGCTTTCGTTGATAGAAAATTTAATTTTAGTCATGAATAGTTTTATGAATCATTGTAAATTATGTACAAGTGATAAAAATGTGTTGTTCACTATACTTGATCTGGATTCAGATGGCAAACGTTTCTTGGATAAATTGGAAGCAATTATGCCAGAAATTGTAAGTATGAAATTATTTGTTTTGATTGTAATATACATTATTGTTTCTGAATCTTTTACTTTTCTTATTTTAGGTCGATTGCAAGATCAAATTACCGAATTGTATTTGTACAATTTGCTCTGTTCGATTGAATGATGCTTATCAATTTATAAAACAATGTTTCAATTCTCAAATAATATTAAAACAACATTTAAATGGAAAACTTTGTCGATTATGTGCTGGTGGTGATAATATAACATTTACTTTAACTACAATGGATTCGGATAATGTATTGTTATCATACAAATTGGAAACCATTGCATCGGAAATTGTAAGTAAAATACTAGCTTTAACCAGGTCCACCAAACGAAATTATATGCTTAGAAATTGATAAGTAATCATTTATTTATTGTCTCTTCCATAATTTTTGAGAACAGACAAATTTAACCTAATCTAATTTAGAGTATTTCAAATTTTAATACGTTTGTTGTTTTTTTAAATTAAAACTTATGTAAAATAAATACATGTACATTTACAATAAAAATTACATAAAACAATTATTATTTTATTAGGTTTATTTATAATAAGTTTATTAATTATTATAATATGTTTTTGCTAAACTAAAATTTGTTTCTGAAAGAGTAGTTGGGAATAGCTATTATGAGAAAAAATATTGTTGTCTGTTTTCAGGTTGGTAAAAATTTCGTCTTGTATTTTTAATCATTTGTTACTTCATAAGAAAGTAACGTACGTATTCACACAGCTTGTAGTGGGATTTAGATCTCACAAATAAATCAAATATTAGTAAAATATCATAGGGACTAGGTGTTACTAGTAGAAATATATTTCTTCATTAAGATCCCTTTAAACCGAAGATTTTTATTATATGTAATATATAATTTTAATTTATATTTTTAGCTGGAATATACTCAGAAGTTATCGGATTGTATATGCTCAATTTGCTCTGTTCGATTAAATGAAACGTATAAATTTGTAGAAAAATGTCTTAAATCGCAAGAAATTTTCAAACGATATGCAAAACAACAATCGCAAAATAGTGAAGTTATGAAAAACGAAATTAAAAATGAAAGTGAAATTAAAGAAGAGAATATTGATGAAGAATACATTAAACTAGATTTGGAAACTGATATAAACATTAAAATTGAAGATAGTTTAGAACAACAAATTAATACAAATTTTGATACAGCTTGTATGAAAGAAGAAGCTATTAAAGAAGAGAACATTGAAGTGGATTTGGAAAATGATACAAATATTAAATTTGAAGAAAGTTTGAAATTAGAATCTTTAGATTTACATTCAGAATTAATAATTAAGGAAGAATATGCGGATTTTGAGAATGAAACCGATATAAAACGTTGTCAAGTTAGTAGAAATTCGAAGAAAAATAAAATTTTAAAGCGATATGCAAAACAACAATCTCAAAATAGTGAAGTTATGAAAAACAAAATTAAAGAGGAGAATATTGATGAAGAATACATTAAACTAGGTTTGGAAACTGATATGAACATTAAAGTTGAAGAAAGTTTAGAATTACAAAATAATATAAATTTTGATGCTGTTTGTATGAAAGAAGAAGTTATTAATGAAGAAAATATTAAAGTATATTTGGAAAATAATACAAGTACTAAATTTGAAGAAAGTTTGAAATTAGAATTTTTAGATTTACATTCAGAATTAATAATTAAGGAAGAATATTCGGATTTTGAGAATAAAACCGATATAGGACGTTTTCAAGCTAGTAGAACTTTAAATAAAAATAATATTTTCAGCTCGAAAGAAAATGATGAACCTGTAAAGAAAAGTAAAACTTATAAATGTACATTATGTGAGAAAACTTTTGCTAAACGTTATGATTTAAAAGTACATCTTCGTTCACATACAAATGAGAGACCTTATAAATGCGAAATATGTGAGAAAACTTTTACTAACAGTGGAAATCTAAAATTGCATATTCGTATACATACAAATGAGAGACCTTATCAATGCAAAAATTGTGAGAAAACTTTTACTCAAAGTGGACACTTAAGAAGGCATATCCGTTCTCATACAAATGAGAGACCTTATAAATGCGAAATATGTGAGAAAACTTTTACTGAAAGTGGAAATTTAAGAAGACATATCCGTTCACATACAAATGAGAGACCTTATAAATGCGAAATATGTGAGAAAACTTTTACTGCAAGTGGAAATTTAACAAAACATATCCGTTCACATACAAATGAGAGACCTTACAAATGCGAAATATGTGACAAAGCATTTACTCAAAGTGGAGATTTAAGAAGACATATCCGTTCTCATACAAATGAGAGACCTTATAAATGCGAAATATGTGAGAAAACTTTTACTGAAAGTGGAAATTTAAGAAAACATATCCGTTCACATACACATGACAGACCTTATAAATGCTAAATATGTGAGAAAACTTTTATTACGAGTGAAAATTTTAAGAGCCATATCCGTTCTCATACAAAAGAGAGATCTTATAAATGCAAAAATGTGTGAGAAAGTTTTTATTAGTGGTGACTTTTTAAAGAGACATATCCGTTCTCATGCAAAGAAGACACCTGAAGAATGCGAAATAGGAAACTTTTACAGAGAGTAGAAATTAAAAAAAAAACATATTCGTATTCATAGCGAAATTCATTCATTTTTGTAGTTTTCTCTTTATTAATGATTAATCTTTAAATATTGTTAAGTCTCATTCAGACGTCTTTGTTTTATTGCAGAGCTAGTGGTTCTGAACCAAACAACATGTGAGCTTATAGGAATACATTGCGAATGGACGGATTTAGTTTCATTAGCAAACTTTGTTTTATCGCAGCCAAAGTCTGACCTAACCAAGGTTTCTAATAAAAATTCACTTATGATTTAAGAACGGCCAATCAGGTTTTAGTAACATGAGATAGGGATGTATATTTGTTTTTATGAAAGAAACGTTAAATTTATAATATGTAAATGAGCAATTTAGAAAATAAAATTAATATTATTTTGAAAAGGCGTATTTAATATACTAAAATAAAATTTATTTTAGAAACAGAAGAAAAATTTGCGAAAATATAGAAGATGATAAATTTATCGTATAAACTTACAAAATTTTATTTATGTAGTATACAATTTGAAATATTATGTTTCGCATTCGTATTTTTGAAATGATTGTACAGGTTTTATTTTGTATAATCATAAATTCTTCTTCAAACAAATTTAACGCAAAACAATTTAGACTGTAAAAAAAAAACTGTACTAAATGTAGGTAATCAAAAACTGTTTGGAATGTCAACAACGTAAACAGTAAAGTCAAAAATGATTTTCAACAACATTTAAATTGTCATCACTGCGCAGGCGTAACTGAAAATTCATCAAGACAGACAGGCAATGTAAATGATCAGGTTTTTTCGGTGCGTTAAATCGTGAAACTAAAACTAAATCGTAAAACTGTTTTGGCAGCATGATTATTATCTTAAACAAAATTTAAATGTTAAGGCTCATTCAAACTGCCGTTTTAGCACAAGAATTTGAGCAATCCGAACATTTGACACATTTTTAGTTTTTACACCAAGTCCAACTCTTGTACTTGTGCATAAAACGACAGTCTGATTGAGACTTTTTGTACAATGATATTTTTTTATTTCTATAAAAATCAACATGTATTTGGAAATTTATAACACAACATGAAATGACAATTTGTTTATGCATTCCTAATACATTTCGAAATTTTCAGTTTTTATTGTGACAAGAAGATAACACTTTGTTGATATTGTAATGTAAAAATGACAGCATTTGCCTAAATCAATTTTATGTATTTTTTAAAATTTATATTAATTTTATTATTATTAAACATGTAAAATATATTAAATGTTATTTATAATGAAATTCAAATTAATAAATAAATCAATATTATTTTGTAATATGTATTTATAAGTTGTTTTAACTTTATTTAATAATATGAATAAAATATTTATCTTTAAGCCTATCATAGGACCTATAAAAGTTTAGGTTCAGATTTTGGGGCATCGACCATCTAAGTAATGTTCCTTTATATTTAGTCAAATATTTATTTTTTTATGTAACGTAGATTGTAAAAATTTATGAAAATCATACATTTTCATACTTATTACAGAAAAACAAATAAGGAAATGTTTTTTTTTGCTTAATTATATTTATTAATATAATATGTCATAAGATAAAAATATTATATATAAAATATTTAAATAATATCAATGAAATAAGTCGTTTGTTATTTATAAATTTAATAATATGTTTAATATTGCAACAATATTAACATAAACATTGTTATTAATTCTCAATTTTAATATACAGTAGAACCTCGGCCAGCCGGGACCGAGCCTTCGCCGGATAATCGAAAACACGGCGGATAATCCAAAGACCTTATTTTTATTTTTTTAATAATTTATTCACACAAATACATGTGTCAAACGAAGAAAAGAAACGTGATACTACATTCACGTAACACAAAATAACAGTTTTAATATTTATACATAATGTATAAACGTACATTGCACAATATATATATATATATATATATATATATATATATATATGTATGTACATATGTCTGTTTACGTTTAACTAACGAGTCGGTCGGCAGTTGGCGAAAATAATAAGTAAACACATAAACGGGGGATTTTCCGAGCCGAACTCGGGTATTCCCCGAGACGAACGCCTGCACGGTGCATTCAGCGTCAGCCACGGATAATCCGCGCACGGATGACATTTTAAAAATGCCGCACGGAGAATCCGCCGCCCGGATAATGCGCGCACGGATAATCGGGGTTCTACTGTAGATACAATTATTAAATTATTGATTTTTAAATGTACCATTTTTGTATAATGATGTCGATTTCGGTCTGTTTTAAAAGTTATGGATTGAGTTAGATTATGAATTCGTAATTTAAAATAATGAACTTTAGTTATTAAACTTTATGATCAGCAGCAGTAGTTGTAGTCGATTCAATATGCGATTATCTGATAATGAATAAATATACAGTAGCATTAAATTTTCAAATTATAACCTTTTTTTTCGGAACAAACTTGACAATTATAAGATAAAAATAACGTTACATGCATTTTACGACGTAAAGAATGAAAAATATCAGGCTACATTCGAAAGTGTCGTTTGAATAAGTGATTGAAAACATAAATTTTGCATAGTTATCAACTTTCTCTAAAGCATTTTAAACTTTTTCGTCCTCGTCATCATCAAATAAAAATTTTCTTACATTTATAATAATTACTTTTCATTTGAACATATTCTTACATCTATCGGATTTCGTTTAGTGTTTGGCTTTCCATAAGTCCGTTAACTCGGTGATTATATTACAAGTAAATTACTCCAACGTCGCTCTAACTCCGAATTAAAAGCCGAATCCACCAGAAATTATTTCATAATGTTGCAACGCTAAAATGAGGTGATTTGAAACGGGTTAAACCATTTTCAAAATAGTGCATCGCAAAAAATTTTATTTAAATAAACAGCTAGAAGCTACAACTAATAGCAATTGATTAAACTTTTTTAAAATTAAATATTGTGCTTTTAACGGAAATACGCTGCTATCACTTATTATTACAGAAACATATCACAAAATTCATCAGCCCAAATGGCTTTTCTATTAGTTAACCTCCTAATACTGTCAAATACAATATTTTTATGTTTTATTTATTACAAGAAACTTTTTTTGCTAGAAAATTTATTTTTAATCATGAATAGTTATATACAACATTGTCAATTATGCACAAGTGATACAAATGTATTGTTCACTATACTTAATTTGGATTCAGATGGCAATTAGAAGCAACTGTTCCAGAAATTGCAAGAACTAAATATTTTGTTATAACTTTAATATACATTATTATTTTTCAATCTTTTGCTATTTTTAATTAGATTGCAAGAACAAATTACCAAATGACATTTGTACAATTTACGGTGTTCTTTTGAATGATGCCTATAAATTTATAAAACATTTTTATATTTTTCAATTAATATTAAAACGCTGTTCGGTTAATTGATAGTTATACATTTATAAAAGAATGTTTCGATTCTCAAATAATATTAAAACAACGTTTAAATAAAGAATTTTGTCGATTATATGCTGGTCATAATAACATAATATGTACCTACCTTAAATACAAAGGATTTGCATAATGTTTTGTTATCATATAAATTAGAAACCATTGCATCGGAAATTGTAAGAAAATACTAGATTTAACCAGGTGCATGAAAAAAAAATTTACGCTTAAAATTTTTTAAGGAATCATTTATTTATTGTCCCTTCTAACTTGTTTGAGACTTTGACAGATGTTTGATTCGTAAATAATGCAGTAAGTACATATATCTATTAATTTTTCGTAAATTATCGCAGATTATACATTTTATTTTTAAAAAATATTATAATTTGTAGATAACGCATATTTATGTCTTATGTACAATCAATTAAGCACTACAGTATTAGATAGGTATTTATTTTTATTGAGAAAAGATTATTTATTTCATAATCTGGATGGCTGAGAAAACGTATACGAAACCCAAATTATACACCAGAAGAATAAATTACTCTCTTAAACAATTGTTGGAAAACATGAAAATATTATTCTAAATAATAAATCTAATCAAACATCGTGGAAAGAGAAAGAAAGCAAATGGGAAAAATTTGCAACAGATTTTAAATCAATATTGTCGGCAATTAAAATATATTTATATTAATTTTCATATTACATAAAATTTGTTATTCAAATAAAAAATAAATTATTGACCAGTTTTTTACGATGTACTTAAATTTATATTTATTTTAGGTATAGGTAATTACATCGGTCAGCACAAGAGTTAAATAATTATTTTCAGAATTTAAAGAAAACACGAAAAGATGCTGCAAATTAAAGATTGTTTATTTCTAAAACATTTCTAAATATACATATATATATATATATATATCAGAGTAAGTATATCAAATATAAGCATGAAATAATTATTAAACTGAAAATGAAAAAACACATATCACCTCGACCTGGGATCGAACCAGGGACTCTTCACTTGCCGGGTGAACGCTTTACCACTGAGCTAGCGAGTTGACAACAGATCTTAGTGACAGATTTTAATCATTTTAATTTCAGTTATCAGTACAATGCTTTTTTTCATAATTTTTTATAATCCGTACGTAAAGTCACAAATTCTGTAATTTCTATACATACGTTATAACATATGAACGTTGAAAGAATATTTGAAGGTTAATGCCGCCGTGAGCTATTAATATTATATATATATATTAATGGTTGTAATGAAATAATATCAGAGTATATCAAATATAAGCATGAAATAATTATTAAACTGAAAATGAAAAACACATATCACCTCAACCTGGGATCGAACCAGGGACTCTTCACTCTTTCATGCTTATATTTGATATACTGTTTGATATACTGTTTGATATATTGTTTCATTACAACCATTAATTTCTCACTTATATATAATAATAATAGCTCACGGCGGCATTAACCTTCAAATATTCTTTCAACGTTCATATGTTATAACGTATGTATAGAAATTACAGAATTTGTGACTTTACGTACGGATTATAAAAAATTATGAAAAAAAGCATTGTACTGATAACTGAAATTAAAATGATTAAATTCTGTCACTAAGATCTGTTGTCAACTCGGTAGCTCAGTGGTAAAGCGTTCACCCGGCAAGTGAAGAGTCCCTGGTTCGATCCCAGGTCGAGGTGATATGTGTTTTTTCATTTTCAGTTTAATAATTATTTCATGCTTATATTTGATATACTCTGATATTGTTTCATTACAACCATTAATTTCTCACTTATATATAATATATAATATATAATATATATATATATATATATATATATATATATATATATATAACTTTTTATCAATAATGTACTTTTAGTAACATGGTTAGATCCAGACTATGGCTGCGATAAAACAAAATTTGCTAATAAATTTTGAAATTTTTTCAATTTGCAATGTATTCCTATAAACACACATGTAGTTTGGTTCAGAACTACTAGGTCTGCGATAAAACATAACACTGATTTCACTAGGGAAAGAGCAATCTGAATGAGGCTTAATAATATTTAAATTAATCATTAATAAAAAGAGAACTACAAAAATTAAATCGCAACAATATGAATACGAATATGTTTCTTTTAAATTTGTACTCTGAGGAGAAGTTTTCCATTTCGCATTCATCGGATTTCTCCTTTGCATGAGAACGGATATGCCTCTTTAAAATGCCACTCTTAATAAAAGCTTTCTCACAAATTTTACATTTATATGGTACAAAAATGCTTTGCTAATTCACCACTTTGACTAAATGCTTTTTTACATATTTCGCATTTATATGGTCTCTCTTGTATGAAAACGGATATGTGTTTTTAAGCTTCCTCTTTGAGTAAAAGTTTTCTCACATACTTCGCATTTATAAGGTCTCTCATTTGTATGTATACGAATATGCACTTTTAACTGTCCACTTACAGTAAATGCTTTTTCACATATTTTGCACTTATAACGTTTCTCATTTGTATGTATACGACTATGCACTTTTAACTGTCCACTTACAGTAAATGATTTTTCACATATTTTGCACTTATAAGGTTTCGCTTTTGTATGAGAACGGATATGTCTTTTTAAGGTTCCATTTTCAGTAAAAGTTCTCCCACATATTTTGCATTTTTAAGGTTTTTCCTTTGTATGAGTACGTAAATGCCTTGTTAAATTACCACTTTCACTAAATGCTTTTTTACATATTTCGCATTTATATGGTCTCTCATTTGTATGTATACGAATATGCACTTTTAACTGTCCACTTACAGTAAATGCTTTTTCACATATTTTACACTTATAAGGTTTCTCATTTGTATGTATACGACTATGCACTTTTAACTGTCCACTTAGAGTAAATGCTTTTTCACATATTTTGCACTTATAAGGTTTCGCCTTTGTATGAGAAAGGATATGTTGTCTTAAGTTTCCACTTGAAGTAAATGTTTTCTCACAAATTTTGCATTTATAAGGTCTCTCATTTGTATGTGTACGAATGTGCACTTTTAAATGCCCACTTCGAGTAAATGCTCTCTTACATACTTCGCATTTATAAGGTCTCTCATTTGTATGTACACGGATATGCTCTTTTAGATGTCCACTTTCAGTAAAAGTTTTTTTACATATTTCGCATTTATAAGGTCTCTCATTTGTATGATAACGGATATGCCTTTTTAAACTTCCATTCAGAATAAAAGTTTTCTCACATATTTTGCATTTATAAGGTCTCTCATTTGTATGTGAACGCATATGATGTATTAAACTATAACCTCGAGTAAAAGTTTTCTCACATAATGTACATTTATGAGATTTTCTTTCCTTTACAGATTCATCATTTTGTTTCGGACTGAAAATTTTAATTTTCTTCGAATCTCTACTAGCTTGACAATGTTTTATATTGGTTTGATTCTCAAAATTAGAATATTCTTCCTTTATTATTAATTCTGAATGTAAATCTAAAAATTCAGATTTCAAACTATCTTCAAATTTAATATTCGTATCATTTTTCAAATCTACTTCAATGTTCGCTTCATTAATAGCTTCTTGTTTCTTACAAGCTGTATCAAAATTTGTATTACTTTGTGATTCTAAACTTTCTTCAACTTTAATATTTACATCAGTTTCCAAATTTAGTTTAATGTATTCTTCATCAATATTCTCTTCTTTAATTTCGCTTCCATTTTTAATTTCGTTTTTTATAACTTCACTATTTTGCGATTGTTGTTTTACATATCGCTTTAAAATTTCTTGTGATTTAAAACATTTTTCTACAAATTTATACGTTTCATTTAATCGAACAGAACAAACTGAGCAAATACAATCCGATAATCTTTCAGTACATTCCAGCTAAAAATATAAATTAAAATTACATATTACATATAATAAAAATCTCCGGTTTAACAGGAGGTTAATAAAGAAATATATTTCTACCAATAACACCAAGTCCCTATGATATTTTACTAATATTTGATTTATTTGAGAAATTTAAATCCCACTATAAGCTGCGTGGATACATTACTTGGTTATAGGGTAAGAAATAAAACCAAATTAAATAACTGTTTTATGTAATTCTTATTGTAAATGTACATGTATTCAAATTAAAACTTATTTTATATAAATTTCAATTAAACACAACCAACAAAGGTATTAAAATTTAAAATACTCTAATTGAGGTTAGGATAAATGTTAACTTTTCTCAAAAATTATGGAAGAGACAATAAATAAATAATTATTTATCAATTCATAAGCATATAATTTCGTTTCGCGAACTTGATTAAAGCTAGTATTTTACTTACAATTTCCGATGCAATGGTTTCCAATTTGTATGATAACAATACATTATCCGTATCCATTGTAGTTAAAGTAAATGTTATATTATCACCACCAGCACATAATCGACAAAGCTTTTCATTTAAATGTTGTTTTAATATTATTTGAGAATTGAAACATTGTTTTATAAATTGATAAGCATCATTCAATCGAACAGAACAAATTGTACAAATACCATTCGGTAATTTGATTTTGCAATCTACCTAAAAGAAGAAAAGTAAAAGATTCAGAAACAATAATGTATATTACAATCAAAACAAATAATTTCATTCTTACAATTTCTGGCATAATTGCTGCCAATTTATCTACGAAACGTTTGCCATCTGAATCCAGATTAAGTATTGTGAACAATACATTTTTATTACTTATACATAATTGACAATGTTGCATGAATCTATTCATGATTAAAATTAAATTTTCTACTTAAAAAGCTTCTTACAATAAGTAAAATATAAAAATATAATGTATTTGACAGTATTGGAGGTTAACTTTGAAAGGTGTGTCATGAATCCAGTTGGCCAGATTAATTTTGTAGAATATTACTAGAACAAGAAAAAGAATAATAAATAGCAGCGTGTTTTTTATTGAACGAATATTTAATTTTTAAAATGTTTCTTTAACTGTTACTTAATCTAGATTCTTTGTCTAAATAAAATTCAAACAAAAGAAAAAAATAGAAAGATTTAAGTTTAGTATTGATTCTGCAGCTAAGGTCAATACAGTTGAATGAGGTAACTGCAGCGCACCAATCACACACTAACTAAGAAATATACCTTATTCAATATTTATTGACTTTACCTACAGACCGTCAACTAAATATTAATGTAAAGAATTACTTTAAATACAATTTGTCACGTTTTTATTTGATTATTATTTTTAAACTAAATCTAAATGTTATGTAGAATAATGTCTTTTAATTACTATAAAAAAATCAACATATATTTGAAATTTTATAACACAACATTCAACTGGCCAACTAGTTAAATCAATGAGCTAATGAAAGAATGACATTGTTGTCAAACACATATGAAATACATGTTCGCACTTTTGCGTATAATTGCTTATTCTGTATATATTTCTAATTGATTTTACATTAATTTGGTAATTCATTAATTTATATTTATTTAACTTGAATGCGAATTATATCAATACCAAGTAACACGTCATATGTATGCTTAATCTTATTTTCGGAAAGATTATTCGTTTATTATTTTGTATAGTAAATGTGTTTGGTTTAATATAAAATGTTATAATTATTTTCTATAGCAACGTATAATAATTTATATCGTATTTATTTAAATTTAATGTAGTATAATATTGCTATTTGCTGTCTAATATTTTATTTGTTTCATAATCACAGAATTGGAAAAGCTTTTTAAATATTTTTATTGTATGTGTTAACAGAAACTATTAAATACAATAGTTTATACAACTACAACTGTGTAATCTAATGGGGGTATAGAATTCTCAAACCAATATATATTCAATCTTTTTTATCTAGGCTAAGATTTACGAATCCAAACTAATTTTTCAAGTTGCCTGCTGACAAAACAAACATTAGTGCAATACTTTTCTAGTGTAAAAATGTGTAATAAAGTGATTAATTCTAATAATAGTGACTTAAAAAGTCATAATTATAAAGTGATGAGAAAAATTGACCATGTTGGTGCAAATTGATGATGATAGAACGTTGCATGGGGGTTGGAACCCAGTGGGGTGAACAATGGTCTCGATGGAAATATTATCGTTTGGAAAAAGAGTTTTTCGCCTCACAGTACAATAATGAATTTTAATGAGAAAAACAATGACAATGAAAATTTGGAAAAACAAGTTGATGAAGCCCCAGCAATGTCAAACTTAGAATTATTTTTGTTATTTAAAAAATTTTGTAATTTAATTTATTTGTAAAAATATTTGTTGAATATTTAGTATATTTTTAAATTGAAAAATAAAAATAAATTAATTTTGAAAAAATTAAGGGAGTCGTAGCAAAATATTATTTGAATTTGAAACATTTATTTATTTATTACTAATTAGGTACTATAATCTAAATAAATTAATAAATTTATATAAATAAACAGTAGATTACTTATATTATTACAACTGTATCTAGATAGAGATATAGGATAAAATTATTATTGTTAATGCAAATTAATTATTAAGTACGTATACTTTGAAATTTATTTATTTATGTTAGGTTAACTAAAATGAAAATAATCGCACATTTATTGCAGAATGCTGATATGATAGAAAAAATAAATCAAAAATATTAAATTTTAATATTAGATTGAATTATGTACAATGTGAAGATAGTTAGATGAGCACTAGTAATTTAATACAGAAGCGTGGCGACTTCAGCCTATACTGTTTAGCGCTTGAAGTATTAATTTTGATTACGATTTCAAATAGAAAAATAAAATACGCTTACCAGGGCCGTGTTCAGTAATTTTCAGTGCCTGATATAACAACACTGTCTTATAATGGCCATTACGGTGTAAAAAAACACTGAAATTGCAATTCTACAAATTTAACTTGTAGGATCCCAATTTTTTGCATATACATAGAGAAATATATTACAAACAATTTGCAATAATCAAAAGTAAGTGACCGACTTTGTGCGGGGCGGGGGGAGGGCGGCAGTATGCCATAAACTTATAAATACTTGTAAAATTTGCTAATTGATTTACAGTGTAGTGGGCGTAAGAAAAAAAATCAAGTTTTACATTATTTACTTTCTTTTACATATGTATTTTACAATTTTTACGCATTTTTACAAGTAAACGTAAAAATACATGTTTACGCGTAAATCCCCATTCTCTGAGTGTACAACAAGAAATAACTAATGCGATTTGTATGTTTAGATCGGAGAACATTATCCAAAAATCAATTCTGCCAATTTCAAACTGAGTCCAAAGCAAGATTTATTCACCAAGTCCTGAGGATGCCATCTACGATGTATGGCGAAACGTCTGCAAGAAGGATAGATCGACCACGGCATATCAGCTCAAAAAATTCTATAAATTCAACCAGATTTAATGTTTTTAAATCTGCCTCAAAAATGAAGATCCTCAAAAAGAAATTATAATAATTTATAATTATTACATTTGTTATGTTTATCATGTTTTATATAATGGACACTTTATATATATACACATATATATATATATATATATATATATATATATATATATATATATAAATTGTAAATATTTTCTTTGATAAATATGATTAAATTATTGAAAATTCTAAAATGTTTTTTAGAATTTTCAATAATTTTTCCTGCAAAATCAGTACCAGTTAGAGGAAAAAGTTACTTAGTAATTATGTAGCTAATTTTTTCTTTATTTTAATAAATTTTTTCAGATTTTTTGAGAAAATTTTGAAAAGTCAAATTTTCAAAAATTTTGTTTTTAATTTTTTTTTCTACTAAACGATGCATCGTAGAATAATGGTTTCTTCACTCAATTATCGTATTCATTATTCCGCATTTTTCCATGTCATGCTTATTTTCTTACACGTCATAGTTTTTGAGAAAAAAAATAAAAACCAAAAAATCATAAAAAAATTCTAGCGCCTAAACGGCACATGCTAGCAAATTAAAACTAAAACCAAATTATATAACTTTTTATGCTCTATCGAAAAGTATTCTAAGTATTTGTCCGAATTTAACTAGAGAAAAAAGTATATCACAAATTATCGAGATTGCATGTTAAACGCCCATACGAACTTAACGAACGAACACCCGGTATATTTTTTGGAAATCAAAAAAATAATAAACAAAATAATATTGACAATTAAATATTTGATTAATTTTTTTTATATGTTAATTCTGTCTGAATATAAAAATTGTTATTAAATTATTAATTGTACATAAATTTGTTAATTTTTCTAATAATTAGTTACCATAAATATGTAGTATCAAACGAATAAATCGAATGTAAAATTATTAATTTTTGGATTCCCACCACCTGTCTGAATATAGCCGTTTGTTTACCTTGAAATGTCCTTAAGTTAACAATGTTTTGTGCAACCGCAAGACTTTATTTTTATTGATGATAACTTAGGTCCCTGACCAAATTTACTTTAGAAATTAATTTATTTACGGCATTTATAAAGACGAAATAAATTGAATCGAGTTATTATTATTAATTTGGTTTTAAAGTTATTTTAATAGTAGAATACAATTTACCAATGAATTAAATTTATTTATCGTTTATGAAACTGGGCCCAGATTATTATAAATTTTATTTATTAATTTGTTTGCTACTAAAGTAAATATTTATTTTTATGCACGATCGATCCATAATGGATAATTTCAACTATTTTATCGCTCAAGGGCGGTATAAGTACTTTTTGATACTTGTTCTCGCATTTCTTTATCACTAACTTTACAACTAACTAATTTAAGTAGAGTAAAAATACACCACTAACCCCGTATACTGGCACATTTTCGTTAAAATAAAAATTCTTGCAACGAAACCGTTATTTTTAGCAAAAATGTCTTGAATACGGAGAGGGCAAACCTACAAAATAAATTCAATTTAATAATTATTATTCTGTAATTATCATATGATTACGTCTCTTTACATAATAACAATAATAAATTTATTATTTTCTTTAAATAATATTAAAATTGTTCAATCGTGCATACAATCTTGTATTTATTATGTTCGTAACCAGTGTTTATAGTCCTCGGACAACACCTTTGCACCTTTGCTTCGCATCTCAAACTAATAATCATATAAAATAAAATAATTTCTTTTAAACCACACAATAATTAAACAAAATGCTAAATACGTATTTCGAAAGATAAGTTTTCATCCATCAGTAGCAAAAGTTCAAATTAAAGTCTTATTCAGTGATCTATAAGGTTACACAAGAACAGTGTTCTTTGAAGCTTTCGAAAGACATACTTAGCTTTCTTTTAAATTATTTTGTGGTTTAATGGAAATTATTTTATTTGATTAACTTTTCACCACAGTAAGATCATATTTTTATTTATTTATAATAATCATATCTCAAGCCGTAAAAGCATTTTTACAAATTTAAAATACAAAATTAAATTTTAGGTGTATTCTGTATTGACGGGCTGTTAAAATAAAAATTCCGAGATTTCGTAAGAAATCTTGTAGCTCATAGTAATCTATTTTTGGTGCTGAATCTCAGAATTCTTCTTTTAACCGAAATAATAGCTTTGTTCGCGGTAGCAATTCCAAATTAATTCGGAACCTGTTCGGAATGTCTTTAGGATCAATCCAATGCGCATGTCCGATTCTGAATTTATTCAGGATTTTATATTTCCGCGAACGTTGAATAAACATTACTTTTAATTCAATTGTTAGATCATAAAGTGCGCTTTGCCAATCTCGTTATTTGACTAATTTCATTTTAGATATCAGTTGTTCTTGTTTATTCCGTGCATAATAGTAAATAACTTGTCCTTTTAAAACACAAATCTAACATAAAACGTTCGAAATTGACGTGTAAACTATTGCTGGTAAACTTTTACGATCATACAATGTCAGTGCGCATGTGCGAATCAGAAATTCTTGATAAAATCCTGGGATGTGTCGAATACGTTCGTAACTAATTCAGAATGAAATAATTGTGTTCCGCGAACGCAGAACTTTTTGTTCAGAACATGTAATTTTCTTACCACGAACGATCGAATTTATATTACGCATGCGTACTTGTTCGGAACTAGTTCGGGATGTGTTCCGCGAACAAAGCTAATGTAGAATACACTCATATAAGTTATTTAGTTAACGTAAATTTTGTTTCGCAAAAATTATAACCTTAATTAGTAGAAACCCTGTATTCACGAATTTTTTTCATTCCGTTCATACGAGAAAATATTGTCATAGATTTTTCTTTTTAATACTAGCGGTATATCTTAGAACGTATTATACGCGAATACGGGAGAACCACTACAACATTTTGAAATTCGAATTGTTCCAATTTCAAAGTAATTAAATGCTGACAGTTCTAAAGTTGTTAAAGCCCTAATGACTTTTTAATAATTATATGAAATGGAATGTTGGTATCATCGCTAGGAGGGTCCGGACCGTATCTGGTGTCACCTTTCGAAAAGAGATGACACCAAAAATTACTATAAAATTTAGATTTCCGTTGCTTCTGCTGAGTATGCCAAATTTTCTGTTTCTATTTGTGAATACAAGAAAAAGAAAAAAAGAAATTAAAATCAAAGTCTATTGAAATAAATTCCCTTCATTACTTGATTTAATTAAAAAACAACAAACAAAATAAAATATTTTTTAGAACTCGTATTAAAATAGGATTAGATTCTGTTTAATTATTTTATCAAAACGATGTTTTGACGATACTGAACGCTCTCTTCATCAGATCAAAATTTATCAATGACATTAAAGTAAATAACAGTACGTAGCTAGGTAACATAACAACAAACATTATTGTTTATTTATTATTTTATCTTCGGCAGAAAACTCAGCATATTCATATAAAACATAAAAACATTTTAGTTTGTATATGAGTGTATGTGTAATTTGCGGCCGTAGATTAAATTTTCTATAAAATACAATTTCGATTTGACACATGTTTACTATCTATGTGTTTTACAAAACACATTTTCAATTTTCTGAAAAATTATTGTATTTTTACCACATGGTTTATGGAATGTAACAAAAATCTCTGTTAGTTCTGTAAGTAGTTTAATTTATTATGACTTCGTTTTTTTTTTTATCTAAATTTGACTGCCCTTACAATTATTTATAGTACACTATAGCTGTGTTTTTTTTTACATTCCACTCATTGTCAGATCAGTAAATCTTGTAAATGAGCTGAGCTGAGCTAAGCTGAGTTTTGCTGAGCTGAGTTGTATTGATAAATAAAACAGTTTATTTGCAAGTGACGTTTAAAATCGTAAGTTCCACATATGATATAATCGAAAATATTAGATGTATTTGGATTGTTTGCCTTGATAATGTATTGCAACACGCCGCGGATATCTATTTTGTTTGATTTCAAACTAAAATATTCAAATATATAAATGTCAACCAGTATCAAACACGTTATCAAATCTGAAGTTAGGAAAATTTGAATTGCGCATGTGCGCTCACTTGAATCTCAGATAAGCACTAGCTAAATATGCAACTGAGTATCGGGGTAAGGGGAGAAGCAATTCACTCACTTCTAACTCAGTTACGAGACGGATAAATAAAACAGCTATTATTTCAAGGTTACTGATATCTGCTGATCTGAGATGAGTTTTTCGGTAAAAAAAAAACGCAGCTTATGATATAGACAATTTTTTTTTGTTTTCCATATGTTTCAGAGGCCTTTGAAGAAGATTTAAAATAAATCGAAAGCTTGCCTATTAAACTTAAATGAATTTGAAATTGATTGATACACCCGTTATTTACTTACAAAAAATATTTCTACCATTTACTAGCTATTTCATTCATTTCACAGTTTTTAAAATTTACGCTGAACACATTTTAATGAGAAAACAACAACAAATTAATTAGCTGCCGGAACGGGTTTGAACATCAACGTAGATCGTACTTGTCCGGGTCGGGTAGGTGCACTAGTTGCCAATAGAACCGGCTGTCCACCTTGTTGACCTGGTGTTGAAGAAACCAAATCGGTTATACGGGGCATAGAAATAGTAACGACTGCATCCGATTGTTGTTTAGGTAGAATTACAGAAAGCGTATTCGTTGTGTTACTATTCGAATTATTTGTTGTTTCATTTGTCATCGTTGTCGTAGTCGACGGCGTATTATTTGTTGTAGCTGGCCGATCATCTTCATCCGTTAAATCGATCACTTTTTCAACGGCATTATTTATCGCTGCTTGTGGTGATGGCGTGGTGGCACTTCTCTGTTGTAAATAATTGCCTAATACTTGTCCGTTTGTTGACGACGATGTTTTTGATTCGGGTGTTTTCGGTAAAATTGTTTTAATGCCACCACCAGCTGATGTTGAGGTTGAACTTTACTTGAAGCTGGACCAGGACGTGTTGTTGGTTGTGTTGTTTGTTGTCTGTTTATCGAATTGTTGCGTTGAATACGACGTCTTTGTGTTCGCTGTTGTTGTTGTTGTTGAAGTTGCGCTGGTGATTGTTGGAAATTCGATTGTGGTGTTGGATCGGAAGCGATAGGTTTGATATTTCGTACTGCTACTGCTGGCATACAAACCTACGAAAATAATTACTAATTATCAAATATGTGAAAAAGTTATTTCAATGGGTAAATTTTATTTTATTGAACTTCGACCCACTTGTAGAAAAAATTGTCACAATTATAAATGAGTTAGCTAGGCAACTAGATTGACAACTGTCACTGAAACGTCTTACAATATATTAACCGGTCCCAAAGTTAACAAGATTAGAAGTATATGGGTAAACCCATATATAGACCACTTTGACATTTCACGGAAAGTTGGCAACACTGTATTTTATTAAAATTACATAAATTATATGAATACTAGGAGAATCTTTTGTGAAAATTTTAGTAAAATCAGTTAAATAATATGACTATAATAAATTTTTAAAAATTTTAGTAGTAATTTTTTTTTTTTTTCGGAAAAGTGGCAACACTGGATATTAATAAAATTATATAATTAATGGGAGCATTAGGGAAATCTTTTCTGAAAATCTGATCAAAATCGGATAAATAACGTAGCCAATATGAATTTTTAAAAACTTCAGTAATTTTTATCTCGGAAAGTTGCCATCACTGGAAAAAATAAAACCACATGACCCTATCTTGGGTGCTAGACAAATTTATCCTGAAAATTTTATTAAAATCGGTTGAACCCCGTCTAGGAGAAGTTGCGATCACAAAATTTGGACTGACGACGCACATCCATACACCCACATAAACTAAGTTCGGATTCGTCTGATCTATATGAAAAATTTCTATACAATTTTAAATTTTTATTGAAAATATTACAGACACCGTACCAAACACTATACCACTTTTCCTTGCAGTCAAAGTGGTAAAAATTATAAATTTTAAATAAAATTGAAATTTCTCTTAGAAATGCATGCAACAGATAATAGTAAGGAGTTAGCCCACGTTCTTCTAGCAAAAATAATTTTTTACATTTTAGTCAATTTTAAAAATGTGGTATATTAGAAAAAAAAAGATTTACCTGAAGTCCAACGGAACGTGTAATTTTAACCGGTTGCACATCTTTGGCAGTTCCATTTTCTTTGATTTTTGTTCGAATTCCTGTCAATACTTTGCCATGTACAATATTCATAACGCGAATCTGTTTATCTACGGACGCATATTTCTGTCGCAATGAATCGATCACTTGTTGTTGTTTTTTTACGATACGAACTAATTCGGCACATTTGCTTTTCTCGTTGAACACCTCGCACATTTTCTGTAAAGAAAATGCTTCCAAATCGGCTCGGCTTAATACTTTTATCTCGTTCTTTTCCATAAAATCTCGAAATAACTGCAACGAAACGAATTCTTCTTTAACTTTTGGTTTTTCCGATTCGTTCAATTTGATTTTTGGTTTCTTTAAATCCTTTTCGTCGGGTTTATCATCGTATTCGATATTTCTTTTCAAGGAAATATTTGATTTTTTAGCATCGGGAGTTTCATCCTCATTATCTGTATCTTCTAAATTTCGTGTTAACCATATTTTATTACTCGGTTTTTCGGAGCTATATTCTATGCTATCCTTTTTATATTGTTCAAAAATTCCACTTAATTCGATTTCTTTCTTATCTTTAGTTGCCTCTCCTAAAAATATGCTAAAATGTAAATATGTAATTCTATATTATTTTAATTATTTACAATGATCGTTCCGAAATTATTTTTCTTTTTTTAGTTTAGTTCTAAAAATAATGAACATTATAAAAAACATTTTTTTAAATAAATAAAAAATTTTAAAATGGCGAAAAATTATTATTTAAGTTCAAAAATTTATATTAAATAATTTTTTGAACCAGTTTTGTATTTCAGTATTATTTTTAGCAAATAAATATCTTATAAAATTATTGCCCGGTTTCCCAGGAAACAGTTTAGCTATATTTCTTCGAATTTTATTCGAGTAAAAAGTATATCGCAAATTATCGAAAATGCATGTTAAACGCCCATACGAACTTGACGAACGAACACCCAGTATATATATATATATATATATATATATATATATATATATATATATATATATTCTTAAAATTTAAAATCTTAATTTTGACGGCGATATAAATAATTTAACATGGAATAGTAATTTATAAAATTAGAGAGAGTTTTCGATTTACGACGTATTTGTGTTAGGGCAATTCGCAAACCTTGACGGTTGCCGATAAAAAAAAATACGTGTCGCTTAGTTTTTAATGTTCTAATTAAATACAGAAGCAGATTTAAATCGGCGTGTAATTTGTTAATAAATCAACGATTCGACGAATTGAACATGCGTTTTAGTATCTACTAAGTTAAAAGTGCCAAAATAGACCAGAGAAACCTATGTTGATAGGCATTGTAGAGTGCTTGCACCAAGAACTGTTATTTGAGAGAGGATATTTGATCAAAGCACTATACTGACGTGCTCCTAAAGAACGAAACACGTGTCTATGGTTAAACTGGCCAGTCATTGATGCATAGATTAACAAGCCGATTCAATAATTGATTAACTTGGGCATTTTTTTTGGGAAAAATCTCAACATTTGAGGATATCTTCGTTATTAGGAGTTATGTCTTTGACATATCCACGTAGTATTCCCTTATTATTGTCTTGAACACTGCAAAACATTTCGAGAACTGGCCAAAGACAGAAATATACGTTATATTGTGCAGGTTGCATACAAATTTTTGACGACAAGGTCACACGGCAAGTTTCCAATCCATTTTGGCTATATGTCACTGCTTACAACGAAATACCAGAGCTTTGAAAGTTTAAATAAAATGAAATAAGTTATTACATCAAACTTTACAAAAAAATATAACGCCTAAACTTTTCTGGTTGTCTGATATAAAACTGCTGATAATAAAGACAAAAAAAGTTTTTTTTATCTACATCAGAAAACCAACTTATGACAAAGACGTCGAAAGAGAATTTAATCGTAAATCGAAAACTACATTTATTTCATGAATACTACGGACGTAGAAAATCAGTTTTAACAGTTGGACAAACATGTAATGATTATTACAGTTGGGAAACACTGGTATGGTAGCTTCATTAATTTGGACTTTCATAAAATGTTAGGGCATAATATTAAATAATTAATATTATTAATATAAAAAATATATATTAATATAAAAAAAAAATACTTACCATTTTTCACTAGATCATCTTCATTTTCATCATCAGTCAAACGTAGCGTCATTTCCTGCGATAGATCATCATAGATTTCGTCAATCGATTGATAATTAGATGATGACGACGACGAAGCACAGTCATCATTAGCTTGATCGCCAGTTTGATGACGGCTATCGTCATCATGAAGATGCTGATTTGTTGCATTTACATCTTCGATTAATAGATCCATTTCATCACCACAGTTCTTTATTTCGTCCGAATTATCCGCCTCAATCGGTTTCTCTTTAATATTTTCTTTTAGATCACTATTACTAGTTCCATTCGAGAGAATAGTTTTAGCTTCGCTTGTTTCCGATGTTAATTCATCCAATTTCATTTTGTCGATATTTGCATTTGCGTTTTCAGTTTTTTCTACAAATCAAAGAGAGATTTTCAATCATCTTTAATAGATACAATTAAAATAATATATATTTCAGTAACAACACTTTAAATTTTCTTAGCAAAATTACAAAAAAAAATTCCTTGCAATTTCATTTTACTATAAATATTCTGTATTTCTATCTCAAAATTCCGTAATTTTTACATAATTCACAATAATCACATAAAGTAAGTAAAAATGACCTGATATTTATGTTAAATTGCTTACTTTCTGCAAATTGCATCACAATACTTAATGTAGAATTACATATTGTTAGTATAACTTCTTAAATTATGTAAAACTACAGATTACATATTAATATCTGTAATATAATTCATCAAAATAATGAGACTTAGCACATATTTTGTGTAATAATACTAATAAAACATTTTAAGTGTAATTCATTTATTTTAAAATACATCCTTTATGTACATTTAAAAATGTAATGTAAACAAACTAAACAAATTTTTGCTATTTATGGAAAATTCCTGACAACAAATTTAATAAGTTTTTAGTATATAAGATGACAGGAAAAAGGTCAAATAAAAATGCTCTAGTTTGTTAGCATGCGACTAGTTTCGGTATATTCAGCATACCTTCCTCAAGCAAATCTACAATATTATGACAAAGTAACTTATTAGTAATTAACCAACAACAGAATATAAGTACAAAAATATTTTTTACAATAAAAAGTTACTTACGCTAATATGTTTGAACAATAATTAAACATTTATATGGTTTCAATCGCAGCTCGGTACAATATATAAAATTATTAAATTAAAATTATTCAATTTGTCACAGTGTAAAATAATAATACAATCACAAGTCAGGAATAAAATATAAATAAATTAAAAGTAAAATAAATATAAATACAAAAATGTCAAGAATTTAAAAACAAAATTGATGTGTACACAACCGTTGTATATAACAGACTAAAACATAATTGAAAACAAACTGGATGTTTCAGGTTTTTTGATTTTTTATAAATTCTAAGATGTTACCATATGACGCGCTTAAATTCTCCACGTCCTGTTGTATGTTAATATTATTTTTATTAATTTTTATATAAACCATCTCTTTTGTTAACCTTTTGTTTAGTACATTTTCTTTTTCAAGAATTTTGATATTTTCAAAATCGAATTGATGAATGAATTCGTTGCAATGTCTCGCTATTGGTTTGTCTGCGTTCTTTTTAACATCATTCTTATGTTGCTGGATGCGTTTTTTAATATATTGCATAGTCTGGCCGGTATATGTAGCCTGGCAATTTTTGCACTGCAGTTCATATATTAAATGGCTTTGTGAAAGTATAGGTGTCTGGTGTTTGGTTGTTGATAATATACCCTCAACTGTCTTGTTGTATTTAAAACAGATTTGTGTGTTGTCAAGGGTTAATATTTTCCGTAATGGTTCTGATAACCCTTTTATATATGTTAATGAACAGTAATTAACATTTTCATTTTTGTTAATCTTGTTACTGTTACTTAATCTGTTGTTGTTCAGAATAAAATTTACAAGCAGTTTCGGGTAATTATTTTTCATTAATATATCACAAATTTTTTCTTTCACTTCCCTGTGGTAAACCGGACTGCTTAATTTTAGTGCACGATCTTTTAAGTTATACGCAGTATTCATTTTCTGTTGGTTTAAATGTTGTGACCTAAAATTGAGACATCTGTCGGAGGTTGCAGGTTTTTTGTACCATTTACTTAATATCCCATTCTCCGATCTTTCTAAGGTTACATCCAAATAAGAGAGACATTTATTCTGTTCAACTTCCATTGTAAATTGGATAGATTGATTGTAGTTATTGAAAATGTTAAGCGTGTCATTAGTGAACATCTTAGGGACAATCAATATGAGGTCGTCAACGTATTTTTTAATAAATTTAACGTTGTACGGTAAATTAGGAATACATCCGTCTAATATATGGTTTAAAACTAAATTGGCCAGCGATGAACTTACAGGATTGCCCATGCTTACGCCAAAAATTTGTTTGTAAAAAACTCCATTATATGTAAAATAACTATTGTTGAAAATAAAGTTCAAAATTAATAAAAATTTATCCTGGGTCATATTTGTATAATTCTTAAAAGTGTTCCATTTAGCAATAACAATGTCAGTAACAAATTCACGAGGAATGTTTGTGAACAAGGACACTACGTCTAATGATATTAAAATGTCATGTTCCTCTAAAGGAGGTATATTTTGTATTTGTTCAACTAATTCCATGGAGTTTTTTACGTCATATGTACTTAGATTATTTACATTATTAATCACATTAATAAACCACTTAGATATATTATATGTGGGAGCATTGATACATGAAACAACTGGTCTTAAAGGATTATCATTTTTATGATCTTTAACTAGTCCGTATATTTTAGGACAAGTGCTATTGTAAGTTTTTAATCTTTTTGCAGTTCCATTGTCAATAATCCCATCATCATGCAACATTTTGACTAAGGCATTTGATTTGGTTTGAATGCATTCTGTCGGATCTTTATTGATTTTTACATAATAATTTTCATTACTTAATAGTTCTAACATTTTGTTATTAAAATCATGTTTTTCAATTATAACAATCTTTTTGCTTTTATCAGATTTTATAGCAAGTATATTATCATTACTTTTTAAGAATTTTTTTGTGTCATTATATTTGTTAAGTAATTGTTTATCATTAGAATTAAGTTGTCTGTTATTATTGTTATTTTTATATAAATAATTAGTGACTAAGTTAATGGACCTACATCTAACTTGATCACAATCAAATTCTTCACATTTAGAATTATTTGTAATAATATGTTCAATGTCACTAATCATTTGTATTACCGGTATTTCTTTATTGTTATAAGGAATAGCAACTTTTGGTCCCATATTAAGTATTTCAGCAACATTTTGTGGTATTTGAACGTCAGTGAGATTATTAATGAATTCACTGTTAACTTGTGTGTTAGTGTATTCATTGTTTTTAATAAAATTATTGAATTTCTTAGTTTGAATTAATCTATATCTTTTATAATAGTAGTTGTATTTATTGTCACAAACATGTGAAAATTCAGTAAAATAAATAACTGACAACTCTCTTCTAATAATTTCGTTGTTCTCATTCAATTGTTGTGAAATTTGTCTGTACTTATAATGAACACTGTTAATTTCAATTTTTAATATCTGTTTTTTGAACTTAATTATAGCATTTTCTATTTCAGCTTGAAAAATTTGACAGTCTGACATTAATTTGTAGGTGAATTTAAAATTATTTTGAATGTGATTAGGGAATATGTCGTTATTCTTACACTGGAGTAGGAATTTGATGTGATTTTCTAGGGCTGCACTTTTCTTTACATTGCTGAGATGTTGGTTGCATACTTTCTTCAAATCTCCACCATATAAATTACCAATATCTGATAAGAAACCCATCTGGACAAGTAGATTCACCACGGTTGCCTGAATTTGAAATCTTATGAAAGTTGAACGACCTCTCGAATTGATTTTAGTATATAAGATGACAGGAAAAAGGTCAAATAAAAATGCTCTAGTTTGTTAGCATGCGACTAGTTTCGGTATATTCAGCATACCTTCCTCAAGCAAATCTACAATATTATGACAAAGTAACTTATTAGTAATTAACCAACAACAGAATATAAGTACAAAAATATTTTTTACAATAAAAAGTTACTTACGCTAATATGTTTGAACAATAATTAAACATTTATATGGTTTCAATCGCAGCTCGGTACAATATATAAAATTATTAAATTAAAATTATTCAATTTGTCACAGTGTAAAATAATAATACAATCACAAGTCAGGAATAAAATATAAATAAATTAAAAGTAAAATAAATATAAATACAAAAATGTCAAGAATTTAAAAACAAAATTGATGTGTACACAACCGTTGTATATAACAGACTAAAACATAATTGAAAACAAACTGGATGTTTCAGGTTTTTTGATTTTTTATAAATTCTAAGATGTTACCATATGACGCGCTTAAATTCTCCACGTCCTGTTGTATGTTAATATTATTTTTATTAATTTTTATATAAACCATCTCTTTTGTTAACCTTTTGTTTAGTACATTTTCTTTTTCAAGAATTTTGATATTTTCAAAATCGAATTGATGAATGAATTCGTTGCAATGTCTCGCTATTGGTTTGTCTGCGTTCTTTTTAACATCATTCTTATGTTGCTGGATGCGTTTTTTAATATATTGCATAGTCTGGCCGGTATATGTAGCCTGGCAATTTTTGCACTGCAGTTCATATATTAAATGGCTTTGTGAAAGTATAGGTGTCTGGTGTTTGGTTGTTGATAATATACCCTCAACTGTCTTGTTGTATTTAAAACAGATTTGTGTGTTGTCAAGGGTTAATATTTTCCGTAATGGTTCTGATAACCCTTTTATATATGTTAATGAACAGTAATTAACATTTTCATTTTTGTTAATCTTGTTACTGTTACTTAATCTGTTGTTGTTCAGAATAAAATTTACAAGCAGTTTCGGGTAATTATTTTTCATTAATATATCACAAATTTTTTCTTTCACTTCCCTGTGGTAAACCGGACTGCTTAATTTTAGTGCACGATCTTTTAAGTTATACGCAGTATTCATTTTCTGTTGGTTTAAATGTTGTGACCTAAAATTGAGACATCTGTCGGAGGTTGCAGGTTTTTTGTACCATTTACTTAATATCCCATTCTCCGATCTTTCTAAGGTTACATCCAAATAAGAGAGACATTTATTCTGTTCAACTTCCATTGTAAATTGGATAGATTGATTGTAGTTATTGAAAATGTTAAGCGTGTCATTAGTGAACATCTTAGGGACAATCAATATGAGGTCGTCAACGTATTTTTTAATAAATTTAACGTTGTACGGTAAATTAGGAATGCATCCGTCTAATATATGGTTTAAAACTAAATTGGCCAGCGATGAACTTACAGGATTGCCCATGCTTACGCCAAAAATTTGTTTGTAAAAAACTCCATTATATGTAAAATAACTATTGTTGAAAATAAAGTTCAAAATTAATAAAAATTTATCCTGGGTCATATTTGTATAATTCTTAAAAGTGTTCCATTTAGCAATAACAATGTCAGTAACAAATTCACGAGGAATGTTTGTGAACAAGGACACTACGTCTAATGATATTAAAATGTCATGTTCCTCTAAAGGAGGTATATTTTGTATTTGTTCAACTAATTCCATGGAGTTTTTTACGTCATATGTACTTAGATTATTTACATTATTAATCACATTAATAAACCACTTAGATATATTATATGTGGGAGCATTGATACATGAAACAACTGGTCTTAAAGGATTATCATTTTTATGATCTTTAACTAGTCCGTATATTTTAGGACAAGTGCTATTGTAAGTTTTTAATCTTTTTGCAGTTCCATTGTCAATAATCCCATCATCATGCAACATTTTGACTAAGGCATTTGATTTGGTTTGAATGCATTCTGTCGGATCTTTATTGATTTTTACATAATAATTTTCATTACTTAATAGTTCTAACATTTTGTTATTAAAATCATGTTTTTCAATTATAACAATCTTTTTGCTTTTATCAGATTTTATAGCAAGTATATTATCATTACTTTTTAAGAATTTTTTTGTGTCATTATATTTGTTAAGTAATTGTTTATCATTAGAATTAAGTTGTCTGTTATTATTGTTATTTTTATATAAATAATTAGTGACTAAGTTAATGGACCTACATCTAACTTGATCACAATCAAATTCTTCACATTTAGAATTATTTGTAATAATATGTTCAATGTCACTAATCATTTGTATTACCGGTATTTCTTTATTGTTATAAGGAATAGCAACTTTTGGTCCCATATTAAGTATTTCAGCAACATTTTGTGGTATTTGAACGTCAGTGAGATTATTAATGAATTCACTGTTAACTTGTGTGTTAGTGTATTCATTGTTTTTAATAAAATTATTGAATTTCTTAGTTTGAATTAATCTATATCTTTTATAATAGTAGTTGTATTTATTGTCACAAACATGTGAAAATTCAGTAAAATAAATAACTGACAACTCTCTTCTAATAATTTCGTTGTTCTCATTCAATTGTTGTGAAATTTGTCTGTACTTATAATGAACACTGTTAATTTCAATTTTTAATATCTGTTTTTTGAACTTAATTATAGCATTTTCTATTTCAGCTTGAAAAATTTGACAGTCTGACATTAATTTGTAGGTGAATTTAAAATTATTTTGAATGTGATTAGGGAATATGTCGTTATTCTTACACTGGAGTAGGAATTTGATGTGATTTTCTAGGGCTGCACTTTTCTTTACATTGCTGAGATGTTGGTTGCATACTTTCTTCAAATCTCCACCATATAAATTACCAATATCTGATAAGAAACCCATCTGGACAAGTAGATTCACCACGGTTGCCTGAATTTGAAATCTTATGAAAGTTGAACGACCTCTCGAATTGATTTTAGTATATAAGATGACAGGAAAAAGGTCAAATAAAAATGCTCTAGTTTGTTAGCATGCGACTAGTTTCGGTATATTCAGCATACCTTCCTCAAGCAAATCTACAATATTATGACAAAGTAACTTATTAGTAATTAACCAACAACAGAATATAAGTACAAAAATATTTTTTACAATAAAAAGTTACTTACGCTAATATGTTTGAACAATAATTAAACATTTATATGGTTTCAATCGCAGCTCGGTACAATATATAAAATTATTAAATTAAAATTATTCAATTTGTCACAGTGTAAAATAATAATACAATCACAAGTCAGGAATAAAATATAAATAAATTAAAAGTAAAATAAATATAAATACAAAAATGTCAAGAATTTAAAAACAAAATTGATGTGTACACAACCGTTGTATATAACAGACTAAAACATAATTGAAAACAAACTGGATGTTTCAGGTTTTTTGATTTTTTATAAATTCTAAGATGTTACCATATGACGCGCTTAAATTCTCCACGTCCTGTTGTATGTTAATATTATTTTTATTAATTTTTATATAAACCATCTCTTTTGTTAACCTTTTGTTTAGTACATTTTCTTTTTCAAGAATTTTGATATTTTCAAAATCGAATTGATGAATGAATTCGTTGCAATGTCTCGCTATTGGTTTGTCTGCGTTCTTTTTAACATCATTCTTATGTTGCTGGATGCGTTTTTTAATATATTGCATAGTCTGGCCGGTATATGTAGCCTGGCAATTTTTGCACTGCAGTTCATATATTAAATGGCTTTGTGAAAGTATAGGTGTCTGGTGTTTGGTTGTTGATAATATACCCTCAACTGTCTTGTTGTATTTAAAACAGATTTGTGTGTTGTCAAGGGTTAATATTTTCCGTAATGGTTCTGATAACCCTTTTATATATGTTAATGAACAGTAATTAACATTTTCATTTTTGTTAATCTTGTTACTGTTACTTAATCTGTTGTTGTTCAGAATAAAATTTACAAGCAGTTTCGGGTAATTATTTTTCATTAATATATCACAAATTTTTTCTTTCACTTCCCTGTGGTAAACCGGACTGCTTAATTTTAGTGCACGATCTTTTAAGTTATACGCAGTATTCATTTTCTGTTGGTTTAAATGTTGTGACCTAAAATTGAGACATCTGTCGGAGGTTGCAGGTTTTTTGTACCATTTACTTAATATCCCATTCTCCGATCTTTCTAAGGTTACATCCAAATAAGAGAGACATTTATTCTGTTCAACTTCCATTGTAAATTGGATAGATTGATTGTAGTTATTGAAAATGTTAAGCGTGTCATTAGTGAACATCTTAGGGACAATCAATATGAGGTCGTCAACGTATTTTTTAATAAATTTAACGTTGTACGGTAAATTAGGAATGCATCCGTCTAATATATGGTTTAAAACTAAATTGGCCAGCGATGAACTTACAGGATTGCCCATGCTTACGCCAAAAATTTGTTTGTAAAAAACTCCATTATATGTAAAATAACTATTGTTGAAAATAAAGTTCAAAATTAATAAAAATTTATCCTGGGTCATATTTGTATAATTCTTAAAAGTGTTCCATTTAGCAATAACAATGTCAGTAACAAATTCACGAGGAATGTTTGTGAACAAGGACACTACGTCTAATGATATTAAAATGTCATGTTCCTCTAAAGGAGGTATATTTTGTATTTGTTCAACTAATTCCATGGAGTTTTTTACGTCATATGTACTTAGATTATTTACATTATTAATCACATTAATAAACCACTTAGATATATTATATGTGGGAGCATTGATACATGAAACAACTGGTCTTAAAGGATTATCATTTTTATGATCTTTAACTAGTCCGTATATTTTAGGACAAGTGCTATTGTAAGTTTTTAATCTTTTTGCAGTTCCATTGTCAATAATCCCATCATCATGCAACATTTTGACTAAGGCATTTGATTTGGTTTGAATGCATTCTGTCGGATCTTTATTGATTTTTACATAATAATTTTCATTACTTAATAGTTCTAACATTTTGTTATTATAATCATGTTTTTCAATTATAACAATCTTTTTGCTTTTATCAGATTTTATAGCAAGTATATTATCATTACTTTTTAAGAATTTTTTTGTGTCATTATATTTGTTAAGTAATTGTTTATCATTAGAATTAAGTTGTCTGTTATTATTGTTATTTTTATATAAATAATTAGTGACTAAGTTAATGGACCTACATCTAACTTGATCACAATCAAATTCTTCACATTTAGAATTATTTGTAATAATATGTTCAATGTCACTAATCATTTGTATTACCGGTATTTCTTTATTGTTATAAGGAATAGCAACTTTTGGTCCCATATTAAGTATTTCAGCAACATTTTGTGGTATTTGAACGTCAGTGAGATTATTAATGAATTCACTGTTAACTTGTGTGTTAGTGTATTCATTGTTTTTAATAAAATTATTGAATTTCTTAGTTTGAATTAATCTATATCTTTTATAATAGTAGTTGTATTTATTGTCACAAACATGTGAAAATTCAGTAAAATAAATAACTGACAACTCTCTTCTAATAATTTCGTTGTTCTCATTCAATTGTTGTGAAATTTGTCTGTACTTATAATGAACACTGTTAATTTCAATTTTTAATATCTGTTTTTTGAACTTAATTATAGCATTTTCTATTTCAGCTTGAAAAATTTGACAGTCTGACATTAATTTGTAGGTGAATTAAAATTATTTTGAATGTGATTAGGGAATATGTCGTTATTCTTACACTGGAGTAGGAATTTGATGTGATTTTCTAGGGCTGCACTTTTCTTTACATTGCTGAGATGTGGTTGCATACTTTCTTCAAATCTCCACCATATAAATTACCAATATCTGATAAGAAACCCATCTGGACAAGTAGATTCACCACGGTTGCCTGAATTTGAAATCTTATGAAAGTTGAACGACCTCTCGAATTGATTTTAGTATATAAGATGACAGGAAAAAGGTCAAATAAAAATGCTCTAGTTTGTTAGCATGCGACTAGTTTCGGTATATTCAGCATACCTTCCTCAAGCATACCTTCCTCATAGAAAATGCTATAATTAAGTTCAAAAAACAGATATTAAAAATTGAAATTAACAGTGTTCATTATAAGTACAGACAAATTTCACAACAATTGAATGAGAACAACGAAATTATTAGAAGAGAGTTGTCAGTTATTTATTTTACTGAATTTTCACATGTTTGTGACAATAAATACAACTACTATTATAAAAGATATAGATTAATTCAAACTAAGAAATTCAATAATTTTATTAAAAACAATGAATACACTAACACACAAGTTAACAGTGAATTCATTAATAATCTCACTGACGTTCAAATACCACAAAATGTTGCTGAAATACTTAATATGGGACCAAAAGTTGCTATTCCTTATAACAATAAAGAAATACCGGTAATACAAATGATTAGTGACATTGAACATATTATTACAAATAATTCTAAATGTGAAGAATTTGATTGTGATCAAGTTAGATGTAGGTCCATT